>CM044547.2:7339931-7664931 GCA_024416835.2 Perccottus glenii | reverse complement strand
TCCAATGTAGTCCACTTTGGCTCAAACAACAACGGATGGTGTGATCTGACACTGATGTTCCTTGAGCATGGAGTTCACCTTGGATCTCTTTAGAAGTCTTTCTGGGCTCTTTTGTTACCATTCGGATTATCCGTCTCTTTGATTTGTCATCAATCTTCCTCCTGCGGCCACGTCCAGGGAGGTTGGCTACAGTCCCATGGATCTTAAATTTAATATGTGCAACTGTAGTCACAGGAACATCTAGCTGCTTGGAGATGGTCTTATAGCCTTTACCTTTATCATGCTTGTCTATAATTTTCTTTCTATTCTCCTGCGACAACTCTTTCCTTCGCTTCCTCTGGTCCATGTTGAGTGTGGTACACACCATGTCACCAGACAACACAGTGACCACCTGAAGCCCTATAAACAGGCCCACTGACTGATTACAAGATTGTACACACCTGTGATGCTAATTAGTGCACACACCTTGAATTAACATGTCCATTTGGTCACATTATTTACAGTCTTTTCTAGGGGTACCATCAATTTTGTCTAGGCCTGTTCCATGAGTTTATTTTTTAAAATAATTCCGTTGAAGCATAGTTGAAAAGTAATGTCTGACTTTCATTGGTTAACATTCATATAATTTTTATTTATTATTACTTTGGTCAGAATAAAGTTTTTTCTGTGACAATTGTGAGTTTTTCTTTCATTGACCGAAGGGTACCAACATTTTTGTCCATGTGTGTATATAAAGTAGACTAGTGTGTTCCCCCTGATCTGAAAGTATATGCATATGATCCAAGTATGTGACATTTTGTCATCAGAGTTACATTTTGACAAAGGAATGTTAGGTTTTGATAGTAGAGTTTAGGTTTTGATAGTAGGGTTTCAATCTGACAAGGATGTGAATGGTATATTTCCCAGTGTTGCATCTTGTTTACTTGTGGGTAGTTTTGGCACAATGAGCGAAGTTTTGCAAAATGTGTTCAAGCAACGGGCAAAAACTGTAAAAGGATATCATTTCAGATTAGGATTTCAAAAAGAGTGACAGCAAACAAACCTGAACGTTTTGAGCTGAAATGGAGTCTGCAATATTTTTTCAAACATTTTCAGTTTCAAGAACCCTGCACTAATCTGGCCACTGCACAGAAATGCCTTGTTTTTCTATTGTATTCTGTAGCTGCACCGGTTTAACAAACTAAATGGCCAAGTCTCACTGATGTCATTCAAAACTTTGATTCCTTTCTGCCATTCCACAGCTTTATCCACTTTGATACACCACCAACACGACACTGTGAAAACAGTACAGAAACACAAAACAAGCATGGTGTCATTTCATAGTCACTTAACTTAATAAAAATGTTAACCTTAATATGACCAAGAAATAAGTAAACATAAATTGAATTGCCACACTCATTTATGCAAATATATAAACAGCTATATTTTCCGTTTGTGTCGTAGAAACCATGTGCAGAATAGCCGGAAATGCAGGGCCATGTTTTTCTTCACCAAACGTGTTTGTTCTGACCCATAATGCATCATTTACCGCTCAATAAAATTAAAAAGTCATGTGACAACCACAGTAGCAATTACACCCACATTATAATCCCAGTTACAAACCAAATTATTAAACATAATGAATCTAAACATGTTTGATCCATTTTACTACTTTTTTGTCTATTACCATATTAATGTTTTTAAGCATATTTTTATGGCAATAAGAAATCAGTATTGAAATAATATAACAAAATATAAATGTCATCCCACTGCTGCGGGGTTCTGGCGGGTCACAGCTGAGGGGTGAGCTTTATGTGTCAGCTCCAGAGCTCCTGCCACTAACAGTGATGGACACCTCTGTAAATCATCCCCAGGGCTTTCTGTGAAGGAGCAGCCACCAGCCTCTGTCCTTCTTCTAATGGTCTGTGTGTGTGTGTTTTTACTGGTAATACCACACCATTATCAAAACACACCACCCCATGGGATCTATTTGTGCAAGAAACCATAGCTGACTCGGGAAAATGTGCCTCTTTAGTCTAAATGTTGAATAATATATTATTAAATTGACTTTGAGACTGAACGGTGTCTAGTGTGACACTCTAGATCTTTCTGTAACAGGAAAAATTTACCTAATGTTTGGTTCAACTTGATTCATCGTCTAATAAATAAAAACTGAAGAGCAGAAGCTTTATGAATATTAGTGCTGCAGCAATGTTATGTAACAGTAAAGGTACTTATGGGACCAGAAAGCCCCACACATCCTCCTACACAAGTCACTGCAAGGACCATTGTTCCTCTGGTAGATATTTATATTCACAAAGCAACAAGACATTTAGCAGCACAGAGACAATAAAGTACTGTTAAATCAATTTGAATTCACTTTATTTCTATAATATATAATATGTAATGCCAAATTGTTTTATAACACTTAAAATAAGTGTAAGTATAACAATAAGAGCAATTGTAGACCAAACTGTTGAGTCGAGTTCACAGAGAAACCCAACAATCCCCAGTGGTGAGAAATAAGCAGGCCTTTAACTGTAGAAACCTTTAGTAGACCCTGGCTCCAGTGGACCAGTGGGTTAAAGACAAAGAGGCTGAGGGCAAACAAACGATGCAGAGTAACAACAATAATAGTTGAATAAATATCAAGTTTGGGAACCATTAAAAAAGCTTCTGAAGAGGTTTCAAAAGCATCAATGGCTCCAAAGAATCCCAGTCTCTTCTGATTGGCTCACAAGTCTGTACATTTACTTCACTTTAGCCGACTGTGGAAACTTTACACAGTGCCCTAAAAATGAACCTAACTTGCTAAATCCTCTTTTGTATCAAGCTCAGGCTCACAGTACCCTGTAACTGTACCCTGTGTACTCCACATGTAAGAAGTCATGGCTTTTCCATAACATATATTCACAAAAGAATAATGTCTTGTCTTATTCCAGCAATGAATGAATGAATGAATACTATCATAAACTGTCTTATACATAAACACATCTGAGTGGGACTGACCTCTATCATCACTTCTAAATCAATTGGATCTGTTCCACATTGGTGGAATGATCTACCTGCTGCTACAAGATCAGCAGATTCTGTAGCCATCTTTAAAAAACGCCTGAAAACACATCTCTTCCGTCAACACCTGACTGACAAACACTGAGTTCTACTTCCTTTCTATCGATTCCTTTCTTTAAAAAAAGAAAAAAAAAAAGAAAGAAATTGTCTTATCCTTAGCTTTGTAAACTGTGCTGGGTTTAAACTGACTATTTTTTGTGCACTTATGCTTTTTGTACCTTGTGTTGTTAAAATTGCTTCCATTTTTATCCTCATTTGTAAGTCGCTTTGGATAAAAGCGCCTGCTAAATGACTAAATGTAAATGTAAATGTAATTGATTCCATTTGTGGGAAACAAAAAGGTTGAGAATACCATCCCACACATTCTGCAAAGTTAAATTTAGGAGAAGCTGAAGTGTAAAAGGTTTTAAGGATGAGACCCTTTTCATTAATAAACCCATTTTACATCTGTAACTAGATCACAATGAGAACCAAAAGTTAAAGTCAGATCATCTTAAATGGTTTAATGAAAGGAGCTGGAACACTCTACAACCAGGTTGAGATTATATTTTGTCTGTCAAATTTCTTTCTAACGCCATTGGTTTCCTATTTTGTCAATCCTGTCAACTACACCAAGTTGTAACAGCCCACACAAACACGTTTACATCTGCACACAGCAGAGATTGATTAATAGTGTAATGTGATGAGGATTGATGCTCATGTTACACTAAGAGCCCAACACAAGGTCACCTCAAACTTCCCCCCCACCAACACCTGGCTCAGAAACTCTACTGTCTCCAGTGCACGTGCATCAGTCCTGCTCTGATAACTCAGGTCTGGAGGGTCATGGGAAAGTAGAAGCGCTTCATTTCGTCAGCACTGACAGCTATCGGCGCTGATGTAAACACGGCTCATCATGATTGACTAACAGCCTCCGGTGCCGTGACAGAAATCAGGACGACCTTGACAGTTCACTGTCGTGCGTCCACTCACTCTCCGCACGGTGGATTTATTTCGTGAATATGTTTTGACGTAGACTTAATGAAGCCAGACGATGTGCTTTGTGTGCGTGAGTATTGAGCAGGCATCAGTTGAGGTAAAACCATCAGCTGCCTCTGAGCTGTTTCTACAGGATACAGTCAAATGCAACACCATTGTTTAACTGGTTTAAAGTGGTCATGTATTTATAATAATATAATGATAATTTAGGAAATGTGTATTTAAAGGTTCAACATGGACATGGCAGGTGGTGTTTGTGCATCAAATATAATGTTACCCAAACCTATCAAACCAAATGTGTATTTGTGTATAGGTATATTTCATCTCAAACAGAGTATATAAAGCAGGATGTAAATGTATGATTTTATGGCTTTGATAAACTGAGACTGAGCACTTACTCAGCTCCACATCTGTTCATAGACTCAAACAGCAGCACCCAGCGAGAACAGAAATGTCAGGCGTGTCTCCAGGAATTCAAGAGGAAAGGCTCGAGCAAAACAGTAGCTGCTTCTGAACTTTGAGAGATATAGTGCACAGTATGTCTTCATCACAGTTAAAGAAAATCTGTGCTGAAGGTTTCATAGTTGTATGAAATGCATTGTGTGAGAGACACACTAATCTTTATCTATTACATCTTGAAAACAGCAGTCCATCTTCTTTTGCCAAAAAACACATTCCACAGACAGCTGCTCAACAATGGCAAGGCAAGGCAATTTTATTTATATAGCACAATTCATACACTTGGTAACTCAAAGTGCTTTACAGGAATAAAAGACAATTTACAAGATTTATATTAAGAAACATAAGAAAAAATTAAAAACATTTTAAATAGAAGAGTGCAGATAAAAGAAAAAAAACACTTTAGGTTGTAGTGTAGGCGGAGCTAAAGAGGAAGGTTTTTAACCTCCCCTTGAACATTGTTAAAGTTGAGGCTTGTTTTACTTCATCTGGGAGGCTGTTCCAGATTTTTGCTGCATGAAACTTAAACGCTGCTTCATCCTGTTTAGTTCTAACTCTGGGCACGAGCAGAAGGCCTGTCCCAGATTCTCAGAATGACTCTGAGAATCTCAGTTCTCAGAGTCCGAGGAGGTTCATAAGGAACTAGCATGTCAGACATATATTCTGGTGCTAAACCATTTAGAGACTTGTAAACCAGCAGTGCTGTTTTAAAGTCTATTCTCTGAGCAACAGGAAGCCAGTGCAGAGATTTTTAAACTGGCGTAATGTGTTTGTACTTCCTGGTTTTAGTTAGAACCCGAGCAGCCGCGTTCTGAATAAGCTGCAGCTGTCTTAACCCTCGTTTTGAGAGACCAGTGAGCAGGCCGTTACAGTAATCTAACCTGCTGGAGATAAAAGCATGGATAAGTTTCTCTAAGTCTGGTTGAGACATCATCCCTTTGACTTTGGAAATGTTTTTAAGGTGATAAAATGCAGATGATGTAATCGACTTAATGTGACTGTGGAAGTTCAAGTCTGAGTCCATGATGACCCCTAGATTTCTAACCTGATTTTTAGATTTTAGAGAAAGAGACTCGAGGTGACTGCTGACACTTTCTCTTTGTTTCTGTGGCCCAAAGATGATTAGTTCAGTCTTGTTTGTTGTTGGTTGTTTGTTTGTTGGAGAAAATTATTTTGCATCCACGTGTCAATCTGTTCGATGCAGTGACACAGTGAATGGATTGGTCCATTTTCACCTGCTGTGAGTGAAATGTAAATCTGAGTGTCATCTGCATAATTATGGTAGGATACGCCACAGCTGCGTATTAACTGGCCTAAAGGAAGCATGTAGAGATTGAATAATAGAGGTCCCAAGATAGACCCTGTGGGGCCCACATGTCAGGGCCATTTGGTCTGACACACAGTTACCAACCGAAACAAAGTACTTCCTGTCTTCAAGATAGGACTGAAACCATTTAAGGGCAGTTCCAGTGATACCTATCCATTCCTCTAATCTTTGTGACAGGATTTCATGATCCACTGTATCAAACACAGCACTCAAGTCCAACAGAACTAAGACAGAGACTTTGCCTGCGTCAGTGTTCATACGGATGTCATTTGTGACTTTGATAAGTGCAGTCTCAGTCTGTGATGGGGCCTGAATCCTGACTGAAAAGGATCAAAGCAGTTGTTAAGTTATAGAAAGTCATTAAGTTGCTTATATACAACTTTTTCGATGACTTTCCCTAAAAATGGCAGGTTTGATATGGGCCGATAGTTGTTGAGCACTGTAGCATCAAGACTGCTCTTCTTTAGGAGAGGCTTAATGACAGCAGTTTTCAAGGCCCTTGGAAATGTTCCAGACTGTAAGGAATTATTGACTATATCAGTGAGTTGTGGTAACAAACTGCTTAGTACTGATTTTAGAAATCTAGTGGGTAAAACATCGAGGCAGCAGGTGGATGAACTCAGGCTGGAGACAGTTTTTTCAATTGTTCTGTCATTAATGGGAGTAAAATGTGTTAAACCAACCAAGTGTCTCCTAGGTGGCTGCAGTGTTGTATGCCCTTTGGACTGTATCGCATGTTTAATGCCTTGAACCTTGTCGTTGAAAAACAATGCAAACTCATTGCATTTAGTGGCGGAAACTAATTCTGATGGAAATGGAGCTGGAGGGTTTGTTAATCTGTTCACTGTAGCAAACAATGACTTATTCTAACGACACACATCATATTTTCACTTCTTTATCAAAGCTTCTAAATAAAAGCCAGCTCTGTGTCGGGTGCTGAAGGAGAAATAAGAATATACTGAAAGGTACATGAATTATAATCTGCTCTCATGTGATCAGATGTTAACACGACAGAGTCTGCTCTGATGCTTTATCTGTGGCTCTTTACACTCACTGTGAATATGAGTGTGAAGGTAAGGACTTCTAAAATCTGTCCTCAGAATATAGCAGGTGTTTTCTCATGTGACATTTTGTATTTATTTAAAAATACTTTTTTGCCAGTGTTTCTACAGGCTTTGTTTAAACCTGGTTCAAAGATGTGGGAAGTGTGATCAGATTTAAGGCAGTGACAGTGTAGGCATCAACCAGGCTCTGTTAATGTGTCTGATGACAACACAACACCAATGTAAACCCACTGAGACCAGAACAAAACAAGAGGTAAAACAATGAGTAAAGCAGGGTTTAAACCTGGACAGAATCAAAACTTCATCAGGACTGAACGAGCAGTAAAGAAGAAGATATGGTTTGATAAACTGGCACTAAAATCAGGACCGAATAAAGACTAAACTTTATAATAAAAATAATAAAAACTAAAAACTTTCTTGCGACAGTTTCTACATAATTTAGAGCATTTTCACGACAGTTTTTAACGCCATGTGCAAAATTAGCTGCAATTTAAAACAGCACACTCTACTGTACAACATGTTAACATCAGACTCTTTCCTGCACATGCTCAGTCTGCTCTGACATCAATCAGCACCAACATCTGTCTCCATCTATCAGCGGAGGATTAACAGTCGCTGGAGGAGGATTCATTTGTCTCTAACTCACTCTGGGAGTGGGTCAAGATCACACTTCCTCCAGGGCCACTTCCTCTCATCACACCACACTTCCTCAAACGCCAGAGCTGCAGACTAATTGGGTTTTAGGATGAAGAGTGATTTTAACAAAATTTCATTAAAAAGCTCAATCCAAAGTTTGGATTTGCTCTTTCTTTCTTAGTTTTATTGTTGTCTCTGTGTGTCATCTTCTCAGTGAAAGTGCTCAGTGTAATCGCCTTTAATGATAATTAGTGACATAATAAACAAGCAATTACAGCTTTACAACTCTCACAGAGACAGTGTGAACGGGAAAACATCCAGTCTTTTTACGCTCTGCTTCGACATACAGCTAATTCTGACAACACTAAGTGCAGATGGTCAAATGGTCTTTACAAAAGTAATGACTGATTGACATACAGTAGTTACACAAAAAGTCATAGACAGAAGACAGACAGTTGCTGGAGCAAAGAAAAAAGAAGCCAGTTAAAGACCTGATCTTTAGACTATATTCCATTGAACTTGGCATGTGCCATTCTGAATATAAACTTATAAGTTCTTTCATCACTGTCTGATACACACATGGTCATCCAAGAGTCACATAATGAGGAACAAACTACTTTTAAACCTCCTCTTTCTCCTTCGTTTTCCTGTGCACTGCCATCCTTCACTGCCCTGCGTCCACAGTAATTGGAGAGGCTTGTTGTTGGCGGAGGCTGCTCCTGCTGAGTCTCTGCCAGAAGCTGCTGCTGCTGCTGCTGCTCTGTGTGGATCTAAGGGAGGAGCGGCCAAACAAACGCTGAACCGTGGCTCTGCCCTTGGCGCTCTAAGTCACCGCTCTCATTCGTTATCCCCGGAGCTCACTGCGGCAGCTCTTTTAAAGTGATGGATCCAAAAACACTGTCCTTGGGGGGAGCTCTGGGGGCAGGCAGCTAAACAAAGAGGGATGTTCTACACATTTCTAATCAAAGGTTTTGTGTCAGGGCCTTCGAGGAATCACCAGAGCAAAGCCTTGTTTCAGTTTGTGATTAAACAGTGAGGTTAGTTTTAGACTTTAAACACTAGCTCAGTGAGAAGCTTCTGCTGTTTTTTTTATTATTAGATTTTCTGCAGAAGCCTCTTATAGAAGTTAAAATCTCAAAAATGGAGAAGTACATGATATATTTTTCAGTCCATTCCTGTTGTAAAGTCAAATCTGTCTTAGTCCATGTGCTTTACAACAAACACAGTCAATATTTGATGTGTTTGACCATTTTGTCCAATATGCAATAACATTTTTTTTTTATTTTGACGAGAGATATTTGAATTTGTACAAAATATACATACAAAATACAAAAATGTTAAAAAAATACAAAAAACACAGGACTAACTTCCAATCGTCAAATAAGAGCTAAGTCAGACTGAACCAGGACTAAACCAGGTCTAAACCAGGACGTTCCACTGGATGGATAAAAACTGCTGCCTGCTTGTCTTCTTTGATTGGTTGGATAAAATAAAACTTACAGCATACAGACTTTTGAGAAAGTCTGAGAAAGTGCAACAAAATTATAATAATAAATGCTTCATCAAATAAAACGTGAATGAAGTTTTCAAAATAAAAGTCTATAAAATTTTAAATCTTATAAAACCACAGATATACGGAAGACAATTGTCATTGCTTTTCTTATAGAAATAAAAACAGTATTATTACATTTAGTAGAGGACATAGAGTGAACGGTGGCAGATAGATTAGCACTTGTCTCAGATCAAGAAGGTTGTGGGTCTGATTCCCAGAAAAGCTGACGATAGCCTTGATGGTTGTGTTACTGTGGTGTCTTTTTGCTTTGCTCCCACCAAACAAACTGATACTGCATTTCCTCAAACTCATGCTCTGTCCAATGGTGTAATGATGATTAATTAAATGGAATGATCCAGTAATGTGGACATGTGTCTAGTTTGATTGTGTCTAAATGTGTGTTTGTGTAAAAGTACAGTGCTCTGATCAGTCTCTCTGTGTCTCTTACAGTCATGCGGAGAAACCCTTTTGTTGTGGACGGCTGTTGTCGGAAAGGCTCTGGAAACGCCCTTCAGGAGCTGTACAACCCGTCCCAGGTATGACACCTGCAGCAGCGGGCCTTACATAACTGCTCTGTGTCCTGTCTTCTGAGTGTGTCCTGTCTTCTGAGTGTGTCCTGTCTTCTGAGTGTGTCCTGTCTTCTGAGTGTGTCCTGTCTGCGTCGGCTCCGATTTGTTCAATGTTCTCAGAGGTCACACACACAACCCTCTGAGGCACTGACCCCACTGACATTTTCTGACCTTTTGTGTTTGTCTGCATGAACCTGGCCTGTGTTAGTCTCCTGATACAGAATCATAGGTCATTGTGCAGACAGTAGACTGCAGTCTTCCTCAGAACTCAACACTTGTTCCTTTACATTTTAAAGTATTTTCCTACAACTTTATCTAAACAGTAGCTGTAGAGAACACTGAGGTTTGGGTGAACAGAACAGATAGTACACCATTAGCTTCCTCTATCTTATGCTGATTACAAAAACTAGTTTTAGTATAAAATAAAATACATATTATTTTGGTGTGTTCAATTCAATTGTATAGTAAAGAATTTCATTCCCATGGCAGAACAGTGTGGAGATAGATGATTCTTGCTGCTGCCTTTACTTTACCATGTTCTGTTGATTGTTACACGAGGGATATATTTTTAAAAGTGTTTCCCACAGACTTATAGTAGGTCTGATGCAGAAGCTTACTCTGCTTTTTGCTCAAACCAGAAGGATGTTTGTATTAATTACACATAGATTTGTGCAAATGAGCCTCAAATAATTTTGATAAATATTTTAAAACATGTATGTCTGCTCATAAACAAGACTGGTATCATTAAACGGTTATATCAGCTAAAAGTTTCTGCTGCTACAAAGAAAGTAACTTTTGTAAGTTTGCTAATGTTTTGTTAAACCTTCGGCATCTCTTCTGTCTCTGTGTGTATCCACTGCAGAGAAACAAAAAGACACAGCTGGGTTTTCTAGAGAGTTGTAGTATTAACTACAGCTATTGTCAACTTTTCTAGACTTTCTCTGGAGAGTAACCTCTAGTGTTGGTGTCTCCTCTCTCTCATAACTCTCCTGCAGGAGCTCTCACTCAGAAGCAGCTGATATACAGAGTCTGCACTGAGCTCCTCTCAGAGCACTTTAGAAAACTCATGTAACAGACAATGCTGCTCTAAAATATGAACCTAATGCCTAATTTACCATTGAAAAATCCAACGTCTGAACATTATAATACACTGTATGTTTGGTTCATGTGGCGTCGAGGGCGGGGAAAGTTAGTTTGGCCAAAGACTGTGTGGGAAACAGAGGTAGATCTCTCAGCCAATCACAGCTCACAAAAAAGAACAATAAAACTGCATTACAGATGTTGAACCCCATTCACCATAACTTTTTATAATGGCTGATATGTGCACCAAAAGAAAGTATTGTGCATATTATTATTATTATTATTATTATTATTATTATTATTATTATTTTTAATACTACGTACTAGGAATTGTAAAGCCTCATTGTCTCTGAGCTATTCTCAAGACAAGCCTCTATTTTATTAGTTTCTGGAAGTGCCTGCAGTCAGCTGCGTCTGTCTCTGAGGCCTGAGGTGGTAAATTGCTGCTGAAGGTTGTGTAAAGTTCAGCTCTTATCTTTCCTCTGTCCCCGACCGGTCTTTTAGTATTCAGCGTCACAATAGTCACTCTTCTTCATGAAATGATTTTATTGTTCCCTCCAGCGAGGCATCTCTTCATTAGATCGTCACATTCCACGAGTTAGCAGCCATCTGAGACCAAAACACCTGCTTTAAACAAGAATTGCTGCAGGAAATGGCAGAGTATTATGGGTTTGTGGTTTCTGAGTGCTTTATTAAGCAGTTTACAATAAAAAGAGGATACATAACTTCTCTCCGAGGATCTGAGAGGACTAGTGACCTGTTTATGAACTGTTGATCCGGCTGAAAAAGCTCTGTATATCTCCAAAAATCTGTCAGATAATGTGCGTCTTCAATAACACCCCTCTTCATGACATTAGTTGTGAGTTATTTCCAAAACAGCTCACACTTTCAGGAGGATATTACTCTCTTGGCAGCCATCACTTTTAACTGCTCAGTGAGTGTAGATTTGGCTCCAGCAGGATCATATTCATTTGTTTTTATTGTGAGAAAATATGATGTGGAAAATATATAAATAGCTCAGAAGCAAAAACAACTAAGTTCAAATAAATAGCTCTTGTTTGGTTTGTATGTGGAGGCTTGCATTTTACATTTGCAATGGACAAAGGGGCTCCTAAAACACCAAAATCTGCATAAACCAGATAATTTGGGCAAATGGCAGCTGAATAATCTGTGTGCTGTCAGTGAGTGGGTAGGTAGAGAACATTAGCGAGTGGCTAGATTTTCAGCTGCACTATTTATACAAGCATTTAGACAAGAGCATGCAGCGAAAGGCTCTAACAATACTGGAGGCTAAAACTATAGATATGTCTTAAGCCTTGATTTTACATCTACATTTTCTTCACTAGGCGTCCTCTCCTTGCATCTTAGTACAAGAGGTGCAACAAGAGGTGACACAAAAAGGAGCTTCATCTTATGACATTTACACAGTTCTCTCAAAGAGTTAAAAATAACCCTTCTGAGACAATGTTCTGTTGGACTTGTACAGAACAGCACTTAACACCAGATGGAGGAGCCAGAGCTGTACACAGTTTTAGGATCTGTGCTTCCTCATCAAATACTGTTAAACTGACATCTGCCTAATTAGATTTGCTAAAGCTCAAATTAACGTGTTTTTTTTTTTCAAACTACACATAATGTTTTTTATATTTTGAACTTTTTTAGTTGTTTTTGTCACGAGTACACACTCGTCAGGACTGGCAGAAGGACTCACTTTGCAGAACCCCACGAAGGCAGAGGTTTTCAAAAGGGTTTATTTAACACAGGCAGCATATACAAAATCCAAACTCCAGAACGTGTAGTCAAAACAAGTCAAAACACAAAAACTTCAAAAACACCAGAAATGTTACTATAAACTTAAGGCTACCATATACAAGTAGCATTCAACACCTGAGCTCCACTCCAGAATACAGAACAGAAGGATTCAGACAGGATGGTTCAGACATGCCATGAGGCTTGAGGCATGAGGTGACAATCCAGCCAAGGACAGGGGAAAACACACAGAACCTATACAACTAACACAATGAGGCACAGGTGGAACACGTTAGGGCGGAGCAGGTAATCACAAAGGAGGAAATAATACACAGGAAATGAAATACATTACATAAACAGACTAGTTTGAGACAGTTCAGACAGGACATTGGGATCATACAGAGGGTAGTAATGACCTGGAGCAAAACAGAATCACAGAGGCACACTTTTGTTTGTATTTTAATGGGATTATATAATTCTAGAAAGATTTTTACAACTATACGAGGTAATGCAGCATTTTACACAATGAATCTTTAAGTAGTCTTGGTAACATTGTGAAGTGACTGCATATGCTTCAAGAGTCCTGGGTCCTTCTCAGCTATTTCTAGTGTCTCTACATTGAAGAACTTTACAAGTAAACAAGTGCAAAATCTGAATGATATAACATAAAAAGAACTATGACTAAGACTATGGTAGCACCACTTTACAATAACAAGTCTCATTAATGTTTTTATGAGTTATGAATAAGTTCCACTTTATTTTACAGCTTGTTTATATTATGGTAATAGTGTAATGATTATGTAATACTATAGTATGATGGTTATTTATGGTTATTTATTATGTAATTATCATGCATTCGTATCTAGAATAATCTAGATATGAATGCAGAACTGGGGAATACACAGTAATAACTATCATTACTATAGTATTACCCATTTATTAACATGTTAATACTACACTATTACAATGCTATTACTAAGCTGTAATGTATAGTGCTACCAATGAGTTGTTAACAGGTGACAAACAGTCTCTAAAGGCCCGTTCACACTGGGACGAATTTCGCGCGTGATATTCGCTGACGTTTAACGCCTCGTGACTAAACAAAGGGCGCCAATGTGAGTGTGCACACCAACGCGAAAAAAGGCATGCGTAAAAGCGCCATTTTTTAAAAACGCCTCGGGTTCATTTTTTTGGTTTGACGCGCCGCGTTAAAAACTATACGACCAATGAGATTGGCGCTTTTGCTCACGTGTCTGGAGCTTCTGAAGTTACAGTAAAACACAACTTGGGGGCGCTCAAAAACAAAACAGTCTTGCCGAGCACACATACGTAACGGCGAAGAAGATATACGCCAAGTGGCGTCTTGCAAGGCAAGATGAATGTAGAGCTGCTGGTCTCGTTGGTGTCGGAACACAAAGAACTATATGACAAACGCGACAGCGATTACAACAATCTTGATAAAAGAGAACTATTATGGAGTAGTATTGCACAGAAAATGGGGGTATTTCTGTTTTACATTAAGCGCCATCTAATGTCAGGGAATGAATTTGCATGTTCACTCGGCTCATCGTCAGCGAAAATCGCTTGGGTGTGAACACAAAAAACGCGTTGAAAAACGCTGGCGAGTAACGCACGCCGATATTCGTCCCGGTGTTTATCGGCCTTTAACAGGTTTTTATAAAAACAGAATTGGAGAACATACTCATGTGCCTAGAGTGGGCTCACTTTTTGGCACAGATTTGCGGTATGAGACCCTATTATTACAAAATTGTCTATAACCTATTAATAACTCATTTTGAACTCATTTTGAAACTAACAGTATGTTGTTGGTTCTATCAGTATTCTTTGATTTTGGTGAAAAAACTTTACAGGACTTTTTAGCGACCAAGTGAAAATGTGTCCTTTCCAGACCTGACCTGTGCGTTCATTCATAACACTCTATGAAAGATTAGATTTGGAGAGTCATCCTCTTCCGTGAGAAGTTTAAAGTTGATCACCGTTCTGCGGCGGATATTTTTGCATCTGTTTCTTGTTGTGTCCTTGAACGCGTTGCTAAGGAGACTCCTTCAGTGATAATATATCTTTGACAAAAGCAGACCTATTGTTTGTGTGATGGATTACCAATTTTAAATAAGTGAAGTGAGACCGGGGGCTGCCTCGGAGGTGGGAAATCAATTCAGGAGTCCGTCACGCTCGAAAAGAAGCTCAGAAATAACACAGTTCCAATGATATACAATGTGTTTTTCATGGACGATCCGTCAGACAAAAGCAGTTTGGGAGAAAACTGAAGGTTGTGGAGATGAACAGAGTTTTTTTGGAGATGGTCTCGTCTGTAATGGGCTTGAGCCTAATTTAACTAGTTCAGCCCAGAATCTGTCTGTTGTTAGTTTTATTATATATATTATATTAACACATTTAACAATAACTTACCTAAGTTTCTTTGTGCTTTATTAGTTTCCATTTTAGCAAAACACACACACATTTTAGTTTTTATTGCTTTTATAATGTTCTTCCAGGGCTGAAGTTTGATTATAATTTAAATGCATTTACAGTATCTTGGTTCTTACCGTGTTTCTTCTTCAGTTTACCTTGGTGTTTGGTTGTTAAATGTGGATACAGGGAACAATATGTTCATTTCTCAATACAATTTGAGAGAGTATTTGTTTAGATAGCCATCTCTAAAGTCAAGAGAAAAAACAGAAAAACCCAGTGAGGCCCTCAGTCTTAAATTTTCAATCTAATTAAAAAACAAGACTAAGGAGAAAATGGGCACAATATATTAGCATCGCTCCAACATTGGTTTATCTTTAAAAGCTGCTCTTCAAACTAGATTTATTTTTATGTACTTGATATTTACCAGGGGTGCTTAATACGTTGATCACGATCTACCAGTCAATCGCAAGGTGGTATTGGTAGATCGCAGGCAGTGTTGGTCATCTTACTTCAAAAAAGTAATTAGTTACAGTTACAAATTAGTAATCGAGTTAGTAATTCAGTTACCACATTGTAAAAGTAACTCAGTTACTCAGCAAAGTAACTGAAGTTATTTTTTATGTTCTATAAGGGTATTACGTTCTATAACAGCTTAAATATCAAAGATGTTTAAATTAACTGATTGAAGAATAAAAACACTATATATTGTATTTTAGAACATTTGGTATTTATTTAAACTCAATAGATTGCAGTCTGCCATATGATATAAATAAAAACATGTAAAAATAAATATTGAAAATAAAATTCAATGGCAAAATTGAGTCACACAAATGTAAACTTGTGTAAAAAGAAACAATGGAGACCTGGCCATTAAGTCTGTATCTGTAAATTATTATTATTATTACAATAAACAGAACACAATCCAACTTTCTCTGTAGATTAACATGTTCATTCTCAAAGAAAATGAATAATACATTAATCTATTCTAAAATACTCCTCATCTAACAACTAAAGCAGTGGTTGTTGCTGACACGTAAAATTGAGCGTTGCTTGTTTTAACAGTGGCTCTGTCTCCTTCACTGGAACTCACGCAGCTTCATTTGGGGTTAGCAGCAGCAACAAGTGTCGTGTTAGCATGTGTTGATGTGAGGTGCTTCATAAGATTTGAGTTACTTGAGGCAGACGTGGATAAAGTCTTTTTTCCTGGACATAGCATGTTACAGAAACATTCTTGCCTTTAAACGAGAAGTAGTGCCGGTATTTCCAGTTCGAGAACGCCACCTTTGAATTTCTCCGGCTCCATTGTCGCTGACGCTGTCTTGTGTTTAGTGGGAGTCAGAGCGCGCAGTGAGACCGCGTCAGCCAATCATTCGCTTTTGCAGTGGTGTCATCATCCCCTGCTCTCCAGCAGCAGCTGATGTGTAGCCAAAGCATGACACCTCGCGCTTTAATCAACCAAACTGTAGTAACGCAACACTTTACGTTCTCAGTAACTATAACGGCGTAACAACGATGGGAAAAGTAATTAATGAGATTACTCTGTTACTGAAAAATTAACGCCGTTAGTAACGCCATTATACTCGGCTAATATTAATATAATAATATTAATAATATTAAGGCAGAAATCTTATCTTCGATTAAAGCTCTCCAGCTGTCAAGAAGTACAGTTACAGTGAAGCCATGGCTGAGGATTTAACCCAGCAAATGTGGAAGGACATCAGAGATTGAGTGTTTCTCACTGCAGTTAGACAAATCTACGAACGTGAGTGACACAGCCCAGATGTGCATTTTCATTTGTATGGTGTTTAGTGATATCCCTGCAAAGAGAAGCTATTAACAGTACTGCCCATGAAAGAACAGACACGAGGAGAGGACATATTTCAGTCGTTCGAAAACTCTCCCGGTGTACAAATTGGTGTCTATCACCACGGATGGAGCACCCGCAATGGTTGGTCGCGTGAATGGATTTATTGCCAAGTGCAGGCAGGACGATGCTTTCTCAGACTTCCTAAATTACCATTGCGTAATCCACCAACAAGCTTTATGCACTAAAATGCTCAACATGAAAGAGATCATGGATGTGGCAACGAAGATTGCCTGTTCTATTTAAGCCAGATCTCTTCAAAGACGGTTATTCCGTGCACATCTGTAGAACGCTGACTGCGACCAGTCTGAGTTGTTGCTACACACTGACGTGAGATGGCTTAGTCAAGGGAAATTCCTGCAAAGATTTCGAGAGCTTTGCCAGAAGATTAAGGAGTTTTTCCGTGTAGCTGGACATACAGAATACAAGCAACTAAATGACGGTCAATGGCTGTTAGACTTGGAATTTTTAACCGATCTGACAAACATGTTGGATGACCTTAATCTAGAGCTGCAAGGAAAAGACAAAACAGTGATCAATATGATCAGCTCAGTTAATGCTTTCAAACGAAAGATGCAACATCTCTCCTCAAAGCTGCAGCATCATGATTTGGTCAGTGGTGGAGGAAGTACTTAAGTTTAGTACTTAAGTAAAAGTACAACTACCCTGCAAAATATATACTTAAGTAAAAGTATAATTACTACATCAACATTAGATTAGATTAGATTAGATTCAACTTTATTGTCATTACACAAGTACAGGTACAAGGCAACGAAATGCAGTTTAGGTCTAACCAGAAGTGCAATAGCAGTAAAGTGCAGGATATATACAATGGTTGCGTACGTGCAGGATATGGAGATATCCATCTTACTTAAGTAAAAGTCATAAGTACATACTTTTAAATTTACTTTAAAGTATTTTTTTAAGTAAAAGTACAATCAGTTGTATATTGACGAAAAACAACTGTCATAGTTCAAAATTGTTCTGTCAATCGAATCAAACCAAGATATAGTTTTGCCTACATGCTTACCTCGTGAATGTCAACTAAATACCCAATATTGTATGGTAAAGAAGCTAGGGCGACGCGTATAAAAGTTTGAACATTTTTCATCGAGTCAAAACAAACAGCTATTTTAGCCAACTATGAATGTACAGATATAGCAGTAGTTTGCTCATCTCCAAAAATGTAACGTACTAGCAAGCTATCGTCCCTGCTGTGCTAATAACCAGCTAAAGAAGTTGCCCTGTTAGGGTACAACTAACTAAAGGTCAAACAAATATTATACTGGTGTGATATTTTTGTTATGTTGACATCCGTTTTTCTATAACAATCATAGCACCATGTCATAGCAAGTTTGTAACTTAAATATTACTTAATATAACTAGCATTGCATGTCTTACCTCTATATGTTTCTTCAAATTTGAAGGGGAGTTTTTAAATGCCAACAGTTCTTTGCATTGAGGTAGGCACTTGACACATTGAAAACGCCATGAGTCATACTTTGAACCTTTAAATTCAAATAACTTGCTTAAATAAGGCCAGGGATGTCTCTCAGAATCAGAGCTGCAGAGCACAGGCTCAAGCTCAGTCGACATTGTTGGCTCTTCGTCCATGTTTTATATTTGGTGTCCACCGTGTCCTTTTCTTCGATTTACATCAGTTCCACTTGTGTTGTTTCAAAACGCACGCTGAGCGTGTGAGTTCTTTGACCAATCAGATCTCCGATCTGTTTCAATGTGCATTGGCCAGCAACGCCAAAACGTCAGTCGACCAAAATTTTTTTTATGCAAGATTCGGAAGGATGTAACGACACGCATTTTAATAATGTAGTGGAGTACAAAGTACAGATAATTGCTGAAAAATCTACTTGAGTAAAAGTATAAGTATGCATTTTTTTTTTTTACTTAAGTAAAGTATAGATACGTAAAAATTTACTTAAGTACAGTAACGAAGTACAAATACTTTGTTACATTCCACCACTGGATTTGGTAAACTACCAGAACCTGGCGTCAGAGCTGGAGATGCAAGGGAAGGCCTGTGTGCAACTTCACAGTGCACGCTACACAGAGCAGATTGACAATTGTCGAGCCAGTTGCTACATTCATGTGCTATCCTTTTCAGGAGGATGTTGAGGTTGATTCACTCGCATCAAAAATTACAACACTGTTTCACCTGAACCCTTCTGAAGTGGAAGATGAGATTTTGACACTACAAGCTGACATTGAGCTGAAGGCCAGAGCTCATGGACAGTTCTGGAAATTACTCACAGTGGTAAAGTACCCCAACATGAGGAAATGTGATACCTTCTTGACTGCATTATTTGGCTCCACTTATTTATGTGAGTCAGCCTTTTCTCACATGAAGATTATTAAGTCCAAATACCGTTCCACCATGACTGATGAACATTTGGAAGGGTGCTTGAGGCTGGCTGTCAGCACCTACTGTCCGGACTATTCATCCCTGGCCGATTCAATTCAGTGCAAGTCATCAGAGTAAACTGAGGTAATGACAAAAAATGTACATAGTTAATTATGTTGTGCAATATTGGCTCATACGGTTATGCAAGGTACATCAACATACATTGTACATTTATTTATTCATTCATTCATTTTCTACTGCTTAGCCCCGTTAGGGGTCATGGGTGACTGGAGCCTATCCCAGCAGCTTTGGGCCTGAGGCGGGGTACACCCTGGACAGTGGCCAGTCACTCGCAGTGTAACTCGCTAACATTTAGAGACAGACAGTGACAGACAACCATTCACTCTCACATTCATTCACTAGGGACACTTTAGAGTTACCATTTAACCTATACATGCATGTCTTTGGACGGTGGGAGGAAGCCGGAGTACCCGGAGAGAACCCACAGTAACACGTGGAGGACATGCAGACTCCTCACAGAAAGACTGGAGTCATTGTACATTTAACAAATCCTCAATATATTTGTAAATAAATATATGTTTTGCATTTTTGTAGTGGGTAGATCATTTTGACTTGGTCATTTTATAAGTAGCTTGCGTGCTGAAAAAGTGTGAGCACCCCTGATTTATACAATCTCTGGTGCCCCTTCCTGCAGTACACCATGGAGCCCTGGACCCCAGTTTGGGAACCTTTAATCTATTCTCAGTGACTTGATTTTAAGAAAGTGTTCACCATATTTGATAACAGCCTAAACAGTGTTACATCTGTTGCATTTGTCTAGATTTAAATGAAGAAAAACACAAGATTACCAGCGGAGTCAACATCAAGTCTAGAAACTATCCTGCAGCACTGCACATTGATCTGCAGCAATCGAATCTGGCCTGGCTCATCTCAAATGCACATATCATCCTACAAAAGTCAAACACAGAGAATGAGAGATATGAGCAAAAACCCATGTCCACTAGATAGAACAGAAATACACCCAGTTATTGGATGAAACTTTAATAGAAATATATTCAGCCAAACTTACAGAGAGTGGTGAGATTTGAGAGACAGATCTAAAAGTACAGTGGGAGAGCTTTGACGTTGCTCTGTGACAGATGTACAATAGAGAGCACAGAGAGAGCGTGTGGAGAAAGGCTCTGAAGAGAAACAAAAGCACAGTGAAGAAGACAGGAGAGTGACGGATGGAGAGGAAGACAGTGAAGAGAGAACAACAACTGTCCAATCCATCACCAATAACATGTGCCTCTGCTCTGCCCCTGCTCGCACCAAAGTCTGCTCACAGAGTTGAACACAAAACAACAGACACTCCTCCATGTTGCTGAGAATATCTGGATGTTCTGAGGTGATTTATGAAAGAAGTGGACAGTTGTTTTTCTCTCTTTATTCTCATCCTCTCCATCCGTCACTCTCCTGTCTCCTTTATTGAATCTGCTCTGGATTCTTTGTGAGTCTTCTAAAGCTCTACCAGACGCTGATTTTAGATGCTGCTAGTCTATTGCACAAATTGATGTCACATTACATTTTACAGTAGAAAATGTAAATAAGTGTATTACGTTTACCTGCAAGGCCTATTTGCACAGGATTAGTATTTCCCCTGGACCTCGGTCATTAAGAAATGACCCCACAAAGTCTGTGTTTTTGTGGCACATCTTTAACTGAAGAAATACAATAATCAGACAGCAGAGACATGTTATTAATAATAACAGAAAGAGAAACTTAAAGCATGTTTTAAATTGCTGTAGTAGTCGTTAGGAGACGATTGGCTGCAAGGGAGGCATCTGTTGTAGTGTATAGACTAGCTAAATGAAACAGCCATAGCAATAAAAATAGAAGAATACATAAATCATCTGTGTGTCTGATGTCCCCAGGTAACAATCCAGTACGAATCGGGGTTTTGTCTGTAAACACCTGTAAACACATTACTCTGACAGAAGAATTTTTCTAAATGGGACTATCACACCTGGATAATGCGGGTACTGCTGCAGGTTTACAGCTTACCTCTATTAAGGTCGGACACAGCTCTGAGCAGCTCCAGAGTCGGACAGAGACACAGAGTAACACACGGTCATGCTTGGTATTTATTAATAACTTTAAGATTACTGAGCTAATCAGCCGGGTTATAAGTATATAATACATATATATATATATATATATATATATATATTAGGGGTGTAACGATACACCAATGCCACGGTTCGGTTCAGATCACGGTTTTGGAGTCACGGTTCGGTTCGGTTCTGTTTGCTGTGTGACCGGTGGGTCTTCAATCTCAATATGCCGCGGAGTTGCCATCCTGAAGTGCGTAACGTATGTAAACTCCCGTGTGTTATCGATCACCCAAATCACGTGACATGCACTTTATTTAGTAAATAATATGAAAATAATATTTATTAAAACTACAGCTCTTATTAGTTGTTAAAAGTGTACTCATTAATTACTATTTAATCAAATGTCAAGGAAGAAAAAAATAGTTTTGTGACAAAATGAAGTGAGCGTTGGGCGGGGCAGCAGGGGCGGCGCGTTCGGTTCGACATCATATCAGCGGTTCGAACTGTGGCTGTGGTATCGCGGTTTTTCGGTTCGGTTTGAATATCGTTACACCCTTAATATATATATATATATATATATATATATATATATATGTCAGCTTTTTTTTTAGAGAGAGTTAATGCTGTTGATACAAAAAACACATGAATTCAGCATCAGTCTGAGCAGAAGCTGAGGAAACTTTCTTTGATTCTGTCTCGTGCCGTAAACTTGTGAGAACTCTCACTGAGAGTGTTTAATTGAGCTGTACTGAGTGTCTGCAAAAGTGATTTAAAACAGATTTAGTCAATATGTAACTTATTGATTTATACATGTTCATGAGCTGCAGCCTTTGTTTGGACAGGACCCTGTGAACACACTCGCAGCTTCACAGAGAAACCCAGTGCTAACTCAACAAGGCCCGCTTCATGATCCATTAATTAAGACCGGGATTCTTGTTGAAATTTTGTGTAATCCAATTTTATTATGTCTCTAACTTCTCAATTTTTTTTTTTTAGTTAAATGCAAAATCTGTTAAGACACTATTATAAGACACTAACTTTTGCCCTGGGGAAAAGGTGCACCTATCCAACCACTTACTACAAATGTGACTTATGTACGTCTTCAGGTGAAACTGTAAATTACACTGGGATTGATAGAATGTCTCACAGAGGCTTTCCTACCTGCAGCCTCTCGTCGTGTTAAAGAACGTCTCAGAAGCAGACCAGAAGCACGTGGACTCAGTGTGGGCAGGATTTTTCCACACGTCCTGCTGATGTGAAGTCCCATTGATGCGTCTGTGGGTGCTGAGGGGTGTGTAGCCTCCGCCTGAATAAACGGGCTCGGGGTGCGGGGGGTCAGCGGTTGATGCAGCTGATGTCTCTGACACACAGCTGGGATTGTGAGGGCATGTTTGGAACAGTTTCAGCAGGACAGGCCCTTCTTCTGTAGTTGGCTTTAACACTGACACTGTCCATATCCGGACTACATTACAGCTGATTAATACAACATCTTCAACAACACTGGCCATATTTAGCATTTGGGTTTGTTCTGCCAGCTTTTTAAAGAGAAGGGAGCTACAGAAGAGAAATTCTCCTCTTTTCTGTTTTTACCAGGTTTGCATTTCAACTTGGCATATGACTAGTTCAATAATGAAAAATATCCCTGTCAAATTGAATTGATCACTGAATCCTTACTATTGAGTTCCCAATAATGCAATACTGTTATTTTCAATATTACATAAAGACTTATGTTTCTTTGCTTTACAGAATGATTACTGTCGTTTTCTGCGGAAAACTCTTTTTTGTGGTTTATGTCTCATTTTAAATGCTAACCAGAAATGTAGACATAGATGAGAATATGTGTTCCAAAATCCCAGCACGCCTATTAACCCTGCACGTGCACAAACTCGACCAGATGGAGCCGAATTTTACATCCAGCAGGAGTTACACGTGGGGCTTTTCCTGTTACAAGAAGTAGAGTTGGATAAGTGGATTTAGCAAAGATACATCAGATAAGAGTAAAAGATAAATAACACTTTAGTTGACTTCTAACAGTCAGTAGGTGAAAGTTACAGGTACATTTTCATTGTAATGCAAACTCACACTGAGTTGGCTCTGGGCCCAATTATCCGTCACATCTACATCTGTAGTAGACTTTTATCTCAGAGGATCAAACTGTCACAAAGAAATCTCCACTCAGGGTTTTTCATTATTTTTCCAATTATTTTCAATAATGACTAGTCTTCTCCAGTGAACAGCAGCTGCAGCCATGAAAGGACATAATGCTGCAGAACTGTATGAGACAGTAAAGTCCTGCTGCGGAGACAAAGCTGTCAGTCACTCAGACGTCCTCAGAGTCTAAAAATAGGTTTAATCAGACTCTGTAATGAAGAGGGCTGCAGCTCAGAGGCTTCATTTCAAAATTACAGCTCTTTGTCTTAAGATGTTGTATGTGTTAATTGTTTTTCATTCTAATTTAAATTCCATATGCTGAATGAATATTGTTTAATGAGTCAAATCAAACATGCTTTTATGATTTGTATTTCAAACAGTACATTTGATTTGAAATACACTGTTTACGAGTCTCTGAGTGAAATAAGTGAAATAAGAAAGTTGATTTAAATAGCGCTTTTCAAAATACCTCAAGACGCTCTACTTTTACGTTTATAAGAAGTTAAGAGTAGGATTTATTAAAAAAGTAGGTCTCTTTTAAAATGCTCTTTTGCTCAAATATACCCAGATGTGATGATGTGTTTGTGTCTGTGGATAACTTTTCTTACAATATATAGTGTAACCCCCATTTTTCACAACCTGCCTGCCTCCATTTTATTCCTAATGCCATGTTGAATCCACTTTTGTTACTCCAGCGTACAGCCTGCTGGAAGAAAGCAAATCCTTTTTTCTTCAGTTACTATAGGTTTTCTTCATTAGGCTGAACTCCTGAACTTAGACTCCAGCCCAGTTAAAAAAATGGGAAATGACACAATCTAAAATTTTGTGACTTATAATAATGTTACAATAAATACCTTTCTCTACTTCTACAGCCACTACACAAAGCACCTGCCTTAAAATTCTCCCTCGAATGACTGACATTTAACTGAATTGTTTCAGTATTAATGTCTAAATGGAAGAGTTTCTAGTGTAATCATTTTTTTTTCCAAAATGTAAAGGCACAAAAACAGACGAGTTGATGTAACGTACCACTCATATATTTAGTGTAAATCTGGACTGAACTGACACTCACAATTTACAGTGCCTTGCAAAAGTATTCGGCCCCCTTGAACTTTGCGACCTTTTGCCACATTTCAGGCTTCGCAAAGTTCATTTCAAAACATTTCAAAGGTCGCAAAGTTCAAGGGGGCCGAATACTTTTGCAAGGCACTGTATGTAGACGAACCCTGAGTTCAGGACTAAGTTCAACCTGCTGCAGGGAAACAGGGCCCCAGTGACCACAGTTAATTGTTGATTGCGCTTGAGGCTTGTTTTGACACATCTCGATTGGCTGAACGCTGCAGGAGGAATGTTAATGGAGCTGTGGTCGGAGCTGAGTCCACTGCTGTCTCTGTTCTAGGTGTGCCGCTGAACCTCACCTGGAACTGAGTATATCTCACATTTTATGAAGCGTGGGTTTGTTTGTGAAACATCCTTGGCTTTGTGGGCAGCTTACAAAGACACACTGGCACACACAGCACCCTTAACCTTCTTTATAAAACCCAGTCTCTCTGTTTAAAACTATTACTGTGTGAGAGACAAACGGATTTAGCAGAAAGCCTGAGTGGTTTGATCTCAGGGTTTTTTCAATGAGAAGGAGCTGGATTAAGACGCTGCTCTGTTTTTCTCTGAGAGCAGATAAACCAAAAAGAGCAGCCATGGGATCAAAGGGATCAGGACACAACACACTGTTCTTCTCAGATCTGAGCTAATTACATAAAGAGGCGCAACAGAAGACAGTCTTTGTGGCTGTTTTATCATTTATTCAACTGAAAATAATCAAGTTGGTTTAATTCTTGGCTTTTTTGTTATTGGAATTTGTTCTGACATAAAATAACAATAAGAGGTTTAGTGAATTAGGTTTGAATGAGACAGCTACATACTCAGAGTGTATCTGATGTACATTCAGTTTGTTGATAGAGCTAGGGAGGCCCTTGATTGTTATCTGAGGGTTATTAGTCCATGAGTCATATCGTCATGTGTTTCTTATAGTGGCATTTTTTTCTACTGTAAGTGAATGCACCACAGCTCCTGCACTGAATAGGCTCATACTTGGATCCCACACTGACTCTACTGACCGTTTCCTGTTAGAGAAATGTTGCACTTTAATTAAATTTGTCAATACAAGGCTATATTTCAGAAGACTTTGAATGGTCTATAACATTAGACTGAATGGTCTATAACATTAGACAATAAATGAACATAAACTTTTCCTAAGACATCCTAAAAACAGTTTATCTTATTAACTCTAAAGACAGCACAAGATTTGAGAACATACTTTGTGACTGAGGTGTGGTTGATGCAAAACAACTCTTATAAACAACAGGCTGTGGATAAATAGAAGTCATGTTCTTCAAATGCAGCAGGACACAAGGTTATGTCTGTTACATCACTGAAAGCTCCATCTTTAATAAACAGCACTGTTCTTTTATATTCTATTCATTACAACACAAAGTTAACCAGAGAGTGAAATGATTACAAAATGATGATTCAGAAACATTCTTCATCTGATGTGAACTGAAGTTGTGTCCACTCAAACACTAGCCGTGCATCAGTGTCACGGCAAAATCAGAATTTGTCAATTTTTAGACACATTATGTTTGTCAATACCCTTGACGTAGATACAGATCAGATCACATTTTTAGAAAAATGTTTTTCAGAAAACCATGAAATTCCAAAAGGTTCACATACTTTTTCTTGCCACTGTATCAGTATGAACCTGTGGTGGGTTATATCAGTAAACTAGTCCAGAACTCAGTAAAGATAAAGATCTACTGTGACAGACAGTGCTTATGTGTTTTTACCTGATAGTCAATTAGTCAATGTAAAATGGAGGAGATTTTTTTAGATTTGATTAGTTATTCTTTGATCCACTACAGCATTGACAGTATGCAGACTTCAGGCTGTAACTAAGTGACGTGGGAAGACGAGTCTGTACAATTAGCTTCACACATCAACCAGCTTCCTTTTCCTGTTGCCTAAATATACTGTACCTGATATTTGTTTCTTCTAGTTCAGGTAAAAGCAATCATTAGTGAAAAAAGCAGGCGCTATGGTTCCATGTACTGTTTATTGTGGGGGATTTAATCACATCCGTGCAAATCACATGCTCGAAAAACGAGTGCTCCTATTGGTCTACACTGGCTTGTGAAGTGACATTCCAGGAAGTGTAATAGCTGTGTATTTTCAGGTTTAAATTTAAAAGGCGGATAAATACTGTCATATTACGTAATGTTTAACAAGCAGGAGATAAATGATGTACTGACGCTAAAGTTGCAGCTAAGCTAATTACTATTTTTGAATCCATGTGTCCAGTGCTTCTGAACAACCTGCAACAGACAAAACAAAAAGGTTAGAGTACTCCAAAGCTTGGTAACTGCTTCTGCAAACGATCAAATACTGTAAAGCCCCTATAAGCTTCTTGTCTTATAGGCGCAAATTAGCCACAACAAAAATGCAGCAATGCACAAAAAACAGTTACATAATGAATGTTTTAATGCACACCCTCTCCCATATCACACAAGTATCTTCTCATCAATACTGAGCACAAATAAAACAGTCAAGTCTCATATCTTCTGCTCTCACTGGCATCAGAGAAGTGCTGCAGAATCGTCCAGATGTCTCTTTATTTCTGACTCCTCCTCTGATTCTCGTCCCCGGAGGCTAACTGAGGCGTACAAAGTGCTCATCAGTAAAAAGAGCAAAGACAAACTTTGATGGCTGTGAGTGAAAGTCGCTGCAGTTTCTCATTATCTTGTCTGTACGGCTGTAATTATGCCCCCACATTCCTCTTTGGAGACGCGCTTTAATGACACACATTTACAGCAGCGGGGCACATACCAGCGCTGGCTCACGGCGTTAACAGAGTAAACAGGCATTAGTCCTGCCGCGCCGGGTTTATAGTAGTATGCACAATTCATTTCTCCTGTTCGTCACTGTTTGGGCACATACTTTGATAAAAAGGCAAGTTTAGAGTCGAGGCTTGTTGCAGGGGATAATTACACAAAATAGATATTCACTGTATGCTGTCTGGAGTCAGAGCAGCCTAAAATTCAGAATGTATTTAATTCTTGTGTTCAGTCAGAGCAAGATAACTGGTAAACACTTTTAAAGGTTTAGTTGGTGGTTTGGAATTTTGTAAATGAAGAGTTCACTGTAAAGAGATACCATGGGTTAATGATATCCCACTGGGTTTAGGTTTGATCCATAGTGTAATCAGGTAGAAGAGACCGATCTGGGCTATAGGTACAAACAGCTTCATAGTACAGGACCTCTTTTGACCTGGGACTGTATCGCTGCTCTTCCAAGTGACCCACCTCCTGCTGAGAACCCACTGACTCGTTCTGGTCTCAGGTGATGGGGAGTCAGCTCCAAGACCCGGGGCTGCTCTGGCAGTGTCTGATTCCACTCAGATCCCACTCGGAGCCCTAAAGGAAATCAAATGTTCCCATTGTCCCTTTCTCTAAAAAAAAACATGATCACATTCCTGAAAGGCTGCATTTCCAGAAAGTATGGCTCTACTTCCAAAAGCACAAAACCATAATGGTATTGTACTCAAACATTGAAGCAATTTTGGCCAATCAGGCAAAACAGTTCCATGTTTTTTTTATTTTGCTTATACTGTATGCAACTGACAAAAGCAGTCCATTATAATATGGACCATCTTGATATTATACCACACTTTTCACCTTTATCTATGATCATATATTACATTTAAGCCCTGGGAGCAGCAGAAACAGATAAATGTCTCAGGTTTAGGGGACGGGGCCAGAGCTGTCATCAGAGACCCTTTAAAACCCAATTACTAAAAAGACCTGAGCCTTTTTACGAGCCCACATTCGATCATTTCCCTCGCTTCAGTTTTACACCATCTTTTCCCGACACTTTAAAGACGTCCATTAAAGCCTGAGGAAGTGAAACTAACATCACTTTTGTTAACAGCTCCTCAGGTCTCAGCTTTTACAGACAACGACCAGGAAGTGCCCTCAGTAAAAATCCAACCCTGTGTGGTTCTGTGCAGATCAAATGGAAATAAATCTCTGCACATTCACATGTTTAGTAAAGGTTTGAAGCAGATGTGATTAGTAATCGTGTCTAAAAGATTCAAGGCTGGGTGAGTGTATTGAGAGACCCTGACTGTGTCCATTCACTGCAGAGGCCTTCACATAACTCACTAAACCACGGAGAAACCGAGCGTTCAAACTGTTTGCTTTTGAAAACATTCAGAGTTATGTGTGGAGTTCAGTTGACAGCAGAGTGCGTTATTTATTTGGACATTCCTGTTTGTCAGATGTGCAGCACTTCATGTTTTTGACGTTAAAATGTTCCAGTCCTTTTTTAGATACAAACCAGTCTCCCAGTTCAAACACAGTATGTATGGCATTACAGTTTAATTCAGTTTGCTACAATATGGTTTTAGTTGCCGTTTTCATTAAAATTATGGGAGTAACATCAAATGGCAGTGTTTTCTCAAATAAAGTCATTTTCTGGTTTAAAAGCTCTCCAATCTCTGTCTCCACTGCATTTAACAGTGGCAGAACTTGTGACAATGTAGGAAACTGCTACGGCCTCTGAATTTAAAGTTTAGAAAGAAAAAAAACTGGAAAAGGAAACACTCTTCTTCTGTTTATTTTAATAAAAAGGTGTTGGGTGTTGCTCACTTTTTTATGTTGACACACTACTTCACCGTTGCAGTAACAAGGTCAGAGATAAGTTCACTTACAAAATTTAAAAAACAGGAGCAAATTCCTGTTGGCTTTCTTAAACCAAGACCTTTAGCTGTACTGGGACATTTTGCAGAACCTCTAAGTTCAAGCCCATGGTTCTCAGTCGGAACTGGAGGAGCTTCTGCCTCAAGTGTAGGGTATTGTTCACGAGTGAGAGAAGGATGGAGGAAGCTTGGTGCAGCAGTAGCAGTCTAACTCTAATCTACATTTTAACTCTACCTTATGGTCATGAGCTCGGGATTATGACTGAAACTATTGGATCTCAGATACATGCGGCCAAAATGAGTTTCCCCCGCACGGTTAGAGACAAAGGGAGGAACTTGGTCACTCGGGAGGAGCTTGAAGTAGAGCAGGATGGACGCTCGGCCTGGGAATGCCTCAGTATTCCACCATGAGAGCTGGGACGTTTCTGGAGAGAGGGAAATCTAGGACTCCTGCCCTTGTGACCTTGTCCCAGAGCAGAGGAGGAAGATGGACGGATGGAAAAACAATAGTGTTTGAGTCATGTATGAGTCATGTTGCCGTAATTAAAACATTATGTAAGGATTTGTTTGGCCTTTAACATTTTACACAGTGCACCTTTAATGGCAGCACTGACCGTAGAAAGCCATGCCACATTAAACTAAACTATCGCTCACTGCTTTGAAGAAATTGTTTTTTTAAATGCAGCTCCTCACAGACTCTTCTCTTTGCCTCTGCTCCATTTCATCCTTGCATCATGCTGCTTCAGAAAAAGGCCTGCGATGAATGATTACTGACTGGATCTGCTTGATATCTGTATCCAGTGTCATTATTTCCCTTCACTCTCTACACTAATGTGTCTGCGAGTTCGTGGAGCGCCTCAGATTTGGAGAAAAGTTCAAGTCAATAAAGAGATGAGAGGATAATAAAGCCTGGATGATGAACACAGCAATGGTTCATCTGAATCTGCATTACACATAATCCTTAAACATACTCTTGGCTTCACAAAAACCTTTAATGAAAGACAGAGGAAAAGTATAGCCCTTTTAAAATTGTTTTGTATGCATTGACACAGTAGAAGTAGATATTTTCTGGTTGGTTCTCAGCTTGTTTTAAACTAAAAACCTGCTCAAATTTATCTCTAGTGTCAAGTTTTGGCTGTGTTTCATACATCATAGACATTTATCGTCCTTCCAGGTGTTAGGGATGTTTATCACAAGAACAAGACCAGCTTTTTCTTTACAATTTCTGCCTGAGTGAAGATTCTCTGTTGTCCAATCAATCAGGGTTAACTAAACAGTTTTGCTCCCAACAGAGGGATGGTGCTACAGTGTGACGCTATGAGTGGACCTATTTGCCAATAGAAACTAGACTGTAAGAGGCTTAAAGAAGCAGAATCATTCTTCTACCAGTTGTATATGTAAGATGACAATTCACGGGATTAAAAGTCAAATATACTCATTAAAATCTTTCTGGTGCATCCGTTCACTAAACTGATAAGTAGACCCACAGCAGTACCAGATTCAGGTATGACTATAGATGTCGTAAAAATGACACACATGTAATCACAATTGAATTCATTACACAATCACAAATTGTGTCTGAATAGAACTCCACTGCTTTACTGTTGACTCTAGAGTGAACATCCAGAGACAGTCAGGAGTTTAAGCCCCCATCTCGTGTCCCGGTGGATATACAGAGCCAAAGCAGTGCGTTGTGCTTGCAACTTTTCTGTCTTAACATCAATCACAGAGTTGCCATTGCGATGGCAATATTATTCATTCATTCATTTTCTACCACTTTGTCTCGTTAGGGGTCGCGGGTGACTGGAGCCTATCCCAGCAGCTTTGGGCCTGAGGCGGGGTACACCCTGGACAGTGGCCAGTTAGTCACAGGGCTGACATTTAGAGACATAGACAGTGACAAACAACCATTCACTCTCACATTCATTCACTAGGGACACTTTAGAGTTGCCAATTAACCTGTACATGAGAGAACCCACGATAACACTCCTTCTCCAGCGTTCAAACTCTGACCATCAGCTCAAAACAAACAAGCTCCAGGAACAATACAACACAACAGTCTGAGAAAAGTAGCCCACCTGGTTCTGAAAATGCTGCGTTTTGTAGACAGTTTGTAAGACGTTTTATCGCTAATCAGTGCTATCATGTTATGGTTTTTAGTTCATTGGCAATTTTCTGCAACATCATTTTTCATTTGGTAATAAGGGCTGTGGTTGAATTTGCAGTAAAATAAAGTGTCACAGTTTTTAGGTTTGAAAATATGGTCACTTTACTCTTCACTGTGACTGAAACAGCTTTAAACAACAACAGGCTTTGGATAGATATAAGTCAAATGAAGCAAGACACTGCTACTGAATGCTCCTTGTTTAATAAATAAAGATGACGCTCAAAGTTCACTTATCTTGTGTTTATTTATGATACAATGGTAACCAGAAAGAGGAAGAGTATTTGAGTCTAGGTTTTTCAATGCATTCATTAATCTGTGGAAGAAGAGCTCTGGGGTGTATTACTAAACTATTAGCGAAGAGAGACAAAACATTTCTGAATTCAGTCCAAATACTAAGCTTTTTGGGCTCTGGCGTCAGTTGGAAAAGAAGAGGAGATTTTAGTTTTTTATTTTTTCACCTCAGCCCTACTGTTTTTATGATGTTTTGTGGATATAAAGTGGCTTTTTTTCTTAATAATGATCTAACTTTTGTTTTTACATTTAGTGTCTTAACATAAAATGTTTTTTTTCAAGCTCCTCCTGTTCTTGAGCTCCACAAACAGGGTCCAGAGGGTTAATCAAAAAATACAATGGTATTTGCAAAAGACCATGATGAGTCTCCACTGTCTTTTCCTGCATATTAGTGTAATCTGGTCATTTTTATCAAATATGTTTTCCTGAGCTAGAAAAGACTTCATCCCGAAGAGTGTTATTTTTTTTCTCTACTTGTTGGTTATTTTAGCTCTGCATGAATTCCCCGCTCTCTTGGCCTCCTGGGGGAATCTAAATTGATTGTGCTGCGGTCGGAGTGTTACATTTCTCACAACAAGTACAACCTTTGAGTGCCGAAATAACACCGGGGACCACTGCACACGAAGACAGCTCCTATATGCTTTTTACACTGAAACGGCTCTCCAAGTGTGCTATTCATCAGCGACACAGCTGGCTACAAGTATGCTACTGAAAACCAATCTTTGACACTTCAGAAGTGACGACAGCGAGCACAAACGGTCCTGTGAGCGGGGCCAGGTCTGAACAGAGGGCTCTGTAGGGACACACCATACATGTGACCGGGCATTGACACAAACCTGACTCTGTGTGTGTGTTTTGTCTTAAAGAGGAAAATACATTAAGAAAAATACATTTAAAGGAGCATGCATATTTAATATGTATATCCAATAATAACTGTCTTTGCATCAGTTTTTAGAAATGATGGTGCTACATTTGTTATTACTACTTCAAACTCAAAATGTCAAGAGTAGTCATTTATGACAGTGGCTGAATAAAAAGGCTTTGTGTGAAAGTACTCTTTAACAACTGTCTATAACAGGGGTCCCCAACCTTTTTAAACGTTTAAAATAAAATGCCCGGACTATCGTGAACGTCCATTCAAATGTAGATTTTCTGTGCTGTAAAAATGAGCCGGGGGTTGGATACCCCTGGTATAGATGAACATTCACAGAGTGGTTTCACTTTAAAAGCAAGGTCATGGGTTGGAGTCCCAGGCCGGCTGGCAGCGGGCTTGTTCTGTAGTCTGCGTGTGTTCAGCGGATGCTGGCTTCTTCCAACTGTCAAAACACATAATGGATGCTGGTGGCCCATATTACAGGTACATATTACACTCACAACATATAATTGTCTTTAAAGAAGGCTTGTCTAATCGCCTGGTGACTGTCCTGGATCAGCCTTACACCCAGAGACAGCTGGGATAGACTCCAGCCTCCCTCCCATAACCCATAAGAGATCAGCAGTTTAATATGCTAAAACAATATATTTGATTACACACGTTTTGTTTTTTTATTATTCTTGCGTCTGTGTTGCTCTTACAAAAGACAGATAGTGTAGTCTTAATGTGTTGAGTATAATATACAATTGAATTACAACTGTGTATGGTCTCTCATGTTTTAAATTACTTTAAAGTGGGGTTATTATTTATGACGTAACTAACTTACCTAAACTAAATTTGTTTGTTTGTTCACCTATTTTTGAAAAGCATTATATATGTGTTATGCCTTGTATTTATTATTAAATGTACTCTGAGTGCTACTCCTCTTGTTGTTACAAATCCAAAATGGTTGCTCACAAACACATATGTTAACATGAGCACAACCCAAATTAATTTTCCCCTGAATCTAATGTAGACAATTAAAGCCATTCTGAACATAAATGCCTTTCACTCTCTATATTAACAACCTGTCACTGTCAAGTGTAACTAAACCCTCTTGTCAGTGTAAAAGAATATATTAATGGTAGGTTAGTTTCAATCTGCGCTCATGACTGTATTAGTACGATGTGGTATTAAAACTTGAACTGTAAAATGTTTCTTGATAACTGACACTGACTGTCACTCCAGGGTATATTTGTAAGACATATCAAAATGTTTAAAGGTAAAATATTCCCACAGCTTCCTCATAAAGTCCTTTGATGTGTAATGATTGAAGCTTGAGTCGACAAGCAGTGACGGATTACAAGCCTGGCTCAGTACAGACTCAACACAAGACCCCTCCCTGTTCATGCAAATGCAGCCACATCAAAGCACCATGTCTCTTTTTCTGCTCCAAACCCCTTTGTTGATGTGAATCTCGCTGCTTTCTTCCTTTCTTTCTGCTCAAAGACATCCTTATCCCCCCAGAGAGAGCCTGTGACACATCATCCCAGAGGAGGACAAATGCTGGTAATTAACTCGGGAAAAGAGACAAGACGTAAAATCTTGTCATCTCCTGCTTATCTCACTCTTTCCTAGGATTACTTCCCAGTTTCTTATCAGTGAGTGAGTCCATTGTGCTGTTTCTATGAAATCATGCGGAAGCTGATGTGTCGATACGCTCTCGCAGGAAGCACTGATGAGGATCGCTGACCTTTGCCCGAGTCAGATCCTTCTCGTGGGAAATGACAAAGTATTACAAGCCATTACCAGCCATTTCCTATTCCCTCTGGGGTCATGAACCTGTGGTCAGCATCGAACTGGAGTTAATACAAGCAGAGATATAAACGTTAGCAGCTTCAGATTCAGGATTTTTTTTTTTTTTTATTTGTGTTTAAGGTGAGAGGGGGCTTACACTGGGCTCAGCAGTTTCTCAGTGTTGCTGCTATATTTAACAGCATCCAGCATTAATTTAACTGGAGCTGTGAGATGAAAACATGTCCATCTGGAAGCACATTCACAAGAGAGGACATAGAATCCCTAAAGTTCAGCTTATGTTCAGGTTATATGAGGCTGATTGTCAGAGTGGTAGCAGCCACAGTCGTTGTGTCTTTGGGGAAGACACTTCACCCACCTTGCCTACTGTGTCTTTGGCACTCGTGGATCAATGTGTGAGTATGTTTGGAAGTCGGAAAATCCGTAGGCGCAAAATGGCTGCCACATCTTCACCACCAGTGTGTGAAAGTGGAGTGAATGAATTATGAGTCTGAAAATTGCAATATAAATCCATTCCAATATTATTATTTTACACTCAACAGGGTAAGTTGTCTGTGAAGGTTCTCAGTTATCCAGGTCATCTTGAAGAAAAGGTTAAAGCAAAAAAAAAGCTAGACTTGATAAAGTCCAAGAGACTTTATCAAGTCTAAGATCAACTGTAAGAGAGCTGAGCTTATATCTCTAGAGGGAGGAGTTTCCCCTGAAACCAAACCTGATGGACCAGGCTGTTCTGGTCTCATAGTCGTTGGCTCTGAAAGGACAGTGTGACTCCTGATGTGAGAGTTGTTATAGGCTCAGGTGTGTCATTAGTGTCACTGTTCAAGTGTTGTTGTTTTCTAGAGTGAAACTGTTTTGATTTAGGTTTCAAAACACTGTTATACATACTAGGCAACATGAATCTGAGGCCATGTCTTCTGCTCCTTCACACCTCTCGTTAAACCATCTGTCCTCAAAGGAATGCCCTTTCTCTTTGAGGTGGACTGCAGACTCAGGTCCTCCAGGATTGTCTCTTCTGTGCTGATACATCCTCTTGTGAAGCTGTTGTTTTGTTACGCCCGCATCAAGTTCAAAGCTATGCTTCGGCCTACAAGACCACCACGTATTCCGCACCCCCATATCTTCACTCACTAATACAGACCTATGTTCCTACCAGGTCCTTGCGCTCTGCAAATGAACAACGTCTGGTGGTGCCATCCCAAAAAGAAAAAAAAATCAGTCCGTTCCACATTGATGAAATGATCTACCTGCTCTAACAAGATCAGCAGATTCTGTAGCCATCTTTAAAAAATGCTCACTTGTAAGTCATTTTGGATAAAAGCGACTTACTAAATGACTAAATGTAATGTAAATGCAAATAACGTCACTGCACTCTTCACTGAACTGCACAAACCACATTACTCTGTTTGTGAGAGGGGGTCTTGTTTTTAGGATGGACTAGTTTTTTGTACAGCCTGTTCCCTGGTTTAAAGTGGACTAGAATATTGTGTTTGTAGAAAATCCTTTTAAGTTTTTCAGATAAACCAGACAAGGGATAACTACACCCTTCCCTTTTGTCTCTGGTTCCTGTCTGTTTGGTTTCTGTGTCCTCTTGGTTTTGTTGAATATCCATTTGGTGTATCCACAGTCTCTCAGGGCTTTACAGATGTGTTGTTCTTCTTTCAGTTCTTCAGTTCAGTTCAGTTTCTCTTCTTCTTTTCAGCACCTCAACCTCAGAATATACATATATTTATATATATATATATATATATATATATATATATATATACATATATATATATATATTTATACATATATATATATATATATATATATATATATATATATATATATATCAAATTTTTGTCTAATCCCTTTTTGTCTAAAATGACTTAATTGATTATTCAGTGCTTTTTAAGCTTTTGGTAAAAATATCATTTAAATAACTTACAACAGGGGGACATTTTAGTTACTTTTAACAACATAGATGAACAATTGACATGATTTTTTATATTTAATTTTAATTCAAATAGGCTTTATATTTTATGAAAAAACAAAAGTGTGTAATCTTGTGCATATAGTTAAAACTAAACTAATATCTTGTCTCTCTTGCTGTCCTGAACAGCCGGAGTTTTCGGGAGCGGCTGTCCTGCACGAGGCCCGGAGAGACCAGGTGGCAGACACCTGCAGAATCCACAGTGCATCCAGCCGAAAACGCAGAGTCCTGACTCCAGCCGACCTCAAACACCTGGTGGTAGACGAGGAGCACGAGCTCATCTACTGCTATGTTCCCAAAGTGGCCTGCACAAACTGGAAACGAGTCATGATGGTGCTCACGGGACACGGCAAATACAGGTGGGTTTAATAATATTATATTTTTTAATAATTTATCAATTTAATAATAACAGATAATTTTGGGAGTCTGCCAAGCAAACAACATGAGCTATCCAGGTTGGGTGTCAACATCATGAGAGACAATAGTTAAACTGTAAATGTAATTTTAAAAATGCTTAGACAATAAAATCCCTCTTTTACTGTAAGTACTCTGGCTTTCTTCTGCTGTCCAACAATATTCATAGGAGAACTTGTAAATAGAAATGTAGTGAACAAGTCTCTAGGAGCTTGTTTTGTGCCATTTGTGGGTAGGTTGCTTGGGATTTACTTAAATAAATTGCGCAAATAATAGCAAACATTATTCATATTTCCTATGCCCCATCTGTACAATCAACAGCAGCCAAACACAAACGGTTTGACTGCACTTGCAAAATCAGCTTTGCACTTATTCTGCTTCTTAACATTAAAGTACTTTGTCTGCAGCAGCCTTGATATTTCAGCTGATAGAGCTCAAGATGAGGCTGTGTTTAAATGTATTAGTTTTGTCTAAGAGGGGAGAGGGCTACAGCAATCTAGTGTCCCCAACACCCCTGGCATAGACCTACTTAACGTCAGTGCATAGGTGTAGTTAAAGAGTGATTAGAGTCCTACTTGACTATCTTTTTTTTTTTTTTCAAATATACTGTAAGATACTGAAACTTGATTGCAAGTGTCTTTTTACTTTTACATTGTGGGATCTTCTTGTCTAAGAGCAAGATGGATGATATCCACTTCAATCTAGGTGACTTTCAAAGCTGATTGAATGAGAAAGTAAGTCTCTTTGGATAAAAAGTGCCTGCTAAATGACTAAATGACTAAGAGGATAAAAAACTCTTTCCATGAATTCATGCAAAGAGAATGGACAGTTTGGCCCTGTATGTTCAAACAAACTGCTTATTAATTTGGTTTCTTCAGAATGTGCAAAGCGAACACAAGCCTAGCTCCATATCCCCAATTTATAGATTAGATTATCAGACATAACATTGGTCTATGCTAGTAATCTAGTGTCCCCTACAGAGCTACAGCAAGTCTTTCAACTGATATAGTTAAAATAGAGCCCTACTTGAATTTGCAGCCATGGGGATTTTATGAATGTATTTAGTATTGTATTGTTACAGATAATGTCTTTGTCCTTGCAGTGATCCAATGGAGATCCCATCCAACGAAGCCCACATTCCATCAAACCTGAAAACCCTGAACCAGTACAGCATCGCCGAGATCAACCACCGCCTCAAGAACTACTTCAAGTTCCTGTTTGTCCGCGAGCCTTTTGAACGTCTGGTCTCCGCCTACCGCAACAAGTTCACCCTGAAGTACAACTCATCTTTCCACAAACGCTTTGGCACTCGCATCGTCCGGCGCTATCGCAAAAATGCCACGCAGGAAGCTCTGGTCAATGGAGCTGATGTTAAGTTCAAAGAGTTTGCGGAGTATCTGGTTGACCCAGCCACACAACGCGATGGTCCGCTGAATGAGCACTGGCAGACAGTTTACCAGCTCTGCCATCCGTGTCACATCCACTACGATCTGGTCGGCAAGTATGAAACGCTGGAAGAGGACGCTAACTACATTCTGCGACTGATCGGAGTTGGGAATACCTTACGATTTCCGAGCTACGCCAAATCAACCCGCACCACAGATGCCATGACGGCTCAGTTTTTTAGCAATATCAGCATCCAGCAGCAAGTTCAACTGTACCAGCTTTACAAACTGGACTTTCTAATGTTCAACTACACCACACCGAGTTACCTCAAGCTGGACTAGCAGAAGACAGAGCGGGAACTCTGAGAAATGCTGCCTTCTTCAAAAAGAGGCGGTAACTTGATTGGACGTTTTGTTGTAACTTTGTCATTGTGGGATTTTCTTGTCTAGAGGCTAGACGGATTATGTCCAATCCAGTTTAGGCGACAATCTAAGCACGGATTGGATGAGAAAGTGGATGAAAACACTGTTTAGAGACTATTTTTGTGGCTGAAGCAGGTCTTCAAGGTGTTTTAACAGGGATTCACGCACAGAGAATGGACTACAAATTTCTCTTGTGATTTTCCCCAAATGTTTAAACAAACTGCTGATAAATTGCTTCGGATTCTGCAAAGCAAACACAGGCCCAGCACGCACCCTGACCCCAAAGCCTTGTGGGCTTCGAGTCTTTCTCTTCCCATGATCAATAATCGTCAGATTGTAAGAAGCAGCAGCCATCGCCTTTGTCCTCATTAGATCTCCATAGTGAAGTTGGATTATGACTCGTCTTAAAGGCACAGCGTGTGGAGTTAAAGCAGAAGGGTTTTTCTTTGTTGATGAAGGGTTACTGAATACATCATTGCCTCCCAACACCAAGCATCCTTAACACTATCGGCCATTTTAAGTGGTCAAAACAGCACAATGAAGATGTAATGAAGATGTGGCTTATGATAGACTTCTACTGTGCTGTGAAGGGGTCGCCATGTCATAGTGCCATTTGAGGGCCCCACTGAACCTCACAAACCCAGGGGCCCCACAAACAGCTTATATGACAACCAAACTCTAATATATTCTCTTGACTTCAGGCTTAATTATTTTTTTTTCTTAATTATTGTCTTATGATGCGTTGCTGCGAGCAGCAATGAAGAAAGTTATTTAATTAGCTTTGTGAATTAAAATAAGAGAGTAATATTTTGACTTTGGGCTAAAGACTTAGTCATGCCATCATGTTCTGTTTTCAGACAACACAAGGCTCCGATACACTCCAAGTGCAAAGGTTAGGGTTGTCTCAATACTCGATACTGAAACCTCTTTTACTCATGATATCTGTTCAACCTTCAAGACTTGACATACTGATGCCAGAGTGTGTTACGACGAAGACAAGACCAAGTGTTTGAAATAATTAATTACTTGTAGATTAGTAAGGCAGAATAAAATAGCAGAGTTTAAAAAAGGTTTAACAAGTCTCCATTGGTGGAAGCTGAATGTAGCTAGTGGTAAAGTGCTGAATCCAGAAGACCAACTGTGTCCATAAAAATTCAAAGAAAGAGTGCCTGGAGAAGCACAACAGGACCTGAGCCAAGTATTCCACACCAGGTAAACTGCTCTGGCAGCAAGTGAAGGAATAAACCAGGTCTGGATCTCGATCCAGTTGTCGAGACAGACAGTCAAGACAGTTATAAACCGTTAGATGTAATAAATATGAGAACGGATAGTTACAGTCAGAGTTTTTTTATTCCTTTTATACTCATATCACGAGAGAGCAAAACAACCGACAAACAATGGCATAAAAGCAATTTAACTAAACAAAACTAAACTATTTATGAAAATGTGTGGGTACTGGTACTGGTACCGTATTTGTTTCCATCTCTCATCTCTGTGCAGTAAACTATGGAACATAATCAGTCCAACTACACCATAAGAATGCAACAGCTCCACAAAGAAACACATTATCTGTTATTCAAATTACTGCTATTCAGACTTAGACATCTTAAAGTCCAGCCTTAGTCAGACTAAAACCATAAACCTAGTGACTGAGTAATTTCTTACCTCAGTCTTTCTCTGATGGGATTCTTATAAAGACGCTCAGCTGCATGTGTCAAGGTTAAAACTCCATTTTCCATTCACTGTTGGAAAGACTCCAGCTCACAGCCTTTTCTGTACGAGCCTCATTTAGGATGTGGTCAAAGGAAGGGCACTGAGAACAGCTGACCTAAACATCTCCAGCTTTGGCCTGTGTTTATCATAAACCCGTCAAGCTTATGATTAAGAAGTGTCTTTGATGAATCCGGCAGATCTGCAGAGGCTTTAATCTGAAATATTGGAGAAAGGACATGGAGTTTGATAGATGTGAGGGTATGATGTATGTGAGGGACTAATTTTCAACATAGAAAAATGAGGCCCTTGTATACTCCTGAAAATTTAAATTGAAGCTTTTTTTTTTTTTGCTTTTGCCTTTGATTTTGTAACTTGTATCCCACCTTGAGCTGACAGAATGTTTCCTCTAGCACAGAGTCAGCAGTATGTTTCATCAAACAGCCTCTAAATGTGTGTCCACGTCGCCACAAAGACATCTGGCTCTAATAAACTACACGCTCCAGGTCTGGCCTCGTGGTTGACCTCCTGCAGAAACAACGGTCGTATTCTCAGCGTGGGCGAGACCCAGAATATCCACACACTAGGGTCCCGCTGGTGCTGATGCCGCACAGTCTCTTCGTCAGCAGTAAAAACGCACCACTACTGCACAACTCAGTTCAAACTGCTTATTTAACCCAGAGCAGAAGAGCAACAATACTCCGAGGACCTTTTGAGAACAAAAATAAGTGCTTCCTGAGGTCTTATAAAAATAGCATTAGTTAGTGTCAAAGATGGGACGTCCTAAAGGGAATGTGTTTGTTTAGCTCGGTTGTCCAAGTGGAATGGTACAGTACTGAATCAGTTGATTACTGATTGCTGGAAACATTAACATAGATACAGCACATTGTCAAATTTGTTTACTGGTGTCTTTTATTAAATTAATTGTGCTAAAACTGTAATTGGTTCATAATGTGAGGAGGGGTTATGTGTTCTCTCTAATTTCTAGTTGCCAGCCTTGAGCTAAGTTGCTAGAAGGGGGCAGGACCTGGAAATAAATAGGAGGCAGCTACTTTCACCGCCTCTTCTACTTCAGCAAACTTTTTTGGTGCAGGAACCACCCTTTCAGGAAGTTTCTCATCATTATCTGGTGACAGACTGTAGCTTTGTGTGCTTGGGATGCCATGTCACCCCTCTTCTTGAGTTCTGCTCAAATCAAATCGCTGCACTCGTTTGTGTTGCGTGTCGCATCCTTGCGTCAGGATGCACGCTTTAATCGCTTTTGCTGTTAATCCTAATGCTCACTAGAGTTTAGTGTCATGATCAAAACCGCATCGACCGAGACCTAATCATGTCTGAAGATCAGAGCGTATCAAGTTTGAGTCAAGACCAGAACCAGTGCTTAATACACTGGAATAATGCCCAGGAAACAGTAAAAAGAAATTCTAACAATCTATGTCCAGTTTTTTGAGTCAAAACACATGGAGGTTAAAGTTTGGTGAAGGATTTTAGTGGACTTTAGTCAGTACTGATAGACAGGAAACATGGTCAAATAGAGGGGTGTCAGATTGGGCGAATCACTCGAGCTAAAATTGATCTGTGTTCTACCAGGTAAGCTTATCAAGCAATCCCAAGAACAGACAAATATGCCATTTATGGTCTTTGATGGTCTTCACAGATATCTTTTTGATTTCAGAACAAAAGGCTAAAGCCTGCTGTGTTTTATCAAAGATTTTCTGACACTTTCTCTGATCTGCTGTTCTGACCTATTTGAAATTACAATACAATTGTATTTAAGAACTACTATTGTTTACACTAGGGCTGAACGATATGGACAAAATTTCATATCTCGATTTTCATGCCAAAATCTCGATATCGATACAATACGATATCGATACAATACGATATGACTACGTGTTCGGTGAAAACCAAGCATTTCCTGGTCCCTGGAGCGTACGATCAAGTGCATCACATGATCAACTGATAAATTCAAATGTTGAATGAATGAATGAAAATGAATGAACAAGTGCGCTCAGAGCTGTCATATATCACAACTTTTCAGTGTTTTCAACCACATACTGTTTATTTTAGGTTTCAAACATATAAATTCACATAAGTACTAAAAAAACAATACATTTAGAGTTTGTAAAATACACACTGATGTCTATGGAAGAGGTAATAATAATCCTTTCCATTATAATTCAACATGTTTTATTCATATCAGATACACATTGTGTAAGTAACTTCAATGTTTACCAGCCACTTACTTTTAATTATTTCGGGAGAAGTGGAGGAATTCATGTGTTGTAAACATAGAGGTTGTAAATCCAACAGATCCGATTCTTTGAACTGCGTCTGCGGCTAAACTAACACGCATACAGCGATCGTTATAAAAGGTGTTTAAACAACAACATACTTCCACTTGCATGTATTTGACAATCGGAATATCAGATATTTCATGCCATAGCTAACACATTTGTGAATATTCTGAATAAAAAAGGAAAAATGACATAAAAGCAGATCATCGTTAATTCAGCGCTGTTGCTGCTGCGGTGTGTCACGTGACAAGCAATGACGCGTCACCATGGAAACGCCGCCTCTCACAATATAGTTCGTCCCTGGTAGTGTGTGCACGCTGGCTTTAGCGGTGCATTCAAGGGCACTTTGTTGTGACTGCCAGAGTTGTATGCAGGGCGAGCACGGAGAGGGAAAATCTATATCGTCTATATTGTTGCTTTTTTCAATAGTAATATCTTAAAAGTTCATATCTAGATATAGATAACTGTAGATGAGTTTATCACAACTCCTCCTTTTATTACCCAGATATGCAGCTAATTTATGTATTTGCTGACTTTTTACCCAAAGCCCAGGCCCTTTCTAGTGGTCACTTTGGTCTAAGCTCACAGAGGTCTTTGCTAGGCTCTGCAGTCCTCTCTGCTCTGCTCTAACATCGATACAGCATTGACAGATCTGTTTGGAGTTGACTGTGTAATTACTAAACCATTAGGAGCTCGGGGTGAATTTGCTGATTACATGCTGCCGACAGACTCTAATAGTGTCGGGTGGAGAGGTTTGATCCATAGAGCTCTGTGAAATTCGAGAAGACGCAGAGCAGGATCAGTGTTCAATTACAGAGACACCACATTATATGCAAATGACCTTCTTTCACACAACAAAGCCCTCATTTAAACATCATCTTTTCTTCTTTTTCACTTTCTTGGTTTGCTCAAAGGGTTTACAAAGTCTAAGTCAGATTCTGGTGCAACATTTTTTTATAATAAACAAGATTTTACAGATTTTTTTTTTAAAGACCATTATTTGTCTGTAAGAGAAATTAACAGCTAACTTGTTTGTTTTCTTATAATCAGACCAAAGTGTTTAAGGCAAAGCAGATTTATTTAGATGGTACAATTCATACAACAGCAATTCAAAGTGCTTTACAAAAAGAAGAGAGACAGGTTTAAAACACAAATACAATAATCAATAAAATAAAGAAGTAATTAAATAAAATGAGTCACAAGACTTAAAGAGAAGAGTGCAGCTAAAATGCTTTCAGTTGTCATATGCACAGTTAGCTAGCTAGTTTTCAGCCGGGACTTGAAGGTTGTCAGAGTAGAGGCCTGTCTCACCTCCTCTAGAAGACTTCCAGATTTTAGGAGACCTGTCCCTGAGGTCCTCAGAGTCCCTGGTTTATATGAAACAAACATGTCAGAGATGTACTTTGGTGCTGAGCCATGGAGAACCTTATAAAGCAGCAGAGCTGCTTTAAACTCTGTCTTCTGAGAGACATGAAGCCAGTGTAGAGACCTGAGGACAGGACTAATATGGTCGTACTTTCTGATCCTAGTCAGGACTCGAGCAGCAGCGTTCTGTTTGTACTGCAGCTGTCTATCTTCTTAAAAGGGATTTGAATTAGATGTCTCTGATTGGCCCTTCTTAGCACTAGGGGAGAGCACTCTCTCCAAGCTGTTATTTTACATGTTTTGATGCTCAACCTTCTTTCAGCTGATTTATACAGGTTTTGTCATCCCACCTGAAGTGAAGTATTGTCCTTCTAGAGTGAAACTGTTTTGATTTAGGTTACCTCACTCTAGAAGGACAACACCTGAATGGAACAGTGACAATAACGACTCACCTCACATCAGGAGTCACTCTGTCCTTTCATAGTTAACGACTGAGACCAAAACAGCCTGGTCCAATCAGGTTTAGTTTAAGGTCAAACCCCTCCCTCTGGGGATATAAGCTCAGCTCTCTTACACGGTTGAACTCAGAACTGAAAAAGTCTCAAGAGATGAAACGTCTTCACCTTGAAAACTGAGTCCAGATGCCTTCACTCTAACCTTTTCTTCACAGTGACCTGGATGACTGAGAACCTTCACAGACTCGTCATTGTACTGTACAACACAATTGGATGTAATTGAAATTGAGGCCTGGGTAACCTGTGGCTTATTATTAGTCTCCAGCCAATCAGAAAACACTTTTGGGGCATCAGTAAAATATACAACTCTTTAGATTAGGGGGGACATTTTATCATGGATTCATGCATGACTTATGAAATCATGATAAACTGTCCTCCTAATCTAAAGAGTTGTATATTTTACTGATGCCCCAAATATACAAACCTGTTTAAGCCCTAAAAAGCAACCACTAATAGTTAAAAAACTAAAAAGCTGAATGTGATTCTTGAAATAGGTTCACTTTTGGGTTTTTTTTACAGTGAAAAACTATTTTTTTCTGCCCTGCTTACACTCTCTTATTGGAGTCAAACTCATTTTGTGCCACAGATAGATTCACAAACTCATATAAATTAATCTTGTCCTGCTCCTGAAAACGTGTCCACTCTCAACATATGTGTTTTGTCCAATGATGTGGCAGTACTGACAGGTCTGGGTGTGTTTTAAGTTTGAAGATGTAATAATTGTTTTACAGTCACTAACATAAACTACATGTCTTTGCTCGTATAAAACTGTGGTTACTCACAGATGATAGCTCCAATCAGCAAACAGCTATTCATTTAAAGTGTGCATACCTCCCTGTATTGATCTCTGCAACACTAATTCATATTTTACCGGTCAGAAGTAGTTACATTAACAACTTGTTACACTTGTGTTGTCAGGAGTGTATCGGAGCCTGTGTGAACTGCCTCAGAGCAAACACACCTCTTATTTATTTTATATTTATTTATTCTCAGACCCTTTATATTTTCTGCCCGTTTCCACATACATTTTTTTATTTTAGAGCTTGGTTAAAGCCATTAATAATGAAATGTGCTCTGAGCCTGGTTCTTCCTGTTTCATGTTTCACAATAAAATCACTCTGAGACTCGCAGTGTGTGGCTTGTTTTTCACCTCGGGGTGGCTCACTGTGGGCCAGGACAGTAAATAGCAGAGGAGTGAGTTAGCACTTTTACAGGAAAAACTCATGACCTTATCAGTGCAACATATAGTGGGTTTGGTCAACTCCATTTGTTCTCATAAACGCCATCTGGACTCCACTGTCGAGCCATGTAGTTAGTTAAAAAATAACACGCAAAAGCGTTCTGGTCTATGCTACTTCTGTGACCACTGCTGTTCATGACTTCATGATGTGTTGTGAATACATTTGAGTAATTACACTATAGTGACATGGGATTGTTTTTCACAAAACCTTACCAGAGCTAAATATTTGATAATGTCCTTATGAATGCATTTAACATTGATTTGGGTTTGACCACTGGTGATTAAAGGGGTTTATCTATCATCAGATTCAACAACCAAATGCATAACAAATGATGCACAATGTAATCAGACCAATGTTTTTAAGTTAAGTAACACCCGTGACTCTTCTCAGGAAGACTGCAGGACGTTTAGCATCGAAACACGTCAAGATAAACAATTAAAAACATTGGTCTGATTATAAGAAAGTTATATTTTTGTTATATTTGGCCTCTATTAGCTCTCAATCAATAGATTACTGAGAATCGTCAATGCTCCTTTTTCATGAACAAGTTTGTTTTACATTTGAGATAAATTGAGAGATGTGACGTCCCACTGGTCGTTGTGCGTGGCCGCCGGGGAAGCTGATCGGGGTCACCTGGGCCCGGTGATTTCTGTCCCTATAAAGCTTCTGCTTCCGCCCTGCTCGCTCTTGTTCTTGCTCGGCTTATCTATTCCTGACATTGATGGTCTGTCCGCCTGCACCAACTCTTTCTTTTGTTTTACACATTCCAACACTGCACAACATTCCATACTCACGCACTTCCACAGCCATACTACTGACACCTATACATTTATTAAAACCACCTCTCATGTTTTGTTACAGCACAAACAGCTCTGTTGACTGAAGAGCTGACAGGGCACAGAAATGCACCTGCAGCTCCTGGCGTTAGTTTCCAAAGCTCCTGCAGCTGTGTTCAGCCCACTCTGAGCCTGATCTAAGTCCTGTTCAGACCCAGTCTCTCATTACTGCAGTACTGAGATCTGCTGCTGCCTTTAAAGTGGTCAGCTTTAAAGAACCAGACCATCTCGAGAAGGGATCCCACATGAAAACTTGGAAAAATGGCTCTCATGTCTGAAGCAGCACAGTTTGAGCTGTCAGTGACTTTTTTCAGAACTTCTTTGTAATTGGAACTCCACTGTTCAAGCATGCACCAAAGGTCAAAAGGGTGTAGCAGGATTTAAGTTCTCACATGTCAGGAGATAGTCAGGTGGATGGACGATTGTGGGAGTGGATTTGACATTTATATTACTGATAAAAAAATGTGTTCATATGCACAATAATTGAAAGTAACGTTACCTTCAGCTTTGGATTAATCCTTTGTCTTTCTGCTTAAATCCACCACATTATATTCATACAGCTGCACAGTTTTCAAGTATGACAGAAACAAAAAGTCACCAAACTCAAATCACTATACTTTGTCACAAATGTTTAACCTCACAGTCTAATTTTAAAGACCACATGTCAAACTTTAGTAACAACAGGATAAATATAAACTGTACACATTGTTTTGCTTAGAGACTATAGCTAAATCAGTCATTGTTGTGGGAGAGTCGTGTTGTGTTGATGTGACCCCAGTTAAAGCCCTCACACACTTGGTCCTGCTCCGTTTTGTGGTTCGGGCCCAAAATACACATCGTCCTCTCTGCCCTCTTCTGCAGCCTGTCATTACTCAGCGTTAGACATCCTGATCCGATGGGGGAAAATTTAAATGGATGTGTTTTCTGACAGCCAATGGGAGCGTCTCTTACTCAAGCTTGTGATTGACCAAAGTTTTGAATTCCCTCAAACATGTTGCCTTTAGGATGAGATTATCAAGTGAAGTGACATTTGTAGCATTGGAATAATAAATACCAGACTAATTTCGGGGTTTGATTCAGCCACAGTGTGTCCTAATGTTGTCTTCCAAGAAAAACCCTCGTCTGTGACAGTAACTCTCTTTACGGAGGAATTTAAACCTGAGCTGACACGCTGCTGTAAATAAACACGCTAATATGTTTAGAACGCTGCACATAATCCACATAAAATCTGATTTATCATAAACTCCTATTCCCATGAGGAAAAGAAACCATGTCTGCCTCTGAATAGACTCACACACCAACATTATCCACAGCTTAAACTGTCTTCTCAGGTCACATTTCTCAAATTAAAATAAATGGAGAGGTGCCAACGTGAGGTCTGTAGATTAGCCCTGATGTAACAGTCCTTAATTCTCACATGTTCTGATTCAGATTGAGACTTTATTAATCCCACCAGGGGCAATTCATTTGAGCAGCAAGTAAGACAACAAAGAGACATGACAACAAACAGTAAGCACACAGTTGGAAGAAAACAGTGATGTAATCGAATAAATATATTATAAAATATGTCTAAAATATGCTATAAAAATTATAAAAAACTCAATTAAAAGAGACTACTGAGAATTAAAACGGAACGGAATATATATATATATATATATATATATATATATATATATATATATAAAAAAAAAAAAGCGGTTTGTATATACAATCTGGTAAAACATATATATATATATATATATATATATATATATATATATATATATATATATATATATATATATATATATATATATATATATATATATATATATATATATATATATATATATATATATATATATATATATACATATTATATATATGTATATATATAATATGTATACATATATACATATACAATGTATGTATGTACAGTGTCGCAACCTTTTTGGACTCGGGTTTGTATATAAATCAGTCTAATCAGACAAATCTGATTCAAATTCCCTGCAAACAGATAAAGTCAGGTCCTGCCCAAACGGACTTGAAACTTGCAGTGTTCAATGTCAGGTCTTTGCGAAACAAATCTTTTTTAATTAATGATTTTATAACTTCAAATAAGCTTGATTTTATGTTTTTAACAGAAACATGGTTAGACAGCAGTACTGAAAATGTGGTCCTTATTGAATCCACCCCATCGAATTTCACATTTTTATCCAAAATACGGGAAAACAAAAAGGGTGGTGGTGTATGTGCCTTTCTTAGGGATAATATTCTTATCCAGAAGCTATCACTTGGTGAGTTTTCATCATTTGAGTATGTGTCATTCAAAATGAAGTTGAGGTTTTCTCCATCTATTTTATATGTAGTTCTTTACAAACCACCCCAACAGTGTCATGATTTTATTAATGAGTTTACTGAAATGCTTTCAGTTATTTGCACAGAATTTGAACAAATAGTCATATCAGGTGATTTTAATGTGCATGTGGATAATGTTTGTGACAGAAATGCCAAAGAACTTTCTACTATTCTTGATACTTTTGGTCTTTGTCAGCATGTTAATGAGCCGACCCATAACAGAGGTCACACTCTGGACCTGGTCATTACTAAAGGTGTTCATATTTCAGATGTCACTGTGATTGATGTTGCTCTATCTGATCATTCATGTGTCTTTTTTCATCTGTCCATAATTCCAAAAGTTGCTGTTGGACCTACTGTTGTAAAAAAGAGATACATTAATGATAACACCAGGACACAGTTTATGGAGGCAATCAGGTTTGAAAATGCCTCATCAGGTCAAGTTGATGATTTGTTGAATTGTTATACTTCAGGTGTTTTAAATGTTATGGACACCATTGCTCCTGTTAAGGTTAAAGTGATCAGGACGAGGCAGAAGGCTTCATGGAGCAATGCTCACTCTGTCAGGGCACAGAAAAGGGAATGCCGAAAAGCCGAAAGAAAATGGCGTAAATCTAAACTCTTAATTCATTATGAGGTACAAAGAAAATTTGCATGTTTTCAATCAAACTTTGCAAAAAGAAAGAGAAATATTATTCTCAGAGATCATTAACAACAATAGTAACAACCTGCGTGTCCTGTTTGCTACAGTGAACAGATTAACAAACCCTCCAGCTCCATTTCCTCCAGAATTAGTTTCCACCACTAAATGCAATGAGTTTGCATTGTTTTTCAACGACAAGGTTCAAGGCATTAAACATGCGATACAGTCAACAGGACATACAACAACACTGCAGCCACCTAGGAGACACTTGGTTGGTTTAACACATTTTACACAAATTAATGACAGAACAATTGAAAAAACTGTCTCCAGCCTGAGTTCATCCACCTGCTGCCTCAATGTTTTACCCACTAGATTTCTAAAATCAGTACTAAGCAGTTTGTTACCACAACTCACTAATATAGTCAATAATTCCTTACAGTCTGGAACATTTCCAAGGGCCTTAAAAGCTGCTGTCATTAAGCCTCTCCTAAAGAAGAGCAGTCTTGATGCTACAGTGCTCAACAACTATCGGCCCATATCAAACCTGCCATTTTTAGGAAAGTCATCAAAAAAGTTGTATATCAGCAACTAATGACTTTCTATTACTTAACAACTGCTTTGATCCTTTTCAGTCAGGATTCAGGCCCCATCACAGCACTGAGACTGCACTTATCAAAGTCACAAATGACATCCGTATGAACACTGACGCAGGCAAAGTCTCTGTCTTAGTTCTGTTGGACTTGAGTGCTGCGTTTGATACAGTGGACCATGAAATCCTGACACAAAGATTAGAGGAATGGATAGGTATCACTGGAACTGCCCTTAAATGGTTTCAGTCCTATCTTGAAGACAGGAAGTACTTTGTTTCGGTTGGTAACTGTGTGTCAGACCAAATGGCCCTGACATGTGGGGTTCCACAGGGGTCTATCTTGGGACCTCTATTATTCAATCTCTACATGCTTCCTTTAGGCCAGTTAATACGCACTTGTGGCGTATCCTACCATAATTATGCAGATGACACTCAGATTTACATTTCACTCACAGCAGGTGAAAATGGACCAATCCATTCACTGTGTCACTGCATCGAACAGATTGACATGTGGATGCAAAATAATTTTCCAACTGAACAGAAACAAGACTGAACTAATCATCTTTGGGCCACAGAAACATAGAGAAAGTGTCAGCAGCCACCTCGCGTCTCTTTCTCTAAAATCTAAAAATCAGGTTAGAAATCTAGGGGTCATCATGGACTCAGACTTGAATTTCCACAGTCACATTAAGTCAATTACATCATCTGCATTTTATCACCTTAAAAACATTTCCAGAGTCAAAGGGATGATGTCTCAACCAGACTTAGAGAGACTTATCCATGCTTTTGTCTCCAGCAGGTTAGATTACTGTAACGGCCTGCTCACTGGTCTCTCAAAACGAGGGTTAAGACAGCTGCAGCTTATTCAGAACGCGGCTGCTCGGGTTCTAACCAAAACCAGGAAGTACAACCACATCACGCCAGTTTTAAAATCTCTGCACTGGCTTCCTGTTGCTCAGAGAATAGACTTTAAAACAGCACTGCTGGTTTACAAGTCTCTAAATGGTTTAGCACCAGAATATATCTCTGACATGCTAGTTCCTTATGAACCTCCTCGGACTCTGAGAACATCTGGGACAGGCCTTCTGCTCGTGCCCAGAGTTAGAACTAAACAGGGTGAAGCAGCGTTTAAGTTTCATGCAGCAAAAACCTGGAACAGCCTCCCAGATGAAGTAAAACAAGACTCAACTTTAACAATGTTCAAGGGGAGGTTAAAAACCTTCCTCTTTAGCTCCGCCTACACTACAACCTAAAGTGTTAGTTTTTTCTTTTATCTGCACTCTTCTTTTTAAAATGTTTTTAATTTTTTCTTATGTTTCTTAATCTAAATCTTGTAAATTGTCTTTTATTCCTGTAAAGCACTTTGAGTTACCCAGTGTATGAATTGTGCTATATAAATAAAATTGCCTTGCCTTGCCTTGCCTATAAAAAACACAGGTTATTTTAGTTTTGACAAGCCTTCTTTTTTGTTTAAAACGATCAACTTCCTGTTTTAATATGTGCCTTGTTATATTTTATACTTTCTTCAAAAACACTCTGATGCTGCTGTCGGCCCAACACTAGTGCTTCACGTTTGCTCTGTGCTCAGTTTATTTATTTAAAGCAGCAACGCCACAGAAACATAACCATGTTCTGCTGTAAATAATAGATGTAACTTCTGAATATATTGAAAAAAGGATGAATATATGGAATAAAGCTTACACTTGTTTGTGGATTTTTCATCATTTCATCATCAAGTTTCTATTTTCCATCAAAGCCACAAAGAAAACAAGCTAAAACTCATTTGACTTGTTTGTTGTAAAAGTGTTGTCCTGACAATCTGACTCTAATATAAGTCTCACTGAGACTGTAAAGACTGCTGTTTACTCATGAAGCAATAAAAGTCCAGAAAGTGCACACTTTTAGTATTTATTAAACAAAATATTGACTTTATCATTGTAAAATAAATGTCACTGATAACATTTCCAATTGAACTTCATTTCAGACAGTACACAGCAAACCAAAAAAGCAGCTTACCTCAGCGTCTCATATTTCTTCAGCAAACTGACTTTTACTATCTTCTTTAAAACATTTAAACACATTTATCTTTTCTAATACTACTGTCGAGACTGTTCCAGTCCTGTCACTGAAATGCATTGTTCCATTTCTGAGTCTGTCTGAATCTACATTTCTTTTTTTAATCTCACTTCCTTTTAAATGATATTGGCTTTTGCTCTTTGTAAATCTTTTTTAAATGTTGGCAGATCTTTCAAGTGAGCTTTATACATCATTTTCAAAATATTATGATCTATTAATTCATAAAATGTATGAAGATTGAGTTTGTTGGATCTCATGAATGACCCTTACTGTTTTCTGTAAAAGGAAAATTGGATAAATATTAGTTTTACCCGCACTTCCCAAAACATTCCCACAGTAGGTCAGGTCTGGAACAAAATAAACAATGCTTTTTTATTAAAAGAATCCAATACCATATGTAACACAGCAATAGATATTTTGACCTTTTTATATTTAGTTTGTGCTTTTCATGTCAACTTTTCATCAATTATAACCTCACAAATGAATCTCCTTTGTTCTTTATATTTCAACTCTTTCAAAGAGTTTGTTTTGATTCAACAATAATCTATTTATATTTAAACAGTGTTTCTTTTTAATTAATTCATTCTCATCAACTTTTAACTTCACAGACATGGGCTTTTCTTCAGAACAAGGAGTATTTAAACGGGCTCTGCACAAAAATAATATTTACATTATTTGGATTGGTACTATTTTAAAAATTCAGTTAAAAACAGAATTTAATATTTATATTTAATATATTTTTTATTAGTTTGTACTATATATACATCTTTGCAATAATAATAACATACATTATTTTAGAGTTAGCAGTTTATTAAAAAGTGTAAACAAAAACTTTTTTTTCACTCATAGTTAGTATTTGGGTGAAGCTATTAATATCAAACAACTGTGTTTACTCTTTCTAAATCATTTTTTAACCCTTGTCACACTGGGGGGCCATAGGGTTTGAGACAATACACATTCTAAGCCTAATATGGCAGCACATCAAATTGATCAGCTGAGACTTAGCTACAATTTACCATTTATATTTACTCTAAACACAGAGCAAACAGCAAGCCAACAAAAACAGGTGGTGCCAAAATGTGTTTTTCCCTTCTGGAAATCTCACAAGTGCCCCTTCATTTTGACACCAGAATTATTGAAATACACCTTGCAGTTACAGAGATATAGGCAATTTACTGTGGACATGTCCTTTTCGAGCAGACACTCCAAAAAACAGGCTCCGGTTTAAAGGTTTAAAGAAACAGAAGGGTCTCCGACGTTTTCATACTCCACTGTGAAACCTTCAGTGTCCACCTGTGACACAAACACACCTGGGCTTTCACAAACTTTAAACCAGACTGTAGGATGAGTTATTGTTCTTTGTGATAATCGTGTTTGTAGATTAGTGATGAAGTGTGTTTTTACTCACAGTGCGCTGCTGCCTCTGAGCTCTGGACACTGAAACAAACCACACAGTCTTTAGCTCCACAGTCCACTCGCTTTGTTTCATGTGACTCTGGGACCAGTCCTACCTTTAGTCCTGGTCCAGATGAGAACTGCACCAACACACATTATGAGAGCTGCTAAAGCCACACTGCCAACCACGTGTCTCAGCAGCAAACCTGCAAACAGCACACACACTTATGGGCCTCTGTCTGTTCCCTAGTGAGGTCCATAAGTAACACAATGGGCTTAAAGGGTTTTGTTTTCAGCTGTTGGATTTATCTACAACTGCTTGTGCAAACGATGGGATTGTCATTTTATGAATTGATCTGCCAGGATGAATGAAATCAGATTTAGAGTAGAGTAGCCAGCAGAGTACCCTGAGCTAGCAGGCAGACAACAACGTCTGCATTTCTACGCCTTTTGATTGGATGGTCAGAGAGCTTAACCTACTGAACAGACCTAGCAGCATACACAAGCTAAAACAATTTTATAGAGCATTCTTGCCCATAAAGTGAATTAAAACAGAAATACAACGAGACAGAGAGCATTAGCCTCCATAGCAAAAGGATTTATTGTTGGAACTGAAACTCACAGATGAACTGTGCAACAGAGTAACTGAACTCTTCTTGAGGAAAGAAAGGACGATGTGTTAAAAAAAAAAAAAATCACAAGTTTTGGTAAGTCAGTGAATTTAATTTTATTGAATTTCTTTATTGGATCAATATTAAAGCTCCTGCTGTGTCTGCAGTGAACAGAGACTTGTTGAACTGTATCAATGGTCCGTGTACATAGCAGCCATAAGATTATTGTCTTGTTATTAGATTTCTTAATTATTTAATAAACATAAATGGAAAAATTACATATGTATTTAATATTATAGTATGTAACTATTGGTTAGCCGAGAGCTTTAAACTGTGGCCGTGGGTCTGGAGCAGCTGCACCCTGCTGCAACGTACTGGAAGAATCCTTTTTTAACCTCATTAGACCAGCAAGACTAGACTGTAGATACCAGGGCTGGGGCAGCCAGAACTGGGCAGGAGGGAATACTTTCAGAGCCGCAAGACCCCTCCAGTGGGACCGAGGGGCAGCAGCTGTTCCAGAAACACGGTGCACGTCACAGCCACAGTTTATCCAGTTCTTGTTGTTGTGCCACTTACGCCACTCTCCCCTTGGCTTCACTTTGAGGATTATTCGGGTCTGCTGTGTATTTGATCGGGACAGGTAAATGTGCCACACCCTGTGTTCCCGGCGGAGCTGAAAGAGCGGTGGACAAAGGAGTCTCGTGCTTAAGAAAATGCAGTGTGAACCTGCAACAGGACTTATGTATTGCTGATGCTCTAAACTCCCTCTCTACAGCTGACCCAATGCTCTTCTGTGCTCCGAAAGCATTCCCTCCTGTCCCGTTCTGAGCTGTCCCAGATCACATCAAGAGAAAAATCTGTTCCTCCACTACGCACACAGACCAACTCTAAACCAGGTCTAAACCAGGTCTAAATCAGGTCTAAACCAGGTCTAAACCAATTCTAAACCAGGTCTAAACCAGGTCTAAATCAGGTCTAAACCAGGTCTAAACCAATTCTAAACCAGGTCTAAACCAGGTCTAAACCAGGTCTAAACCAGGTCTAAATCAGGTCTAAACCAGGTCTAAACCAATTCTAAACCAGGTCTAAACCAGGTCTAAATCAGGTCTAAACCAGGTCTAAACCAATTCTAAACCAGGTCTAAACCAGGTCTAAACCAGGTCTAAACCAATTCTAAACCAGGTCTAAACCAGGTCTAAACCAGGTCTAAACCAGGTCTAAACCAGGTCTAAACCAGGTCTAAACCAGTTCTAAACCAGGTCTAGACCAGTTCGAAACCAGGTCTAAACCAGTTCTAAACAGCACCAAGACTGCACTATGGATGACCTGCTTTATGCCCCCCCCAGTAGGCCTGTGCTAAACAAAAGAACACACACCAGTAAAAAATGCCTCTCTTCTGGCCTCTGGTGGTAAAATTCAGGCAGGATTTGACTGGACCCCCAGGTGACCTACAGGTTTTCTTCCTCTATTCATCAGGTCAGTAGGCCCGTGCACTATATCCTTAACTAGGAATTTTTTTCAAATAGAGCCCTAATCCCCAACAGGACTAAACCAGGTCTAAACCAGTTCTAAACCAGGTCTAAACCAGTTCTAAACCAGGTCTAAACCAGGTCTAAACCAGTTCTAAACCTGGTCTAGACCAGTTCGAAACCAGGTCTAAACCAGGTCTAAACCAGTTCTAAACCTGGTCTAGACCAGTTCGAAACCAGGTCTAAACCAGGTCTAAACCAGGACTAAACCAGGTCTGAACCAATTCTAAACCAGGTCTAAACCAGTTCTAAATCAGGTCTAAACCAGTTCTAAACCAGGTCTAAACCAGGTCTAAACCAGTTCTAAACCAGGCCTAAACCTGTCTAAACCAGGTCTAAACCAGGTCTAAACCAGGTCTGAACCAATTCTAAACCAGGTCTAAACCAGTTCTAAACCAGGTCTAAACCAGGTCTAAACCAGTTCTAAATCAGGTCTAAACCAGGTCTAAACCAGTTCTAAACCAGGTCTAAACCAGGTCTAAACCAGTTCTAAATCAGGTCTAAACCAGGTCTAAACCAGTTCTAAACCAGGCCTAAACCAGGTCTAAACCAGGTCTAAACCAGGTCTAAATCAGGTCTAAACCAGGTCTAAACCAATTTTAAACCAGGTCTAGACCAGTTCTAAACCAGGTCTAAACCAGGTCTAAACCAGGTCTAAACCTGTCAGATCCACTCCGTGTCTCTCAGGGATCCACTCCACTTTCCTTCTCTCTCCTTCATCTCATCACTGCCACCTGTCCCAAGCACCTGTAACCTATTACCATCAGTGAGGTATTTAAACCTCTCCTGTCCACCTCTTCCCTGCCAGATCGTTCAGCATACTTTGTGTGAATGTTTCCAGCGTTTGTTCCAGCTCTTGTCTCAGTCCTCTCTCCAGCCTTCACTCCAAGTCTCAGGTTTGGACTTCACTCTCAGCCCAGCTTCCTAGCTTGGTTCCAGTCACCGGCTCGGCTCCAGGCTTCGGCGCAGCTCCACGGCTCACTCCAACTCTCAGCCCAGCTACCCAGCTTGGCCCCAGTCACCGACTCGGCTTCGGCGCAGCTCCACGGCTCACTCCAACTCTCAGCCCAGCTCTCCAGCTTGGTCTCCAGTCACCGGTTCGGCACCAGGTCTCGGTTCAGCTTCACGGTTCAACTCCAACTCTCAGCCCATCTCTCCAGCTTCCTATCACTATCTGTACTTTAATAAAGTATCACTTACCTTCACTGTCTTGTGCGCACTTGAGTCCTCCTTCCCGCATTACTAAACCAAGTCTAAACCAAGTCTAAACCAAGTCTAAACCAAGTCTAAACCAAGTCTAAACCAAGTCTAAACCAAGTCTAAACCAAGTCTAAACCAAGTCTAAACCAAGTCTAAACCAAGTCTAAACCAAGTCTAAACCAAGTCTAAACCAAGTCTAGACCAAGTCTAGACCAAGTCTAAACCAAGTCTAGACCAGGTCTAAACCAAGTCTAGACCAGGTCTAAACCAATTTTAAACCAGTTCTAGACCAATTCTAGACCAATTCTAAATCGGGTCTAAACCAGGTCTAAACCAGGTCTAAACCAGGTCTAAACCAGTTTTAAACCAATTCAAAACCAGGTCTAAACCAGGTCTAAACCAGGTCTAAACCAGTTTTAAACCAATTCAAAACCAAGTCTAAACCAAGTCTAGACCAGGTCTAGACCAGTTCTAAACCAATTTTAAACCAGGTCTAGACCAGTTCTAAACCAATTCTAAACCAGGTCTAAACCAATTTTAAACCAGTTCTAGACCAATTCTAAATCGGGTCTAAATCGGGTCTAAACCAGGTCTAAACCAGTTTTAAACCAATTCAAAACCAGGTCTAAACCAGGTCTAAACCAGGTCTAAACCAGTTTTAAACCAATTCAAAACCAAGTCTAAACCAAGTCTAGACCAGGTCTAGACCAGTTCTAAACCAATTTTAAACCAGGTCTAGACCAGTTCTAAACCAATTCTAAACCAGGTCTAAACCAATTTTAAACCAGTTCTAGACCAATTCTAAATCGGGTCTAAATCGGGTCTAAACCAGGTCTAAACCAGGTCTAAACCAGGTCTAAACCAGGTCTAAACCAGTTTTAAACCAATTCAAAACCAGGTCTAAACCAGGTCTAAACCAATTCTAAACCAGGTCTAAACCAATTCTAAACCAGGTCTAAACCAGGTCTAAACCAATTTTAAACCAGTTCTAGACCAGGTCTAAACCAGGTCTAAATCGGGTCTAAATCGGGTCTAAACCAGGTCTAAACCAGTTCTAAACCAGTTCTAAACCAGGTCTAAACCAGTTCTAAACCAATTTTAAACCAGTTCTAGACCAATTCAAAACCAGGTCTAAACCAGGTCTAAACCAGTTCTAAACCAGGTCTAAACCAATTCTAAACCAGTTCTAAACCAGGTCTAAACCAGTTCTAAACCAGTTCTAAACCAGGTCTAAACCAGGTCTAAACCAGTTCTAAACCAGGTCTAAACCAGGTCTAAACCAGGTCTAAACCAGGTCTAAACCAGGTCTAAACCAATTCTAAACCAAGTCTAAACCAGGTCTAAACCAGGTCTAAACCAGTTCTAAACCAATTTTAAACCAGGTCTAAACCAGGTCTAAACCAGGTCTAAACCAATTCTAAACCAGGTCTAAACCAATTCTAAACCAGGTCTAAACCAATTCTAAACCAATTCTAAAACAGGTCTAAACCTGGTCTAAACCAATTCTAAACCAGGTCTAAACCAGGTCTAAACCAGGTCTAAACCAGTTCTAAAGCAGGATTCAAGAAGGTCTAAACCAGGACTGGACCAGGATTAAGTGAACGTTGGAAGCCAACTCACATATCTGAAGAGATGACTCTATTTTTTAAAATATAGCCTATAGTAATTAAATCAATATGTAGTAATAAAATAATGAAGTATTTTAATTTAATAAAAAATTAGACTAATAATTCAAAGAACAACACAAAAATATAATTATTTAAGCCTAGGCGCACACACTGTTCCTGTCAATCATACACTCGGTGTCAACTAATTATATTATACACACACAGGCCAAATTGATATTGCATTGGCAGAAAAGTTAAAATGCAAATTTTTAATAGTATTTTTTTTATAACAAATCAATGCATTTTAAAGTGAGACATATTAAATATAATTTCATTTAATAATTTAATTAGAACTATTTTCACACATATCACAGTCAAAGTCATAGTTAAAACATTTTTTATTTAAAGAGCCGTTTGTGAGTTAAAAGAGATGGCTAACGAAAAAGATCCAGAATGCCCCTCACTTCAACACAAGAGGAAGAGAAGGAGCACATGCGCTAATCTCAGAAACAGCGAGGTGGGGCGAGCCTGCCGGCGAGAGCCTAGAAGCGGAGATAGAGAAAAAGCTATGAAGAAAACAAGTCAACTGCCACGTCTCTGAGTAAAAAAACTGTACAATATTGATATAATCGGTATATCGCCCAGCCCTAGCATGAGTGAAAAGGCTACATGAAGATGAAGTGGAGGTCACCAGGGGAAAGTGTTGGTGTCTACAGGTCTGGAGAGGTATAAAGAGGGCGGAGGAAGAATGGGAGAGGAGTTTGAGTCAAATCTATTGAAGTACAGATTTAACTCATATCTGCCCAGCGCAGGTCATTGTCCACTGTCCCATCGCTGGCCCCTCTCTGGCCATGAACTGATATGGTTTGGAGGCCTCTCCACACATCCCTGACGTTGAGCTGCTCCCGCCGCTCCTCCAGCTTGAGTTTGCACTGAACTCTCTTCTGCTCCTCTGTCCCCTGATAGAAAACCCCTCTTCTTCTCATTCATGTAGGGCTTTAAGCTCAGGGGTCACCCAGGGCTTATTGGAGAAACAGTGCAGCATTTACAGACTTTTTTAAATTCTTTTTCATGAAACAGTAAAACAAGTCACTTTCAACACTTGGGAATACAGCAGCTCTGATTAGTGTAAAAGGGAACACATTTACATCATTGTCTTTTAATTATAATATGTCTATGGTCTCTGGTTATTCCTGTCGGCCACGTTGGTTTTGTCTGTCACGTGAAACTCAAAAAGTGTCTGAATAATGTGTTGGAGCAGAGCTGCAGTCTGACTCTTCCATCCTCCAGAACTCGATCGACTGTCCCGTCCACAGCAGCTCACAGTCCATCAGTGTCAGCGCCAACAAAAACAAGAAAACACAGGTCAAAGTGTCACACCGCTTGGACTCTTGCTGTTTCCTGTAAAATCTTTGAGTCAGGACTTTGAAGAGGACACTGCGCGAGGTCAGTGGAGTTATTTGTAAATTCAACACAAAGCATTTCAGTCACAAACGTTTAAAATGAAGCCGCATCATTAGCTCAGTGTCACCAAAGTCAGCTCTAATGAGACAAAAGCTTAAAATGTCAAATGCAAAAATGTGGCAATGAGGATTTAATGCTCTACACAGTTTTAAAAAAGTAATGATCTGACTTTCAATGACACATTTGGTAAAAGGTCAATCCATAGCTGCTTGTTTTAGTTCTGTGAACCAGACGTTCACCACTGTCCAAAGAATCCTAACATTTGAACAAACCTATCATTAATGATCTTTCTCATATATATTACACTCTGAATACATATCGTTGCCCTCTGGAGGAGGTTCCGTCTTCCTCACTGACAAATAAACCGGTTCAAAAACTCCTTTCTTCCATTGAGTATCAAGTGTTGCGTCTCGGCCAGAAATAAGAGGGGTACTGATGTATGGTGTGTTTTTCCCATTTTATTCATCCGTTCCGTTTTCCATATTAACATCATAAACATAAAAACATAAACAATATTTACATTTAGTTCCCCTTTGACACACAATAATCAACCTTGACAAAGCAGTTAACCTGTTTATCTTAACCCCACAAACATTTGAAATGCTTCCACTTACGCAAACTGGAAACTTTGGGCAAAGACAGGAAGTCCTTTACCACAAAAAACAGATTTGGTTTGTTACATCCAGTTTTGTAACAGCTGCTGTACGTATGGCACATAAAGCACTTATTCTTATAAACAAAGAAAACACACTGGTGTGTTTCTGATTGAATGATGGTGGATGAATTTACCCTTAAAGTCCACAACATGGAGAAAAAACATGGTGGAAAGCCTAAGACAAATTGCCCAGAGGGGCAATAAAGTTTATCTTTACTTTAAACGATGCGTCAAGGAGCGATGACTTCTGCACCTTTATGAGTCAACCTCACGATGAGGGAGAAAACCTTGCCCAGAACACACACTGACGAGACACACAACTGTCTCTCATGTTATCAACATCACATGAGACTTGAGAATCTGATGTTTGATTAGATTAGATTAGATTAGATTCAACTTTATTGTCATTACACAAGTACAGGTACAAGGCAACGAAATGCAGTTAGCATCTAACCAGAAGTGCAATAAGCAGTAAGTACAGAATATACAAGGTCTATAATATGTACAATAACTATACAGATAAGTATTATGGACATAATTGACAGATTTTAAATACTATAAGCATGATATACAGGTAGGTGTACTATGAACATACTATACAGATGGATTATGTAAAAGTGTATGTACACTATAGGCAGAACTATGAACATAATTTACACTAGTGCAATGGACAGTACAGTGCATAGAAAATATTACAGTGTGCAAATGGATGTAGTGGAAGTAATAACAAGTTTACTGTTTGCTTGTTGTAAATAAATGAATAAAGTCAGTCAGATGCAGTGGTGATGTGGGGGAGGAGTCTGTGTGTGTGGTGGTGTCAGAGGGCAGAGTTCAGTAGGAGACAGCTGTAGGGAAAAAGCTGTTCCTGAGTCTTGTGGTCTTTGTCCGGAGGCTCCTGAAGCGCCGGAGGGCAGGAGGTTAAACAGTCTATGGTCAGGGTGAGAGGAGTCCTTAAGAATGCTGCGAGCTCGACGAGACAGCGTTTCCTCTGGATGTCCTCAATAGCAGGAAGTGGTGTCCCTGTGATGCGCTGGGCAGTTTTCACCACCCTCTGCAGTGCTTTGCGGTCAGCCACTGAGCAGTTTCCATACCAGACTGTGATGCAACTGGTCAGGATGCTCTCGATCGCACACGGTAAAAGTTCACCAGGATGGCTGAAGACAGCTGGTTCTTCTTCAGTGTCCTGAGGAAGAAGAGGCGCTGGTGAGCCTTCTTGACCAGGCTGGAGGTGTTTGTGGTCCAGGACAGTTCCTCCGAGATGGTGATTCCCAGGAACTTGAAGCTGGAGACACGTTCAACAACCATACCATTAATGTGGATAGGGTCATGCGTGCCTCCTTTTTTCTTCCTGAAGTCCACAATGAGCTCCTTTGTCTTAGTGGTGTTAAGGAGCAGGTTATTGTCAGCGCACCATGTGGCCAGGTGCTGTACCTCTTCCCTGTAGGCAGTCTCATCGTTGTCTGTGATGAGGCCAATCACGTGGTGTCGTCTGCAAACTTAATGATGGAGTTGGATCCATGCACAGGCTTGCAGTCGTAGGTGTAAAGGGAGTAAAGGAATGGGCTCAGCACACAGCCCTGTGGTACGCCAGTGTTGAGTGTGATGGTGGTGGAGTGGGTGTTGCCTGACCGAACATGCTGAGGCCTGTTGGTCAGAAAGTCCATAATCCAGTTGCAGAGGAGGTGTTAATGTCCAGGTCTCCAAGTTTTGTGGTCAACTTGGAGGAATGACGGTGTTAAATGCTGAACTGAAGTCAACAAACAACATCCTAACATATGTGTTGTTATTGTCCAAGTGTGTGAGTGCAGAGTGCAGCACTGTGCATACTGCATCCTCTGTGCTCCTATTTCTGCAGTAGGCAAATTGGTGTGGGTCCAGTGTGGGTGGGAGGCAGTCTTTGAGGTGTGCTAGGACCAGTCGCTCGAAGCACTTCATAATGATGGGAGTGAGTGCTACGGGGCGATAGTCATTCAGGCACATTGGGGAGGAGTTTTTTGGTACTGGCACAATGGATGTGGACTTAAAACATGTTGGGACAGTTGCTTGGGTGAGGGACAGGTTGAAAATGTCTGTGAAGACCCCTGCAAGCTGCTCAGCACATGCCCTAAGCACGCGTCCAGGAATGCCATCCGGGCCTGCAGCCTTGCGTGCGTTGATCCGGCTCAGTGCAGTGTGGACATCTGTGGAGGTGAGTTTGAGAGGTTGGTGGTCTGCTGAGGGTGCGATTTTGGTGGCCGCCTCCTTGCTGTCGCTATTGAAGCGAGCATAAAAGCGATGCAATGGTTCATCCATATTATATACTGTACAGAACAAGCTCTTCGTGGCACACATCAGCGCTCTTATCCAGACAGAGGCAGCAGCTCTGAAACAATCTGTTTCCAATCAAAGCCTGAATCAGACCGGTATTGTTCTCCTGGACTGCTGCTGATTCACGAGGCTCTGCTCTCAGGAGTCCTGTTTGTCTGCTGCTTCAGGTTAACGGCTCTAATAGTCCCACAGCTGGAGTCAGGTTTCACAAACAGCTTCTGGTCCTGTTCTGGGCCACTCCACGACCAAAAAGCAATGTATCACAGCATGCCTCTGAACATGCGCAGTCCAGACTCGTCAAGATATTTTCATCAGTATTTATACCTGATAGTGAATATAGTGATTTGATTGTCACAGCAGCAGTGGAGATCACCACCTGCTGGAAACACCTTTTCTCTGATTGTGCAAAGTTGTATGATGTGGACATGAACTACCAAGACACATTCAAGACAAGAGCCCCTACAAAGCGAAGTCAATAAAAGGAAACAAATGTAAGTGGCAGAAAATACAAAGGATGACAACAGGAAAGTGAATAAAAGATGTGACAAAAGAGAGTCATAAAAAGAGGAGTCGCCAAGTCAGGAGGAAAACGAGAAATCGATGAGGAGTAAGAGTTGTCAAGACAAGAATTTAACAACTGGTCTCTCAAGGCACAAGGGGGTGATAAAACTGGAAATGTAAAAAATCAGTAAAAACAGAGCATATCAGGTGTTGAAACCATTTTATGAAAAATAATAGTTGTGTCACGGCTAAGTGTCCCTCTTCTTTTGCATTTGTCTTGTTGAGGTCAAAGAGTCAGGACAGAAATGAAATGGAAGCCTGTCTCTTTAAGAGTTAAGAAAAAAAGCACAACCTGCTCATTAGGAGTCTATAAATGTGATATCTGAGTCACTTATTTGGATCAGGAGCACTGTATTCTTTATGTGTTTCTCATGTTGATGTCCGCTAGCTGCTCATTGTCCAGGATGTACACCACCTAAGGCCCAAAGTTGCTAGAACAGGCTCCAATCACCTGTGACCCCTAATGGGACTCAGTGTTGAACGAAAGAATGTTTCTCATGTTGCACAGTGTGGCATCCGTCGAGACTTTTCAAAATGGAACGATCAAAAGCAAAAGAGAGGAGCATCACCGGTCTGCAAAAACCATTAGGAATCATTAATACAATACTTTAGCTAAACTCAAACTACTGTATTCTTTTACTTTTCATTTTAATCAGAGGGTCAGAGCTGCCATTTTCTATTCTAAATCAATCCTGGAGCTTTCATGTGTCTGCTGTGTGTGGAAACAGAGAGGAAACATAATAAATGAAAAGGAATGAGCAGTTTTCAATCAGTTTATAGTTTAGACTCATCCAATGCAAAAATCAAAACATTTATGTAAACCTGATGTTTAAATAGGATACAGACAGTGATGAATAGATTATTTAATAGTTGAATTCTTATAAAATACAATTATTGGAAGTGCAAAAAGACAATTATACAAGACTAGGATGAAGCTGCATTAATGGCATAAGAAAAAAAAAGAAAAAAACATAACCAGTGCATCTCTTTAGGCACAGAGTTAAAGTTTAGAGAAGCACTGGCTTAACACAGGACTAGAGAAAGATAAAAGAGTGACGTCTCGACCCCAGCGTATGATGTTGAAAGATAATACCACCTTTGATAAAAAAGTGTGAAAAATACCTTACAAAGAGACGGACACTGGGTAAAGACATAAGAGAACAGCAAAACCAAACAGAATGTTACATTTTCTTCACCCTGGCTTTACACTGAATTTGTGAGTGTCATGTCCTTTAATATTGACAATGACCATTTTTGTTGATATCAGTGTGTCCACCAAGTGTTACCGTCTGGAGCAAAGATTTATTTATAAAATAATAACACATTTAAATTTATTTTCCATCTTTTTTCTGTAATTTAGTGAATAATTTTCCATCTGATTAAGAACATTTAAGTCACACATACAGTATCTTTTATAATTTTACAACAATTACTTTTTGTTGGCAATTAACAGGACTGATAACTGTTAAAAGGTCAAATCCACGTGATCAATAAAACCCAACTAAACCGAAAGAAAACTGCCCTTTAAATGTTAGCATCAGCTAAAAGTATTTTTTTTATACAATCACTTTGATGACTGTATCTACTTTTCAATTTGTTTTACTGATGAAGAAAACTTAGTTGTGAGTTCTTTGTTTTTACCAAACTTTACAACAAAACAGTGACACTCCATTTATTTTGGTTACTGGACTCTGGACGTTCGTTCTGTTTAGACTTAGAAATGTACTTACAATTTGGCCAAAAACAGTACAGTAGTCATGCATTTTAAAGTAATATGTGTCCTTTCTGCACTAAAGTGTAATAATAAACCAGTTAAATCACCGGCTGACTCGGTGTAAAGCCAGGGTTAGACACTTAGCGGTGCACTTCGGATCAGACCTGATTCAAGCTACATTTCTTGTCTTTTCTCTCTACATCCTCTCAGTCATGCGACAATATACAACAGCAATATACAAAACAGGTAAACATTACTTGAGATCGTGGGTGAGACAAACCCAAAATATGACCCATGAAGTGACGTTTAAGAGTCGAACAAACTGAATGATTTCTACTGGCGATAAAGTCCCACACCAGCAAGATTTCTGCCAGCGCTTTGGTGCAAATGATGCAAAGGAAATCTCAATCTGAAGAGTTTTTAGTTCTGTGGCAAGAAATCGGCCTCTTTTTAGACCGACATCAAAAGTCTGAAAAGGGCTGTAGAAGCAATAATTAATCTGTAGTTTAGTCAGTTTGAAGGGACAGAGGAAACGAAGCGTCCACATTCGAGAGTCTGAGTGGGCGCTTGCTTTAGTCGCCCACGTCACTGTCCTGGTCCCTATTACTTCGTTCAGTTACATGTACTGTTACTAAACATTAAAATTGAACTATGCTTGTATGTGTTTATGTTCTAAACAAAGCCACGTCTTTCCTTTAAAAAGGTTTATAATAAAGTGTGTGAATTATTAGGGAACACTGTGGGACACAGTCCATTTCCGAATGGAGGATGTTCTGATGACAAAAAGTGTCAACTATTGAAGTACACCGCTGGTAAGGACAATAACAATTTAAAGTAAAGATGTATACTTTTTTAACAAGATATAGTCAAACACGTGATTAAAAACACATTTAACAGATATTGTTTCATAGTGTGGTCACGTTTGCAACAATCCAAAAACAAACACTGGTAGTGTTTGTGAACGCTCACAAGAATCAAGTGGCTACACATGTTTTCTTACACATTTTCACTTCATAAATAATCTTTCAATGCTTTAGGATATTCTGAATATTCACCTTTTAAAAAATATTCATTGAAGTAACATTATCATTAAGCTCATTAAAACAATTCTTCAATCATTCATTTTAATTCAGTTTTTTTTTATATTGCAAATGCCTTGGCAGACTGACAGTCAGTCTTAAGCTGTATCTCACTACCTATAGCCAGGGCTGAACTGGTAATCTGGCATACCGGGCAAATGCCCGGTGGGCCGACGCACTTGGGGGCCGGTCCATATAATATGATTTTTTATTTTTTTTTTTTAATTGGCCAATGACCGGCTCATAAAGCAGGGACAGCGGCCCATTGGTTCATTTTTCATACTGACACTGGGCTGGCCCAATCATCTCTTAACAGGCTCCACCCCTCCTCCTCTGTTTCTTGTGTCAGATGCAGTTAGTGGCTCAGAGCCAGAAATCTGTGAATTTAGGATGGAGAAACAAAAGTGCAAGGGGTTGCGGAGAAGTTGCAGGCCAAAAAAATAAAAATGCTAGAGGTTGACGCCTCAACATGTGCAAAAATAACAGACATGTTTAGTGCTGTAGCTTCAGTATCCAAGCCTACAGTACCTGACGACATTTTGCAGAAACATGGAGAGTGTAATTGAAACGGTAAGCATGTTAGCTACATGATTAACAGGGAGGGAGTGTTAATCAGGGCGGGTGCAGGAGGAAAGTGTGTGTGTGTGTGGGCCTGGTTGGGCCACGACGAAGATGATGATTTACCTAAATTAATAAATATTATAATAAGACAACTTAATCGTTGTTGCCATTATAGTCCGTCAGATTGTCACCCACTGCACTAGCCACTCAGTCAGCTAAAGTCAAATAACACAGCATAAGCTAGGTTAGCAGAGTTAACTTATTCAATTGCAACTTTGGCTGACTATTCTAATGTTAACCCTTTAATACCCATAATGGCCGTACGGCCCTTCTCTAGAAAAACTTAAATGATGCCATTTGATTATTTTAATTATTACTCAGAATGGCTGCGTCAAAGCGCCCACGACGAGTAACGCATGTTATTTGGGGATTAAAACCCGCCTTGCATTTTGAAAGCTGTATATTTTGGTTTAGCTGTATATTCAACAAAGTAGATATTTGCTCATGTTTCTAATGAATTTCCAACATCATTAATATGCAATATTTACGGTGAGTGAATAATATGAATATTATATATTTTTAGGATGTTTTGTGTGAGTAATTTGGTAGTATAGGTTGGTTTTATTTTTTTTTTAAGGGGAGTATCTCAACAATGAGAGGTAAATCTTGTTTGGTGTCATATTAAAGAGGGGTTTGTGCTCTTTAAAACAAAGTAGCCTATACTTGCAATTGTAAACTAGTTTTTCTGCTGTCTGGTTCATTGGAAAAAAAAAACATTTCTTTTTAGAATTAGCAGTATTCTACATCCACATTATATTGGGTTCTAAAGGGTTAACTAGCTTTTATAACATGGAGCACTTTGTCCATCTAGAAATCCTGCTCTTCAAGAATACAGGACTATATAACCAAAATGGATCCTTACTAAGTGTACTTTTAATAACTCTTCCAAATAATTGTAATCCTCTCTCTCTCTGTCCTTATGTATAGTCAAGCCAGGTTGAGTTAGCAGTGGAGGAGAGAGACAGGGAGGAACCTTTGATCACCAGGGAGTCTGTCAAGAGAGAGTGAGTACACTGGTCCACTTGCACTGGTACACTGGTCCATGGCACTTAGTTCTCAGCTTTGTGGGGGTTTTTGGAATGGAACAGTAGATATGCATATCTACAGGGACCGCAAGGATGGTGTACTAGTTGGTTGTATCTGACCGATTGTGGTGGGCCTGTCTGAGCAAAAATGCCAGGGCCTTTTTTTTGTCCCAGTCCAGCCCTGCCTATAGCCTCTCCTACTTTTATTGATTTTAAGTAAAGTAAGTAAAATAAGTTAGTACGTTAGTTAAGTAAAGTAAGTTAAGTAAAGTAAGTTAAGTAAAGTAAGTGAAGTAAGTTAAGTAAAGTAAGTAAAGTAAGTTAAGTAAAGTGAGTTAAGTAAAGTAAGGCAAGGAAAGGCAAGTTTGTTTGTATAGCACAATTTATACATATAGCAATTCAAAGTGCTTAAGTACATTAATTAAGTTAGTTAAGTAAGTTAGGTAAAGTAAGGTCGGTCAGTCTGTCTGGTTCAAACCCTGACAATGCCTAGTTTGTATTTGACTTTACACTATTTGAAATCTAAATAATAAATGTTTGGGTTATCAACAACTGAGATAAGAGGGCATCTTTAATCATCAGCGTCAGAGTCATTAGGAGAATTGGAAATGATAAAGAAAAGTTTTAAGAATCAGGCCTTTTATCTTTGTACTTTTTATCCAATATCAGCCATAGTTTTCAAATCTGCCAAAGAAAACTAAAAAATATCTAAAAACACAAGAGCTGTGGACAAGAGAAAAGGACGTAATAATGCGACAACAGGGTCTTAATCAGATTCCTGTTTTAGACAACAGCCCAAAGAAAGAGCCATTAAAAGATAAGAACAAGACAATAATTTAAGCCAAATGAGCTGTCCAGAGTAAACGTGATAAACAAAAAGTGCACTAATGACAGAGCGAGTAAACATGATGGTATCGAGGAATGGATTATCGTCTGAGAGGATAAAGAAGTGACAGCTATTGCCTTTAAATGTGCTTTAAACTGTGTGACTGTGTGATCCTATTATAAAGCCGCAGAGTTGAATAAAGTGAGGGTTTGACAAGTGTCTCCAGAGTGAGGGTGTTATAGCTCGATCTTTTAATGCTGACAACAAGGAGGCAGTCAGACATCAGCTCTGTATTTGCTGCTTGAGACTTTTATCAATCAATCACAACTCAACTTGGAGGGAGCAAGCACAGCCAGTCAGAGAATTTAAAATTGGTGGGGGTTTCTGTGTAAGCAGTGCGTGGAGTTTTGGCTGTTCTTGTTTGCAGACCTTAGAGACAATGGGTTCTTTGACAAAAACCTTCAGTTTTCTTGTATAGAACTCATACTGTCATACTTATGACTGTCTGCCTGACGGTCTAAACCCGGACTAAACCAGGTCCAACCTGTGACTAAACAGCTCCAGACCTCAACAAAACCCAATAAGTAAGGACTGAAACAGGACTAAATCATGTCTAAACCGGGACCACCAAAACAAGACTAAACAAAAACTATAAAAACCTGCATGTGAGCTCTGCCACCTTAGGCATATAATCTGTCCCAATAACATGGACGTCTTCCGCCCATTGGTCCCGTATTCACCAATATTGATGTTATGACAGGGCAATAAAATGGCGGTTACATCCTGGCTTTTCGGCTTTTACTGCATAGTAAAACAATAGTTTTCAGTTAGCATAAACGGACGTATTAATCAAAAATTCACCCCCCACGTAGTAAGAGGGGTGAATTTACTGATTACTGTCACGTAGTAAAAACTTAGCTCTAGAGACCGGAGCCATTTTTTGTACCAGCATTTACAATTTAAAAGCATACTTTTAAATTGTAAATGCTGTGTAAATATTATTTAAAAAAAAAGAGGGAAAAATCCTGGTAATTCCGGTTCACCGCAGCTTTTTGCAGGTACTGTAGTATGTCTGGCTTTGTTGTAAGAAGTGATGGCATTTGTTTTAGAACAGGGATACAACTAGTGTTGTCACAATTCAAAAATTTTAAGTTTGCTTCAATAACTGGCTTGAGTATCACAATACCTTAACATCAGCCTGAAACAAAAAATAAATAAAAAATGCTAATTTTCTCTCTTTAATAATAATAATAATAATAATAATAATAATGATAATACATAAAATTTATGTAGCGCTTTTCAGGAGACGCAAAGATGCTTTACATACATAAAATACATACAACAGAACAATAAACAAAGCAACATATTACAAAAGGAGTTTATGAAATGTTGTAACATTTCTTGAAAAGGTGAGTTTTTAACTATTTCTTAAATGTTTCAAGTGAGTTAGAGGTTTGGATTTGTGGAGGGAGGGAGTTCCTATGGCAAAGGCTCTGTCCCCCAAGGTACGGTGCTTGGATTTGGTGATGGTGGTGAGGAGATTTGAGTCAGAGGATCGGAGACGGCGGGAGGGGCAATGTTGTTGAAAAAGATCTGAGAGGTATGGGGGGGCAAGGTTATTGAGCTTTATAGATGATGAGGAGGACCTTGAAGTGTATACGGTACTGAATGGGAAGCCAGTGGAGCTTGTTTTTTTGTGGAGATGTATATTTGGGTATATTCGTCAGAGTAGCAGTGAAAATTAAGTCCATGACGACGAATGATATGACCAAGGGGTAACATGTACAGTATAAACAGAAAAGGACCAAGTACCGAGCCCTGGGGGACACCATGTATTACAGGGAAGGTACGAGATGTGCAGTTGTTTTTTTTTTTCACTTCCTGCTTCTGAAGAGTGCAGTCACACCTCTTCTTGTTCATGCCTGCTTTACTTTTCTTTTTTAGTTATCTCTACATTTAGCCAATGATTTTATGATTAACTTTTTTAACATTTTTACATTACTTTTTACTTTCTTTTAACTGGATTTTGCTTTTATGTTTTTACTTGTTTTTTTACTTTTTAAACAACACGTTGGACTAGCCGAGCGACTGGAGCCTTGGTATCTATTTTTCAACATGTCTGGGGTAAAAACAACTACTACAAACTCTTTCTGCCAAAATTGCTGGATATATCAACAGGAAATCAGTGTGCTACAAACAAAGATTTTTGCTTTGGAATCTGAAAGAGGACTTCAGGAGACAATACCGATCACACAATGTGGTAAGACTGAATTTAAACTTGGATGATACAGTGTCATTACCAAAACTGAGCAAAGCAAAGGGATTTAAACAAAATGATACCACCTGGCATAAACCTGGTGCCCAGCCAAAGCAGCACTGGATTAAAAAAAAGAATGCTGGCATCCCAAGAGCATATGTAGCATCACCAGACATCCAGCTAAAAAACAGATTCCAACCACTGACTGAGCTAAAGGTGAATGAACCAGAAAACTCTGCTGTAAATGAAAAACATGGAGTAAATCAAGCTTATTCTATGGAGAACAGGAGACAGGAATCTGTGGAAAAGCACCAGGCAAACAGTGACCGAGAATCTATGCCAAAAGTCAAGGACAGAGATATCTTGCTGCTTGGAGACGGTGCTGTCAGAGACATAATTAACAATAGATTTGCTACATGCAGCTTTCCAAGTGCTACAGTCACTGATATAACAGCACTCCTCCCCCAAGTCATGTCCAAACACACAGGAATTAAACAGCTGATGTTACACGTGGGTGCAGTTGACACCAGGAAGGGGGAATCAGAAGTTTTAAAAAAGGATTTCTCCAGGCTTTTAGATATACTTGAAAACCCGGAAGTGCAATCCTTTATCAGTGGACCACTCCCAAACATCGACAGAAGGATCAATAAATTCAGTCGGCTGCTTGCATTGAATACATGGCTGTCCAAGGCCTGTGAGACAAGAGGAGTACACTTCATTGATAACTTTAACTTGTTTTGGCAACGTGACGACCTGTTCAAAGGAAAGGGCCCACATCTAAACAGGGGAGGGGTCAGGAGGCTAACGGATAATCTCCTGCACTCCCTGAGACACCTAAATGGTTCTGGGCGCCCTCTTGAACAGAGAAAGGGTCCTCAGCCACTGAATGAAAAAAGCACTCCTGCCTCACCAGCCAAGGATCCTCCTCTGACACCATCAACACCTCCACCACTGAAATGGACTCCCCCAATAGGACCATGGACCCCCCCAGTAACATCAACACATTCTGCGGACCTCACCATCCCTGTCCCATCTCCGGATTCACCAATGGGATTTCCAGATCACCTGGAAATTTTAGTTAAATCTGGAATTAAGATGATACCCCTTACACCTAACTTGGCCAGGTCACGGGTTCTATCATCATCACTAAAAACATCACCCCCAATACCACCCAGGAGTACCACTGCTTCACCTCGGCCACTACCTAGAGTCCAATGCACCCCTGTCAGACCCCCTCCACCCCCTCCCAGACCAGCTCCTCCCAGACCAGCTCCAAAAGCCTTGACTAGCATCAAGGCTACTATCAGTGATTAGGACACTGAGGGCCTCTGCTGTTCCAGGACTTTTCGTCATAATAAACCACTTATCAACCTGAGGCCCTGGGAGAGAACACTCCTAGCTCCATAGCTACAGTCAGAAGTCGCAGATTAAAGAAGAGAATAACAGTTAGATTTTCTAATCAGACAAATCTGATTCAAATTCCCTGCAAACAGATAAAGTCAGGTCCTGCTCAAACGGACTTAAAACTTGCAGTGTTCAATGTCAGGTCTTTGGGAAACAAATCTTTTTTAATTAATGATTTTATAACTTCAAATAAGCTTGATTTTATGTTTTTAACAGAAACATGGTTAGACAGCAGGACTGGAAATGCGGTCCTTATTGAATCCACCCCATCGAATTTCACATTTTTATCCAAAATACGGGAAAACAAAAAGGGTGGTGGTGTATGTGCCTTTCTTAGGGATAATATTCTTATCCAGAAACTTTCACTTGGAGAGTTTTCATCATTTGAGTATGTGTCATTCAAAATGGAGTTGAGGTTTTCTCCATCTATTTTATATGTAGTTCTTTACAAACCACCCCAACAATGTCATGATTTTATTAATGAGTTTACTGAAATGCTTTTGGTTATTTGCACAGAATTTGAACAAATAGTCATATCTGGTGATTTTAATGTGCATGTGGATAATGTTTGTGACAGAAATGCCAAAGAACTTTCTACTATTCTTGATACTTTTGGTCTTTGTCAGCATGTTAATGAGCCGACCCATAACAGAGGTCACACTCTGGACCTAGTCATTACTAAAGGTGTTCATATTTCAGATGTCACTGTGATTGATGTTGCTCTATCTGACCATTCATGTGTCTTTTTTCATCTGTCCATAATTCACATGGGCCTACTGTTGTAAAAAAGTGATACATTAACGATAACACCAGGACACAGTTTATGGAGGCAATCAGGTTTGAAAATGCCTCATCAGGTCAAGTTGATGATTTGTTGAATTGTTATACTTCAGGTGTTTTAAATGTTATGGACACCATTGCTCCTGTTAAGGTTAAAGTGATCAGGACGAGGCAGAAGGCTTCATGGAGCAATGCTCACTCTGTCAGGGCACAGAAAAGGGAATGCCGAAAAGCCGAAAGAAAATGGCGTAAATCTAAACTCTTAATTCATTATGAGGTATACAAAGAAAATTTGCATGTTTTCAATCAAACTTTGCAAAAAAGAAAGAGAAATATTCTTCTCAGAGATCATCAACAACAATAGTAACAACTCACGTGTCCCGTTTGCTACAGTGAACAGATTGACAAACCCTCCAGCTCCATTTCCACCAGAATTAGTTTCCACCACTAAATGCAATGAGTTTGCATTGTTTTTCAACGACAAGGTTCAAGGCATTAAACATGCCATACAATCCAAAGGGCATAAAACAACACTGCAGCCACCTAGGAGACACATGATTGGTTTAACACATTTTACACAAATTAATGACAGAAAAATTGAAAAAACTGTCTCCAGCCTGAGTTCATCCACCTGCTGCCTCGATGTTTTACCCACTAGATTTCTAAAATCAGTACTAAGCAGTTTGTTACCACAACTCACTGATATAGTCAATAATTCCTTACAGTCTGGAACATTTCCAAGGGCCTTAAAAACTGCTGTCATTAAGCCTCTCCTAAAGAAGAGCAGTCTTGGTGCTACAGTGCTCAACAACTATCGGCCCATATCAAACCTGCCATTTTTAGGGAAAGTCATCGAAAAAGTTGTATATCAGCAACTTAATGACTTTCTATTACTTAACAACTGCTTTGATCCTTTTCAGTCTGGATTAAGGCCCCATCACAAACTGAGACTGCACTTATCAAAGTCACAAATGACATCCATATTAACACTGACGCAGGCAAAGTCTCTGTCTTAGTTCTGTTGGACTTGAGTGCTGCGTTTGATACAGTAGACCATGAAATCCTGACACAAAGATTAGAGGAATGGATAGGTATCACTGGAACTGCTCTTAAATGGTTTCAGTCCTATCTTGAAGACAGGAAGTACTTTGTTTCGGTTGGTTTAGGCCAGTTAATACGCAGCTGTGACATATCATACCATAATTATGCAGATGACACTCAGATTTACATTTCACTCACAGCAGGTGAAAATGGACCAATCCATTCACTGTGTCACTGCATTGAACAGATTGACAAAATAATTTTCTCCAAATGAACTGAAACAAGACTGAACTAATCATCTTTGGGCCACAGAAACAAAGAGAAAGTGTCAGCAGTCACCTCGAGTCTCTTTCTCTAATATCTAAAAACCAGGTTAGAAATCTAGGGGTCATCATGGACTCAGACTTGAATTTCCACAGTCACATTAAGTCAATTACATCATCTGCATTTTATCACCTTACCTTACTTAATCACGTTAAAGGGATGATGTCTCAACCAGACTTGGAGAAACTTATCCATGCTTTTATCTCCAGCAGGTTAGATTACTGTAACGGCCTGCTCACTGGTCTCTCAAAACGAGGGTTAAGACAGCTGCAGCTTATTCAGAACGCGGCTGCTCGGGTTCTAACCAAAACCAGGAAGTACAACCACATCACGCCAGTTTTAAAATCTCTGCACTGGCTTCCTGTTGCTCAGAGAATAGACTTTAAAACAGCACTTCTGGTTTACAAGTCTCTAAATGGTTTAGCACCAGAATATATCTCTGACATGCTAGTTCCTTATGAACCTCCTCGGACTCTGAGAACATCTGTGGCAGGCCTTCTGCTCGTGCCCAGAGTTAGAACTAAACAAGGTGAAGCAGCGTTTAAGTTTCATGCAGCAAAAACCTGGAACAGCCTCCCAGATGAAGTAAAACAAGCCTCAACTCTAACAATGTTCAAGGGGAGGTTAAAAACCTTCCTCTTTAGCTCCGCCTACACTACAACCTAAAGTGTTTTAATTTTTTCTTATGTTTCTTAATATAAATCTTGTAAATTGTCTTTTATTCCTGTAAAGCACTTTGAGTTACCCAGTGTATGAATTGTGCTATATAAATAAAATTGCCTTGCCTTGCCTAATGGAGATGTAGTGGAATCTGTCAGAGAGGTAGGATTTAAACCAGGAGAGTGCTGAACCAGTTATGCCGATGTCGGACTGTAGACGATGGAGGAGGATGGAATGGTCTATGGTGTCAAAGGCAGCACTAAGGTCCAGGAGCAGGAGTATGGAGAGGACCTGCTCCTTTGACCTGCTCCTGCCAGGCTTTTGAGCTCTGGCTGTATAATTCTGTAATATGCAGCTTTTTACTTCAGACAGGGATAACAACAATCATGGTTAGTATATATAGATAAAGTATAAGTCTTATTCCCCAAAGGGAATGTGTGACAAATATTTCTTACACTCTGCTCTGGTGACTATAAGTGAGAGGTAAATGTCAATGACATTCATTTATATTTACATTTAGTCATTTAGCAGGCGCTTTTATCCAAAGCGACTTACATTAAGCTTCTAATTACCAGTGTTACAGCTGGAACACCACTGGAGGCAAGGTGGGTTGAGTGTTGCCCAAGAGCGGGAATCGAACCTCCTACATCCCTTCAGGATGACAACATCATCCTGAAGTTTGCCGACGACACCGCAGTGATAGGACGCATCGCTGGCGGTGACGAGGCAGCTTACAGGAGGGAGGTGGCCAGTCTGGTGTCATGGTGTGAAGACAACAACCTCACCCTCAACACGGACAAGACAAAGGAGATGATAGTGGACATGAGGAGGGAGAGGAGAACGCCTCAGCCACTGTTCATCCGGGAGCTTGAAGTGGAGAGGGTGAGCAACTTCAAATACTTGGGTGTCCACATCAATGAGGACCTCACTTGGACACCTCACATCACGCAGCTGGTCAAGAAGGCTCAACAGCGGCTGTATTTTCTGAGGAGGCTGAGGAAGTTTGGCATGTCGCCCAAGATTCTCAGCAACTTCTACAGCTGCACCATTGAGAGTGTCCTGACCAGCTGCATCACTGTGTGGTGCGGCAGCACTTCTGCCATGGACATACGCCTGCAGAGAGTGGTGAAGACTGCGCAGAAGATCACCAGGACTCCACTGCCCTCTCTGCAGAGCATCTACCACCGCAGGGTTTACAGAAGAGCTGCTTCCATCCTTAAAGACCCCTCCCACCCCCAACATGGTCTGTTCACACTTCTACCCTCAGGACGGAGGTACAGAAGTGTGAAATGCAGGACTTCAGAATGAAGAACTCATTCTTTCCTCTGCCATAAGACTCTAAACAGCAGATAGGAGTCTACAATCACAATCACAACAGTACATGAACAATTGTTTACTTACTGCACTACCTCACTTTATCACCTTACTCTTTTGCCCTGTTATATTTTTTATATTATTTTTTATTTTTATTTTTATATATTTGCTGCTCTTTTATTACTTATACTTATCTTATTTTTATTTTTAACTTACTTGTGTGACTTACTTGTGTGACTTTTTACTGTGGACGGCAAAGTAAGAATTTCATTGTACAGGGAAACATGCTTTCTGTCTGTACACATGACAATAAACACTTTGAATCTTGAATCTTGAAGGACCACCGCTCTATCACTGAGACACTGCGCCCCCAACAGCCTTGCAACATTCAAATTAAAAACTACATAAAAATTAACATTTTTATCAGTTTGTGACTTCTGTAGCTCGGTAATTATGCAAATTAGCTGTGCCGCAATATGCGCACTTACTCAGGACACACAGCACGCCTGAGAGAAACTATTATCTGTACACTGTCAACACTATAATAAAACCAACAATGCCTCCTGTGTTGCATTACCTTGTTAAGAGAAGCACGTTTTCTTTCACTCACCCATTTGTGCAACACCATTTACATTTTAGCCTTTTTCTGAACAGACGCCCTGTATTTCCCTGTAAAGTTTAGTTTGTCTGTAATGAGACTCTCCTGAGGGAGAGCTGTTCTGTCAGACCCAAATGCTGTCCTGTTTTGTAACTCTCCGGTGGTCTGCACGCTCCTTTGCTCATGAGCTGCTAATTGACCTGCTCCCACAATTGTTATTACAATAATACAGCCTTTTAACACACCTTTGTGTCAAATATAAGCTTCCAATCAATTAATACAAGACGTGGTTTGGGTTTCTGACACAAACGTGTCTAAATGCTTTTGATTGGTTGAGCTCTTTAATTGGAAGTGGGACAAAGGACTTAAAAAGGACTCTAAAATGTTGTGTCTGCTAAGTTGATTTAGTGCTTTCCTGTGATGCTGAGATAATTGAGTTTGCATACTTCCATTGAGTTTACCACTTCAGTTTGACCATTCTGGACAGTTTTTATTTGTTTTTAAAACTAAACAATGGCCAAACCAGGAAACAATATTAAAATGTCAATATACTCTCAATCAAGGTTTGGTTTACTCCCAGTAGAGTACACTTACTGACCTCAAAACTCCTCAATTTATGCAATAGGCCCAATATTATTCACTAAGCCATTATTGTGTTTCTGTTTATTCCCATCATTCTCAACATTAAATTCATAGAGCTGCAGCAGTTCCCTATAATTTAGGTACACAATATTTGAGGTACAGGTTCTGCTTGTGTTGAATGCAGTGTAGACGATAAACACAATGTTTAAATTCATGAACCCAGAGCCGTAACTTTGAGTGGAAAACGAGGCTGAAATGAAAACCTATGTATTTCATCTCTTTTTCACCAAATAAAGCCATTTCCTGCAGCAATCCCGTTTAAAGCAGGTGTTTTGTTCTCAGATGGCTGCTACCTCATGGATTGTGACGGTATAAATTTAAATGAAGAGATGCCTCGCTGCAGGAAGCAAAAAAAATCTGTTCATTTCTTGCTATAAAACTTTTTAAAATGGTAAAAATGTTTTCTTTCTTTTTGTGCTCAATGTGAAAACAATAATAAAGGTGGAAGCAGTGTGCGTTATCCTGACAGAGTTGAGGTGAAGAAGCACTGAAGATCTTGAACAGAATATAAACTGCAGTTCGAGCATGAAGGTGACTTTGGAGTAAACACACAATGCACTTAAACATTGGACTAATAATAAACAGGCCTGAATCCAATCTCAGAGTAATTCCTGTGTGTGCATTAATTCAGGTCATGAAGCAGAAGAAGAGGACAAAAAAAAAAAACCTGATCAGTGAAATAAGACTAAATGTCAGTCCGCTCAAGCAATGGCTACACAAACTAACTACAAGAGTTTGGGAGAAAACAAAACCTGGTATGTGAAATGTCGTGCAGATTTTTCACTTTATTTTTTACTCACTCTCTTAAATGAAAACGTATTGAAACACATCAACTTTGATAATGGGCTGATTACATTAAGTTCACTTTACGACTGATTGTAAAGTGAATGTCTCAAACTTGGACCCAACAACTAAACAGGTTTCAGTTGGATTTGAACAGGTTTCAGTTGGATTTGAACAGGTTTTATTTTGAATTTGAACAGGTTTTATTTTGAATTTGAACAGGTTTTATTTGAATTTGAACCAGTTATAGTTAGTTATATTTAAACAGGTTTTAGATGGATTTTGAAAAGGTTTTAGAAGGATTTGAACAGGTTTTAGATAAATACATTTGAGTTGGTTTTGAACAATTTTTTTATTGATTTGAGAAGGTCCTAATTGGATTTTGGAAAGTTTTAGTCAAATTTGAACAGTTAAACATGTATTTGAACAAGTATTAGATGAAAAATAAAAGGTTTTAGTTGGATTTGCTAGGTGTATTTGGTTTAAAACAGGTCTTATTTGGATTTGATCAGGATTTATCTTTGAATTCTGCTATAAATATTACAGACTTTTTTCCCCAACTGATAAGATACAGAGGCCTTATCTTCCTTTATAACACTAACCGTATCTGATATCAGCTTGATTGTTGAGATTTAGGCCCAGAATCCAAAAGTATTCACCTTTTTTCAGGAGTCTATCTGTCGGACATTGAGTCTGAGCCACATCATATTTCTACATATTTAAATCTGTCTCCAGACTCTGGACACTGTTTATTTCATAATTGTACAACTACTTCACTGATTTTTTCACCCCTCAGCATTTCTATAACTTTCTGCTGTGTTGATTTTTTAATTACTTGGCTCACACTAAATGTTTTTTGTTTGCATCTTCCCTTGTTTTGTGGGATTTGGATATTTCCCTCTTTGCGCTGGGAAAGCTTTCTCCGTCAAGGGTTTTACATAAAGTCTGGGCTTTTCTTCAGAAATTGTTCCATTTTGCTGCTCATTTTCGATGGCTTTCACTTTTAAATAGGATATTAGCAAACCGTGCCAAGTAATTTGAGCTTATCACTGCTTTTAAAAGGAACAGACCATTACAGTGCTTTTGAATTCAGAGACATTATCCAAATGCTGCATAATGTAACCAACAGCGGCCATGTTTTTGACTGAAAAAAGCAGGAGAAATACAGTGAAAGGTGTATATTGCAAGTCTGTGTGGATGTAAAGTGAAGATCTGAAATGAAAACAGCAGATATTTCTTTATAGAAGGGCTCAAGGAAGAAGTTGCAATGGCCTTTTGAATAAACATTAAACTTAAAAGGGATAGTCCAGTTATAAAAAGGGGGTTAGAACAGGTTTAAGTATTTCAACAGTTTTTTTATTTATTTGGGCAAGTTTCAGTTGGGATTTCAATAGGAGTTTAACAGTCAGATCGGTGCAGATTCTGCAGTAATGCGGTCGATGCACCGGTCTGTGGTAAAGAAGGAGCAGAGCAGTAAGGTCACAATTTACCGGTCGATCTGTGTCAATCGAGAGGTGTTAAAGACATGTCCCACCGGAAGAAGGCCCCGGGGAAGACCTAGGACACGCTGGAGGGACTATGTCTCTCAGCTGGACTGAGAACACAGGCATTCTCCCTGAAGAGCTGGAGTAAGTGTCTGAGGAAAGGGAAGTCTGGGCGTCTCTGCTCAGACTGCTGCCCCCGGGGCACGGCCCCCGGATAAGCGCAAGAAGATGGATGAGCAAAACTTAATTTCCAAGCCAGTTAGATTTATAAAGCAAACTTTTGTAGCATGAGAACAGTCTTTAGATACATGCAGTGCATGTAGTGAAGTAATGGTCATTGCAGGTGTATCCCTTGCATTAGTTGTTTTGTTTTTTTTCTTGTTTATTTCTACGTATAATGTGTAACTTTTTGCTCTCATTTATAAATATATAATTTTTCAAAAAGAAAATCCACACTTATCTTTGAACATTTCCACTGAGCACCGGACCTAATAGTCCCAATGCAACTTGGAAAACTAAAACGATGTTTATCTGTAAATTTCTGTTTAAGATTTTGTGTTTTGAATACTAAAATGAAAAGCAAATTTGGTAAACCATTGGTTGCAGAAACTAAAATGCTGACTTGACTCAATCCTAGTCCGGCTGTTCTCACCTGTAGCAGAGCGGCGGCCAGGAAAACCAATATGAATATGGGCGTTAGCGTGGTGTGGCCCCTCTTCATCAGATGAATGGTGTACAGAAAGATCAAGTGACCGGGGATGACCAGCAGGAGGAGCACCTGAGCAGAGCGGTGGTTGGCGCCTAACACAGGAAATACAAACGTCAAACATGAATCAGTTTAAAACCAACCCTTTTATACGTCCATACTTGAGATAAAAAGTACTAAAATTGGCAAAAAGAGGCCGTAAAAGAGGCGTGAGATAGGTTTGGAAAATATTGTGTTGTAGTGACCTGTGCCAAAGAAAGTGCGACATGGGTAGTAGCAGCCTTTGGCCTCATCTGGGACCTCTCCAGGAGCACAGTGCAAGTGCAGGTGAGTGGAAATCCTGCTCGACTGAATAGCCACAAGATTCCCTCCAATTCCTGAACAAGACACAGAAATTAACAATAGACAATATTATATAGACAATACCTTAAATCTTTAATGTCATCAGGGGTGGCTGGTATCAATGGGCTCAATATATCTAGTAAATGTTTAACAATACATTAACAAAACCTATTCTTTTAATCTTATTATATTTTGTGGGACATTCTATAACATTTATAAAAATGTTACAAGGGGGCTTATTTTTCCAGCCCCAGAACAACGACACACAGTGACCTAAGCACCAATCATCTTTCTCATTTGGTGATTAACAGGTGTGAAGGCCCGCCCCTATATGAATTCCCTATATAGCATTGGAATGTGTCATCACAATGACAGCGTCGCGATGGCTGACGGGATCGAGGCGCCATTTTCCTTGGGCACAGTAGTGCTCCAGCGGTAATATATGCTAGAGAAGCTTTATGAATAATTTTGTCAATGGGGCGAACCTGTTGTGTCCTTGGGTGTAGTGTCAGGTCGCACGACCAACATGGTAGGAAGATCAAAAAATAGCTGTCTGTTTTTAGTTTTCCTACCTGGAAGCAACGCAAGGGAGCCCAAGGATTGGAGCTTGTTGCTGGCAGCTTGTTAATGAAACACGCTAAAGATTTCAAGTCAGCTGTTACGTGCCTGTGAGTACAGGTCATTACAATAGGCAACAGCAACATTGGTAAGGTTTTAAAAGGTGGCTAAATTTGCATATCAAACTTTCCTTTGTACAAATGACAATTTCACAATTTGGAGGCTTAAAAATGTCCAAATTGTGTACCCAGCCATTGTAAATTCAATGTAAAATGAATGTGCCTCCAACTACTTGTAATTACAAAACTGATTGGCAGTGTATGCACTGACGTTGACATTTATAATGTGAAGGACGTAAGGTAGGAAAGACCCCTTTAAAAAGATGTGGAGGAATTAGATCACTAGGGGAGCCGGCTGGTTTTATAAGACCAATAATTTATTTTTTAAAAAAGTGTGTCACAGGCTCAATCTGCCCCAAAACAGCCGCGCAGATATGGAAGGGTCACATGACAGGGGTGGATACATGCTCTAATGGTCTCAACCTTGTTAGTAAGAAAGCACAAGAAGTTCTCACACATTTCATTGGAGGCTTCCAGACCGGCTGATGGTGGGACATTAAGCACAGAGCTTACAGTCGTAAAAAGGACATGAGTCAAATGCCAATTTAATACAATAATAATGAAAAATGCTTCTTAGCAGCTTTGACAATTTCCCAATACGCACACCTGCTGTCTCTCAACATCTCGAAGGACACTTGCAACTTATTGCTCTTCCATTTTTGTTCAGCTCTCCTGCACTCTTCTAGCAGCATGCGTAGAGTCATTTAACCAAGGCTCTGGGTCTGGATAGCTTGTTTTTAGTGGTGCCACAAAGTATAACCGTGATAGACCGGTAGAGTCAAAGCGAGACACTTGGGCTAGTCGCTGAGTATTGATTAAAGGCAGCATAGAAATGAGTAGCAGTGGATGATTTAAAAACACAACAGCGTTTTATTCTACTTTAATTCACTACTGGAAAGAGAGATCCCACCTAAAATAAGTTAATTTTGAAGCTAGACCAGAAAGCTGCGAGCGTGCGCTGTGTACAGGAGTACTTTCTCTAGTAAACGGTAGCTACTCCTCCACAACCAAACGTCCTTGGAGTGTTAAAATACGTAGCGTCTTCTGTGTGAAGGTGGAGCCGGACAGCGCTGGTGGTAAGCCGGTATTCCAGACAGGAATGAAGGACAGAAATTTTTTGTCCTTCATGCTTGAAATTCAACACATTTTGAATAGATGGTTTGAGATTTAGGAGCATTTGGCAATCATACAACAGAAAGGAGTTGACATTTACAGTAACAGCTACTATAATCAACATAAATATAAGCAAAGTTCACAGAGAAAAACTGCAGGCCACACACACTGGCGCAATCTTGTCTCTCACTAAATCAAGTCTAAACCAGGACAGAACGTATTATATATTGCACCACAGTTTGATTTAATGCTTCTATTTTGAAAGGCATCTCTGTCACATGTAAGTACATAATTTTTTTCTTGTGTTAAAGATTTTGTAAATGCCTATTTGGCGATAAGGATAACCGTTTTGATATATTGTGCAGCCCTACCTCAAACTCAAGTTTGCGTCTACTCAAGCAGTGCTCAGTTTGTCCTGTAAGGGCAGTTGTAGAAACAGAAAGAGGAAGTAATTAGGTAATTACCATTAGGTTCTATGGGGCGTTAGAAACTTATTTTTCATAATATAATAGATATATAGGATAGATAACACAAAAAAGGGTTATATTGATTTTGATACATATTTTGATACTGTATTGTTCCAATCTGTATTGTTTTAAATCTCCAACTGTATTGTTTTAATCCCTACCCTACATTATTTTACTCAATGTGCCTTTAAACACCGAGTTAATAAAAGTGGGACTTGATTGAATGCTTATTTTTGGCACATTTCAAAACTCGACAAAGAAAATGAGACTAAAACTGTGCTAAACTTAAACTAGCCCATAATTCATCGTAAAAGCTGGTCTTTTCTTCACACCACTTGTTTGTTTACTATACTTCACTTTCTTATGATTTACTGAAACAGAACATTTTTAGTTCAAAATAGTTTTTGGATACAGCTGGTGTGGTCTTGAACGAAAACAAAAGGCTGTGTCTGTGGTGAAGATGTAGCCCTGGGTTGTAGTTGTTTGTTTCTGTGGAGCCAAATTCACTCAGACAGAGCCAACACCTCGGGCCGATGTCCACTTAACTCAATCTGCTGAGGTCTCAGTCCCAGTGACATTTTATTGGAGCGTTACCAGAAGGTCCAACTGGGCTTACACACACACACACACACACACACACACACACACACACACACACACACACACACACACACACACACACACACACACACACACACACACACACACACACACACACACACACACACAACTCCAACACGAGCTGCTCAACAATTGGTCTGCTCCCTCACCTCACACTTTGGCCTCAATATTGATCCAATCTGTTTGATTATACAAGCTTATGATTTATGGTTCTGCTTTTACAATGCGTCTGTTCTGTTAGTATTTAAACAGAAGCTAAAATTATTATTAAAACTCACACAATAAAAAAACAATAAGTAAAAACATAACTTTGCACAGTTACTGCCAACTAGATATATATTTGTTCTGTTTCCTTTTAGATATCCAATATATAGATAAATACAGTATATCTTTTTAGCATTGTTTGTGCTTTTGTGGGACTTAGCAAAAAACAGTCTGGAAATGATGACCAATTTAAGTTTATGACTAGTGCCCTACTCAGACTTAAGCCCTTGAAAAATCAGACTAGTATTCATGTTAACAATAATCTAAATAGGCCTACTTATCAGACAATCAAGATTTAACAATATCATTGCTTGTTAGAAATAATGGCCTACACTACAGAGAAAGAGTACTGCATAATTCCACAAATCACCTCTCCATCTTCCCAGACCCTGATCTGATTGAAAGGATTTGACAGACATACTTTTATACTTTTAAAATATTGGATGAGTTACTCTGCAAGTAATGGTTGTCAAAATACTTTGGGAGATATGTTCAATACACATGGAACAACAACAATTGAGCGATTGGAGGAGTGCCTTTTCAATGCTGTCTGACACTATGCATATCACAATGTTGTCAAAATAGAGCTTGATCTTAAATAAGATGGACAAGTTAGTGACCGGCATATTACATGACTACTGTTGTTTATTTCAAATGCTACCAACTTTGATACAGAAGATGGGACAACGCAGAGACAAGCATGTGACCTCACAATTTACTTAGATGATTAAACATAACTTAATGAATAAACTCCCTCAGAAGAAAACATTTTCAGTGACATCCGATTGATTAAATGCAGCTAACATTGTTAACTCCAGATGCTAAAGTCTGGAGTTTTCATTTCAAGTTGTGTTTTGTCTAACTTTTATCCAGTAGGGCGCAGATACAGACTCTCACAGATGTTATTTGTTACACTCTAGACTGTTAGAGTCCAGTGTATTGGCCCATTCATGCTCCCTCTGTTTGAGCTGTAAAGTGTGTCACTAACTAATCTCTGGAGATAGGTACACGTCCCGGGACAGGAAAGTTACCCCCAATTTACACTGCATGCGGCTCTGGTGCACTCCGTGGCAAATATGTAACGTTGTTTTCAATGAGACAATTTACACAGTGTCCGCTCAGCTCCGGTCAGCACTAATATGCAGCAGTTCTATTTTTACCGGACGCCGGCGCCAAACCACATCAATCTGCACAGATCAAAGCAGAAACTGTACGTGCACAACATTCGGATTTCCAAAGTCATACAAAAATATACCGACAAATTTACCTCATTTGAATATTGTTTATTTATTTACGCAATTAAGCATTAAATGCTATAAGATCGGCAAAAATAATGCTTTTTGGTGGCCAAAACAATACTTACCTCGTGGCCAAACGATGAAAAACCTGTGAAGTGATGTTCATTTGAACAGCAACGCAATCTCAAACTGAACCAGTTTTCTGGTCCTTACTCTTCTGAATGTTTGCTTGTTTTGGTTCTGCACACGTCCTTATTAATGGCTTTTATCACGCTATCTTGTACTTGCCACGCATGCACTTCTGAGCTTCACGGGGTTTCACAGCGCAGCGGAGCTGAAACATATCCAGTGGGCGACATCGTTCCGCAGCAGAGCAGAGACGCATGTAGTGTAATTTGGCGGTAAAAGGGGGTTTTGGTACAGCTGACGACACTGTGTCAGTAAGATAGACAATAATTAAACTGATCTCAGGTCAAACAACCATCAACATGAAAGAGAGACTATATACAGTATTTTTGGGCTAAAGGTTACGTGGGTGCTACTTATCTTAAATTATCTGTTCAGACATAAATCATTTTGTATCTTAGCATGAAGCCAGGATTCACATATTTACCAGCCTAAAATGATGGATGAGTAAGAAGAACTGGATGGAGTTCAACCCCTATAGAGCCCTAACACCTTGTATTTGGCTGACAGAACGTTGGACTTTCAGGACTTCCAAAAAGGTTCGGATTTTGTGCTGGTCTATTTTTATATCCGAGTTTACATCTAAATTTTTTTAATAATTGTTTACCCCGTAATTTAATTATTGTTTCTGTTTGCTTGTAAATTCTTTCTTTTTTTTTATTTCTTTTGAAGGTGACTGAAATTAACTAACAAACACCTGCTCTATGGACAGCAAAACACATAAATAAACCCGGAAAAGCCAATGAGCATGGTAAGTTTCCAGTCTAATAATAAATCCATATAAGGTTGCACTGACTTTAACTACTCCCATTATTTGGGATCGAGTCTCAATTAAAAGATGACATTTTATCATCTCAACAGGGAGTAAAGTTAAAAGGACATAAGTCTGGGAGTGATCTTGGGTATTTAGGTCACTAGATCTGACACAAGGGGTAAAAATAATGAGGATTACATGGTCTACTGCAGTGGTTGGGGTCTGTGCTTGTCTCGATTGGTCCGCTTTGCCCCGAGGCGAGAACAACACATGCAAACGCTACAGTATCTCATCTGTCTTTGTGCCTTTATTTTCTGCTGTTTTCAGCACAAAGACTATACAAAGATGATACAAACAAGGAGTGTCATATGGTATAATGAAGATAGCGCAGTGAGAGACAATGCAGGTCGACACCTTATTTGACGACAAACAACAGGCAGAAAGGAAATATACGCCAACAAGACGAGATTAAAGTCTCTGAGCTGTCGGTTGGAAACAATGTACACAACCAACTTAATAACAAGGTATGAGGAAATAAAGGTGAATTCAGATACAATATGCTAACAAATACATATCCAAAGTTTCCTGGTTTAGCCCTGGTAAGTCTTGCTTAGGTCCAAGGTTGAGGCCAAGGTTTAATCTTGATTCAGTTTTGATTTAGACCTGGTTTAGTCATTGTTTAAAACCTTGTTTAGTCTTGTTTACCTCTGGTTTTGTTCTGGTTTAGACTTGATTGACAAATACTGGTTGAGTCTTGGCTCAGTCATAGTTTAGTCATGTTTTAGTCCTTGTTTAGTAATAGGTTTAGACTTGGTTTAGTCCTGGTATAGTCCTTAATTAGTCCTAGGTTTAGTGTTACTTTAGTCCTGGATTTAGTCTATTAGTTTTAGTATCGCCTATCTAGTATCTGCCTACATTTTGTCCTAATTTTGCCCCTGGTTTGAAAATTGGTTCAAATCTGGACCCGGTTTAGACATTGCTTGGACCTTGTTTAACCATCTTAAATTACTCCCAGGTTTACAGTTACTAGTTCTTTGATAAATCATAGATTTAGTTCCTATTTAGCCCTAGTTAAGAATTGGTTTGATTCAGTCTTGGTTTAGTCTAGTCCTAGTTTATACCTTTAGTCTTGGTTTAGTCCTAGTTTTATCAAGATTAAGTCCTGGGTTTAGTTCTTGATTTGTTCTTAGGGTGAGCACTGTGAAGACAAAGGAATTGTCCTGGTTTTGGTCCTGGTTTAGACCTTGTTCAGCCCAAGGTTAGTTCGAGGTTTGGACCTGGCTTACTCCATCCATCCATCCATCCATCTTCTACCGCTTATCCGGGGCCGGGTCGCAGGACAGCGACCCCAGACACTTCCTGCAGCTCTTCCGGGGGGATACCGAGGTGTTCCCAGGCCAGCCGAGAAACATAGTGTGACCAAGCTCTTCACCCTATCTCTAAGGGAGCGCCCCGCCACCCTGTGTAGAAAGCTAATTTCAGCCGCCCGTATCCGGGATCTTGTTCTTTCGGTCATGACCCAGGGCTCATGACCATAGGTGAGAGTAGGAACGTAGATCGACCGGTAAATCGAGAAATTGCAATCGACAGACATCGACCGCATTACTGCAGAAGCTGCACCGATCCGTCTGTCAATCTCACGCTCCCTCCTTCCCTCACTCGTGAACAAGACCCCAAAATACTTGAACTCCTCCACTTGAGGCAGGAGCTCTCCACCAACCTGAAGGGGGCAAGCCACCCTTTTCCGACTGAGAACCATGGTCTCAGACTTGGAGGTGCTGATCCACATCCCAGCTGCTTCACACTCGACTGCAAAACGTCCCAGTGCACACTGAAGATCCTGGCCTGATTGAGCCAACAGGACAACATCATCTGCAAAAAGCAGAGACAAGATCCTGTGGTCCCCAAACCAGACTCCCTCCGGCCCCTAGCTGCGCCTGGAAATCCTGTCCATAAAAATAATTAACACGACCGGTGACAAAGGGCAGCCCTGCCGGAGTCCAACATGCACCTGGAACAGGTCTGAATTACTGCCGGCAATGCGAGGGACCACCACCCCGGTCTGCCAGTCCAGAGGTACTGTCCCCAACCGCCACGCGATGTTGCAGAGGCGGGTCAGCCAAGATAGCCCCACAACATCCAGAGATTTGAGGTACTCAGGGCGTATCTCATCCACCCCCGGTGCCTTGCCACCGAGGAGCTTCCCAACTACCTCAGTGACTTCAGCCTGGGTGATGGACAATTCCCCCTCCGAGCCCTCGGCCTCTGCTTCCTCAGTGGAAGACTGTTGGTGGGGTTGAGGAGATCCTCAAAATATTCCTTCCACCACCCAACAATGTCCCCAGTTGAAGTCAGCAGATTTCCACCTCTACTGTAAACAGTGTTGGCAGGGCACTGCTTCCCCCTCCTGAGGCGTCGGACGGTTTGCCGAAATTTCTTAGAGGCCGACCAATAGTCCTTCTCCATGACTTCACCGAACTCCTCCAAGACCCAAGTTTTTGCCTCCACAACCACCTGGTCTGCAGTCTGCTTGTCCTGCCGGTACCTATCAGCTGCCTCAGGAGTCCCACGAGCCATGGTAGGACAATAGGTATCCTTCTTCAGCTTGACGGCATCCCTGAGTCAGGGATGGGTATCGTTAAGGTTTTAACGGTATTACTACTCTTACCGATACTGCTTAACGGTCCGGTACTTTAACGGTATTCTTATCGGTACTTTGTGTTGTGTTTTTTTTTTAAGAACAAGTTGAGAACAGAATTAACATTTCTTTATTTTTTTTAATTAATAAAACAATTATTTGTAGTGCAAGAAAATGCCATGTTTGAACAAATAGCTATTAAACACACACATTAATATATATATATATATATATATATATATATATATATATATATATATATATATATTAAACTAACTTGAGTTTGTGCTGTGCATTTAAGTGCTGTGCATTTAAGTTAGCCAAATAAATGTTTACATTTACATACTGATTTTTCTTTATTTGGAATTTTAAAAACAAAAGAAATCAACAGAATTTCTACATGAGGTTAACAAGCCAGGGAGATTTTTTTTTTTTTTTTAAATGACGTGAACAACGTTGATTCAACATGATTTTAGCAAACATAGACGAGATGGGGCAACAACCAGAGAAGCTAGCTAGGCAGTCGAAAACTTTGCATTTCTCTGTCTGCACATAATGCACTTTTGAAAGGTGCTTAGACAGATTGCTTGTGTTTCCGCCCTTACATGCAAACATTTTGTTGCTCTTGTGACAACGAGCGTTGTCTGCATTAACCATAGATAGTATAACATTAACTCTAGAGAAGTGTAACCACACTTTGGAACGTTATGCCTCTCCGCCATAGTCACTCTTTGTATTAAGCGGAGGTTAAGTGCCGCGCTCGTTGTTGTGTGCGTGACAGAGCGCTGTGACAGACAGCCTCCGCGGCGCGCATGAGAGATCTCGCAGATCTCACAGACAAACGTCTTAATATGATCCACTTTAGAAATGTTTGGTGAGATAAAATGTGCACGATAACATATTATTAAGCGAAAATACATAGTACATGGATTTTTTCCCCAGTACCGATAGCAGAACCGAGAAGGCCAGATCTTATTGATACTACGGTCTTTCATAATTTAGCCCCGGGGCCAGTTTAATACCGGGTTTCGGTACCCATCCCTATCCCTGACTTCCAAAATCTAGAAAGACCCGGCCACCAGGCGATCGCATGCAAACCCCAACCCCGGGCCTGGCTCCAGGGTGGGGCCCCGGATGTGCCATACCGGTCAATGCGACAATCCTTGATATTTTTTTATCCAACAAGATTTCCAAATTGATTTTTAGATTTTAGAAAAAGAGACTCGAGGTGACTGCTAACACTTTCTCTTTATTTCTGTGACCCAAAGATGATTAGTTCATTCTTGTCTCTGTTCAGTTCGAGAAAATTATTTTGCATTCACACGTCAATCTGTTTGATGCAGTGACGCAGTAAATGGATTGTGGAATGTAAACCTGAGTGTCATCTGCATAATTATGGTAGGATACATCACAGCTGCGTATTAACTGGCCTAAAGGAAGCATGTAAAGATTGAATAATAACGATCCCAAGATAGACCCCTGTGGAACCCCACGTCAGGGCCATTTGGTCTGATACACAGTTACCAACCGAAACAAAGTACTTCCTGTCTTCAAGACAGGACTGAAACCATTTAAGGGCAGTTCCAGAGATACCTCACCATTCCTCTAATCTTTGTGACAGGATTTCATGGTCCACTGTATCAAACGCAGCACTCAAGTCCATGAGAACTAAGACAGAGACTTTGCCCTCATCAGTGTTCAGATGGATGTCATTTGTGACTTTGATTAGTGCAGTCTCGGTCTGTGATGGGGCCTGAATCCTGACTGAAAAGGATCAAAGCAGTTGGTAAGCATTAGAAAGTCATTAAGTCGGTGATATACAACTTTTTTTAATGACTTTCCCTAAATATGGCAAGTTTGATATGGGCCGATGGTTGAGCACTGTAGCATCAAGACTGCTCTTCTTTTGTAGAGGCTCGATGACAGCAGTTTTTAAGGACCTTGGAAATGTTCCAGACTGTAAGTAATTACTGACTATTAGTATAGTTTCAGGTCAAACTTCTCTAGAGATATAAGCTCAGCTCTCTTACCAACTGAACTTAAAATTGACAGTCTCTTGGAGAAAAGACAAAACGTCTTCACCTTGAAAACTGAGACCAGATGCTTTTGCCTTTTGGTTACCTTTTCTTCAAGATGACCTGGATGACTGCGAACCTCCACAGACAAAGTCCTAGTTTTAGACCCAGCAATAATAGGTTTAATCCTAATTTAGACCTTGTTTAGTCCCAATTAAGACAAGGTTTAGTTCCAGGTTTAGGCCTGCATTTAGTCTAGTCTTTTTTTAATTTTTATATTTAATAGGGATGCACCGATACCGATACTGGTATCGGCCTCGATACCACATTTTTGAAAGTACTCATACTCGTTAAAAGTCCCCCGATACCGGGGACGATACCACGGTCTGAGAAATGTCTATGTTTGAGCGGCGTGTAAGGGGTTTAATCACAGGCGCCGAGTGCCCGCCCCCAGGCCCCGGCTGCAGCTCAGAGCGGGGAGAACAAAGGCAAGACGAGACTGTCAGCCGTGTGGAACTATTTCAAAGTGAATGAAGACAAAACAAAGGCGGACTGCAAATTGTGCTCAGCTAAATTGTCCAGACGAGGCTCAAAAGGTAGCGCATTTAACTCAAGTAATTTAATCAAGCACCTAAAATCCCAACACGACAACGAGTATAAAGAGTTTACCCACGCTTCTAAACCAACACAACCCACACTGCAGCAAACTCTTGCAAGACGAGAGAAAATGTCCAGAGACAATCCACTTGCTGTGAAAATAACACAGGCAATCATCGAGTACATTGCATTGAGTGACCAGCCACTTTCGGAGGTAGAAAATGTGGGATTCATGCGTCTCCTCCATCGCTACATGACTGACACAGAGCTGCCTAAACTACACGACTCCGTGAAAAAACACATCCACAGCCTAGTGCAAGCCTCCTCTTCGTTTAGTTTCACCACAGATATTTGGACAAGCAGTGTTTGCCCCGTGCCTTGTTTTTTTGTTAAATTATATGACTAAAGCTGTTACCTCTAAATTTAAATCATGTTTTTTTTAGTAAGTACTCGGTATCGGTATCGGCGAGTACTGAAATGCAAGTACTCGTACTCATTTTCCAAAAAAGTGGTATCAGTGCATCCCTAATATTTAAGAAAATAAAAGGGGAACAATGCATATTAATGAACATTAAAACAAATGTAAATATGCAAGATTATAGCCCTAGGCTAATTTCCATCTGCAGAACCCTGGCAGGTAGATGTTACACAAAAAGAAATAAATAAATAAATACATAACACAATAAGGACAAGTACAGACACCATAATACAACAAAGTCAATATTAATTCATACAAAAAAATAAAAAATAAAATAAAAATAAAAAGTTAAAGAATAGAGAAAGAGACAGAACAAGAACATAAATATGATTTACAATTACATCTGTACTGCGCTGACTCTACGTAGGTACACAAGTCTGATTAAGTATAAATTATAGATATTGCACAGGCCCTTCTTCAAAACATAATTTGCATAAGGTGCAAGTCACATATGATCACATGTTTGAGTGTCTTTTAACCATTGTTTCAAATGTGTTTTTAAAGTAAGAAAAGTTGTGCATTCCCTCACTGAGAGTGGAATACTGTTCCAAAACATTGTCTTACTGTGGGTTTAACCAATGCTTGTTTTTTTAGTCCTAGTTTAGTTCTACGTATAGGTTTAATTACAGTATGCTTGTGGTTTATTCCTGGCTTATTTCTTGTTAAGTTGGTTTTGTTTAAGGGAATGTCCTGGTATAATTTTGGTTTAGTACTAGGTTAAACCTTAATTTATAACTATTTCAGCCCTAGTTTAGTCCTGGTTTAGTCAATTATTTTAAAATGTAGCAAACATACGTAAGTGTGGTATGTCTATTTTTTTTAAATTTATAATCACACTTGTATAATTTATTTCACAGCTCCTTTTCCATCTGCTCTTTTTTTTTTTTTTAAATCACAGAAAAGTGTGGCATTTTAATCAGTCCAGGACTCTTTTAAATTAAAAAATAACCTTGATTAATTACCAAAATAGTCTCCAACACATTTTTTTACCATCCGTTTGTGTTGAACAAGAATCTTGATGGATACCCAATTAGAGACACTCCGTCTAGTTAAGAGCTCTCATTAAAGCGGTTTAATTAAAAGATTATCTCGAGTAGTGGAAGTGGCACAGACCTGGTGTTCTCTGTGGCTGAATAGGAAAAAAAAGAGGGTAACCAGTTTTTATGAAGCAGACAGAGGCAGTCTGTGGCAAAAGTCTAAGCTCGTCTCATTAGAGGAGGATTTATAATGATGAGTGGTTTCAGGTTTTTGTTTGTCATGTGTAATTCTCAAAGGGATTTTAGTTTGGCCAGCTATTTATAGTGAAAGACTGAGACAGGAAGGTAAATTAAATTTGATGGGTTTGATAGTGGTCCAAGGTATCTGTAATCATGCTTTGTTGAATAGTGCATTAACAAATTAACTTGCAATATTTAGTGACTGTGATTGCTGCTAATATGGACCCAAGGCACTCATCTCATTTACAATGACAACTTGTTTTTGGTGGTAGGGGAAACCGGATCACCCAAGGGAAACCGGAGCTGACACGGGGAGACCATGCAAACTTTACACAGACAGGCCCTGCCCCGAATGGGAATCGAACCCAGGACCTTCTTGCTGTGAGGCAGGAGCCACTTTGTCACCAATAACAAACATATTGGTTATTTACTCTTGTAACACGCCCATATTCAACATTCAGGGTGTTTCATAGCCCATATTCAATTTGGATTTGCATTGCTGCGGCTCCCCGGCCCTCTCGGAGCTGCTCACTTGTTGCTGACACGGTGTCTCGTTACGTGCTGCTACTCTGTGTAAAACCTGCTTTACCCTTTAACTGATGTGAGTACATGTCTTCCTTTTTGTATCAGCACAGACTATAATTAAACAAATTCCTTTTTTTATATTTATCTGCGCTGCTACACATTCCAATGTCTTTACTCTGCCTCCGCTTATTGTCATATCAAAATATTTTTTATGCAAGTGAGCAACAGTTTTACTTTTTCAACAAAAAAGTATGAATCTTTTCAACATACTTAAACTCTGAACTTTCTCACTCATTTTTGATTTTCAAACACTGTTTTGATTAATATTTTATATAGCTTTTCCAATACATTTAGTTTAAAATTTTCTTATTATTGATTTAGGACTTCATTATTTTAATACATTCAATTTTTTTGTTGTAAAGGGGAAGGAGGGCGGTGGGCAGGTGGGGCTTGAAAGTTTCCCCCCTTCCAAGGTGGGGAATGGCAGAAGAAGTTTGAGAACCACTGGGCTAAGCAAATCATTTTGGACAGGTTGATATTGCCATGACGGTACTGGCCAGTCTTTGTCTGATTTAACTAGAAAAAACAATAAAAAGATAAAAACTAGACAAAGCAATTTCCAATGCACAGACACCTTTGTATTCAGTCAGATGGCTGACACTGATGGAGTCAACAAGAGAGGTGTAGCCTCAAGTTTACTCTTATGGACTCATTTAAATGTGTCTATAAAATGTGTGCTTTTTGTGCTAACAATTACCATGTTCATTTACACGTCACTTGTTCAATGGAAAAAAAAAAACAGTGAGTAGTATCTGTGTCTCTTTTCATTGCCAAGGCAGATTTAAAAAGTCTAAAGTTATGAAAAAAAATAAAAACAGTTTTTGCGTTTTGTCAGACCAATACATGTAGATTGTTTTTCACAAACACTGTTTTCAGTCTTGTCTGTATAATAAAAGATTGAATGTGCCTTGGGGCTGAAAGTGTGCTGACTCACCGTTAATAACCGGAATATAAACCGCAATCCCAGCCAGATTGGGGTCAGACACTGTTTTGTCAAAGATGAGCCCACCAAAGCTGCAGAAACAAAAATGATTTCACCATTACACTGTTTTTGTTGACACACAATGGCTGCAGTAAATTAAAATCTCATACAACCACTTCGTCAGCTGTACAGAGAAGTGAAATGTGTTATTGTCAGTCTCTGGAGGTTTTTCACTGCTCTATTAAAGCCTGAGTAATTTGTATCACCTTCAAAAGCAGAGCAAAGTGTTTGTTTCTGAGAGTGTGCCAGGCTGAAGCAGACCCAAAGGTGGTAGAGTCATTTCTTCACTAGCTGGCTCACACACAGAGCAGATAATGAGAACAGAGTCTCTTTTTTTTCCTCCTTTTGGAGACTTTGGAGACTCACCTGCTGATGACCATGGCTGTGATGACCGGCTCCCATCCTGAGTAGAGAAGGGTGCGACTGGCTGGGTGTTTGGACGAGATGACAATCCACAGTGGAGTCAGACACATAAAGAAGGCGCAGACCAGAGACGACACGTACGGATAGGAATCTGAAAGGAAAGAGACCAGAGGGATGAGTTTTTTTTTGTTTTATTTAAGTTCAACTTAAAAAACATCTATCATTCCAATTTTAGTATGAATTAGCAAACTAACACTAGTAAATACAAGTAACAGAATTGTTTATAATATAATTGTGAGAAAGGAATGACAGGTATGATACCAGGGGACGGTAAACCGGGACAAGGGGGCATATCTGCCGTCTCACACCTGTGTTTCTGTTCTAAAGAAGTCGGATTCCAGACACGTCAAAAAAACATCACATCACTCTTGACTTCTCAAGGTACAGTGGAAAGTTTATGAAAACACTTGTGGAAGACCGGTATTAGTTTGTGTTAAAAATAGTGTTAATAGTCACAGAGGACTACTCTTTTTTTTAGCATCTATATAAATCACTTTTGGCATCTTTGAGAAAATTATAATAAATAATCTGTGCGTAAAGATTGATATTTGATAATGTATGCAGATGACAATACTGTGATTTATACTAGAAAAAAAAAAAAGGTTGCAATAAATGTTGACAAAACTGTTTTATATGCGTTATTGTCATGAAATATTAGTAAATGCGAAAACATTAAAAAAATACATCTTAGAATTGATCTTATCTTTAAAATTACTTTGGAAAGTTCAGTAACACAGATTTAAGCAGAATTTTAGACACATTAAATAATCCAAACTGTTGAGGCATTAGATTTAAATATAAATGCTATGATTCTTGTATGGATTTAAGTTTCAGGCAAACATCATTTTAGAAAAGATATCCTAAATTTTATGACTTCATAATTCTGTGGAGCACTCTTCCTACAGGTAATAAGATGCACAAAAAAAATAAAATAAAAGAGTCTAACCAATACCATGTTCATTCACAGGTCACTTGTTTAATGGAAAAAAACAAAAACCTGTGAGTAGTATCTGTGTCTACAGTGCTCTTTTCATTACACAAACAGATCTGTATCCCACCTGGCACTGTTTTTAAAAAGGAAAGTAGAGCACAAACAAAAGACACTACACAATCTTTCATTCTCCGACTATACCTCTTTGTTGTTGCTATGAGCATTTTTCAAAGAGTAATTAGACCAAAGCACCTGCTTCGAGACACTTGGAGACGTTTCCCACAAAGCCCAGACACTAAATAACTGTCTTTTATTCTCATTGTATAAATGGCTTTGAAAGAGCCTTAGGACTTAATAGTAAAGCTGAAGAAGATACAAAGAGCGGGAAAGGGCCATGAGCTATTTGAAGCTAGGCATCAGGACTCTTATTATAAAACTTGCATATGCTCAAAGAAGGGCTGAACTATGCCACTTCCAAGGGTAAATTTGGCATCTATTAACAACAACGCCCTACACCCACACTAACTAATTTAGGAGACATGGCACAAAGCTGTACATAATTGGACATGCCTAAGCTTCCTTCTATGTTGAGCAGTATTAGATTTTTGTGGACTGGTTCACTAGAAAGTGTATTGTTACTATTACCTTTGCTGTGTTAGCGTCACAAAACCACTTAAGCTCTACTTAAGCACTTTCAGATCTAAAACTAAACCAACCATCCTTGTTTTAGTGTAAAAAACTGGGCTGCCTTGTCTTTATCGATCTTTATCTTTACTAGTGACCTCAGTGTAAAAATGTTGATAAGACTAAAATAATTAGGCAAAAAACTATTGTGTGGTTGTTAAATTCAGCTTTTCATACAGTATTATTAAATTTTATATTTTTTGGACTTTATAATAGGTTGCCATGCATCAGCAATGTTCACAACTTTCTTTTTTTTCAGCCCTTATGCCCTTCCATTAATTTCACTCACTTTACACATATCATATATTAAAATGTAGACATGTTCCCCCCCAAACACACACTTTCCTCTAGACCCCCAATCTAAAGCTGTTCAAACCTTTCAACACATCTTACATATTGTTTCTCACACAATATATGTATATTTTTAATTTACATAAATATCCACACATTCAGCGGAGTCTCCTTTCATTGGCAAAATATTTTTCATATTTGACGTATTGGGACCAATTTGTGTTAGATTTTAGAGCTTTCCTCTTAATTCAGGTTTATTTACTTTTTTCAAGTTCATTCAACATCATTCAGCATCTTTTCACAAAACTGTATGTTTAATATGTTTCAACTGTCTAAAATACCTCAATCAGTTTTGTTGAGCTCAATTCATCTTCTTTCATCTTTTGTTCAGTGAATTTCAGCCTCAGCAACCAGATGCTTGGTTTATACGGTCATAATGTATGACACTAATAAGAACATAAATAGTTTTTTAATTACATGCTATCGTTTCAAGATTAAAATGGAAAGTGTGGCTATAGATTTAGGTTCCTAGACTCCAGAAGAGAACCAGAGCAGAAGATTAAGCTAGTATTTATTATGGTTTTACACACAGAGTCGGCGTTGTGCGGCTCTCACTTTGTAACTAAAACATTGCATTAAACAAGAGCAGAACTGGTGGCATTAAAGAGTGAGTGCCTAAATGACAGGAAACTGCTGCAGCTTATAAATTTAATGTTCATAAAGCTGAGAATGAAGCAGAAAGCAGTCTTTTTTACTGATGTGAAAACTAGGCTTTAGTGGCTAATATGTCTTTCTGATTCAAAGCTGCAATTTTTAAGGATTTTCTACAGTGCGATATTTAATTTGCCCATTATTTTCATGCTGTAAAGACTAACCTAGCAAACAGTCATTTGAGTACTAAACAAAACATTAGGTGTGATTAGTTCAGGAACAGCTTCACAAAAGGCCTGGCAAAAAATCCATTGTCTGACATGTTTAAACACATTCATCTCGAGTATCTGTTCATGTATTGAGTAAAACAAGCTGGTGCAGCACACTGACATAAATAAAACATTGGGGAGAGTGTGGAGAAGATGAGAAAGTGACCAAACAGCTGCAGTGGGACAGGAGGGACCCCTAGTGGCTGAGTAAAGGAACTGACTAACTACATTTTTTTACATTAGTTTGATTAGACATTAATAAAAGAACTATAATTAGTTTTACATAATTTAAGAATGTTTATTCATTGCACAATTCAGGCATATACTTTGGTAATCTGATAAATATACTTAAAACAACAATGATAAAACCATTCACCCAATCGAGGTACAATTTTTAGCAACAGAAGCTTTATCTACCGACAGTAAAATGGAGCACGTGAAAGAAAAGGGTAGTTTTAAGTTCAATATGCTCACATTTGGAGTCTTACCTTTTGCTTGAATTAGAGTCTGCGTGCATTCTATGAAAATGTAATGTTCTATTTATTTTAGTAGCTTTATTTAAACTAAAGGACACTATCAACTGGGTGATCATCCCAGGAATTCAGTGTAAAGTACAGTCTCTGTAGCAGTGTATTATAGAAGTTATTGATGTGGGTTTTCCAATCCTAAAATTATTTTAAGTGTTAGATTTCATATTGTTCAAAAGCCACCTGACACCTTGACACCTTAATGAAATAAAAAAATTTTGTTTGAGTTTACAGCACACGAGGACCGAACTATTGAGCACACAGAGCCACGCTAATGCGTTCATAAAGCCTTTCAATTTTTTTAACATTGAGATGTGGCTTAAAGTAGGGATGGGCACGAATATTTGATCTGCAATATATATTTGAAAAATCTAAACTATTTGAATTTCGCAGATTAATTTATTAATTAAATATATATTTTTTAAATTGCCATAAATTTGTTTTAGAAAACAGTAAAATAAGTCCAATAAGAGCTCGCTCGTTCCTGTTCCCGCTCTTTTCCCTTTTGCCGCTGAGTAACGTGACGACACGGCGACACACAGAGCAGGAGGTGGAGGCGACACACACCTGTCCACTCACTCAGTGGAACAGCAAATGATCTGTGTGAAAAAAAGAACGGCTCGTAGCCTAACTGCAACTCAATTCCCTCGAGATGTTCAATAGATTCGGTTTGTTCGTGGCGTCCTCTAAATGCAGCAAAGTTTGGAATTACTTTGAACAAAACAATCAGCTCGTCGTGTGTAAAATCTGTCAGAGATTACAGAGAAAACACTTTAATGTTCAGCTAAAAAACACAATATGAAGCATGTAACTTTGTTTCTGAATATATACCCCAAAATGCTTGTTCGGAGATGACATTCACAAATACGTTTCATCAATTAACACCTCTTTCATTAAACATTATTTAAATAAACAAATATTCAAAGATTATTTGAATTTTAGCTTAAATATTCAAATATTTTATTTGTAGCAAATCCCCATTCCTAGGTAAAATCGGACTTGTTTGTTTGTAAGATTAGATGCTAACATAAAGTTTAAAGTCAGACGTGGCAGCCAAGATTCAGGTGTGGAGGGCAATTACGCTTAAATACAGTGCCTTGCGAAAGTATTCGGCCCCCTTGAACTTTGCGACCTTTTGCCACATTTCAGGCTTCAAACATAAAGATATGAAACTGTAATTTTTTGTGAAGAATCTACAACAAGTGGGACACAATCATTAGTGGAACGACATTTATTTGATATTTCAAACTTTTTTAACAAATAAAAAACTGAAAAATTGGGCGTGCAAAATTATTCAGCCCACTTAACAATACTTTGTAGCGCCACCTTTTGCTGCGATTACAGCTGTAAGTCGCTTGGGGTATGTCTCTATCAGTTTTGCACATCGAGACTGAAATTTTTGCCCATTCCTCCTTGCAGAGCAGGGGCGCAACTACCCAGTGCTAGAGGGGTATGCAGCATCAATTCTGGCACCCCCCCACAAAAAGCTCAGTTGGTAAGGACAGGGATTTAAATTCAGGGTACCCGGGTTCGGATCTCCCTCGGGATGCTATGAACTAACCAGTGTGGGTTAGTTGTTTTCCAAGTTATTGTAATTTATTACAATAACTTACATGGCATGCTGTCTTATATTTTACAGTTTTCAGCTCAGCAACCTCAGTTTTGCATATAAAGCTAGCCTTAATTTAAACCCCATTTGGCTGCTGCATTCCCAGTGTTAGCAAACGCTAACGCTAAGTCTGTTAACATGAATATTGCGAGCCTCCAAGCACAGAGGTCTCAAGTCCTACCTGTTGCCTTTCACCATCCACTTATTAATCAGCTGTTCCATATCTTGACACGCCATCTCCTTTTCCCTCTTTCTTTGTTTTGTTTTATCCATCTTTCAAAGAACTGTGTGCGTACTGTGACAACACATAACGTTACCTGCTCGCTCAGCGCGCTCACGGCGCCCCAGCCAGCCCTCGCAATATTCCATTTATTCTATTTATGGAATCTAATGAGGGCGCCTACTGTAGCCTGTTAGTCCTCTAAAATGTTATATAGTATTGAGGAAATACTGAAATATTTTAGAAAACGCACAACAGCAGCTAAGCTTAGGAAATACTACAATGTACAATATTAAAATGCTTTTTTTTTTTTTATACCATCACTTTAGCGCCCCCCAAGGTTTAGCGCCCCTATGCGCCTGCGTATGTCGCATACCCCCTTTTTGCGCCACTGAGCTTGAGCTCAGTGAGGTTGGATGGAGAGCATTTGTGAACAGCAGTTTTCAGTTCTTTCCACAGATTCTCGATTGGATTCAGGTCTGGACTTTGACTTGGCCATTCTAACACCTGGATATGTTTATTTGTGAACCATTCCATTGTAGATTTTGCTTTATGTTTTGGATCATTGTCTTGTTGGAAGACAAATCTCCGTCCCAGACTCAGGTCTTTTGCAGACTCCATCAGGTTTTCTTCCAGAATGGTCCTGTATTTGGCTCCATCAATTTTAACCATCTTCCCTGTCCCTTCTGAAGAAAAGCAGGCCCAAACCATGATGCTGCCACCACCATGTTTGTCAGTGGGGATGGTGTGTTCAGGGTGATGAGCTGTGTTGCTTTTACACCAAACATAACGTTTTGCATTGTTGCCAAAAGTTTGATTTTGGTTTCATCTGACCAGAGCACCTTCTTCCACATGTTTGGTGTGTCTCCCAGGTGGCTTGTGGCAAACGTTAAACAACACTTTTTATGGATATCTTTAAGAAATGTCTTTCTTCTTGCCACTCTTTCATAAAGGCCAGATTTGTGCAGTATACGACTGATTGTTGTCTTATGGACAGAGTCTCCCACCTCAGCTGTAGATCTCTGCAGTTCATCCAGAGTGATCATGGGCCTCTTGGCTGCATCTCTGATCAGTCTTCTCCTTGTATGAGCTGAAAGTTTAGAGGGACGGCCAGGTCTTGGTAGATTTGCAGTGGTCTGATACTCCTTCCATTTCAATATTATCGCTTGCACAGAGCTCCTTGGGATGTTTAAAGCTTGGGAAATCTTTTTGTATCCAAATCCGGCTTTAAACTTCTCCACAACAGTATCTCGGACTTGCCTGGTGTGTTCCTTGTTCTTCATGATGCTCTCTGCGCTTTAAAACTGACCTCTGAGACTATCACAGTGCAGGTGCATTTATACGGAGACTTAATTACACACAGGTGGATTCCATTTATCATCATTAGTCATTTAGGTCAACATTGGATCATTCAGAGATCCTCACTGAACTTTGTTTAGTTTGCTGCACTGAAAGTAAAGAGGCTGAATAATTTTGCACGGCCTATTTTTTAGTTTTTTATTTGTTAAAAAAGTTTGAAATATCCAATAAATTTCGTTCCACTTCATGTTTGTGTCCCACTTGTTGTTGATTCTTCACAAAAAATTACAGTTTATATCTTTATGTTTGAAGCCTGAAATGTGGCAAAAGGTTGCAAAGTTCAAGGGGGCCGAATACTTTCGCAAGGCACTGTAAATGCAGCAGAAACCCTGAAGTTGGTTTAAGTCGTTTCTAAGCAGATAGGGACAATAGCTTAAGCTTTATGTTGACATGCAGCAATGGCCAGCAGGCAATAGGTATTTAAGTTTGACTCAGAGAAATACAAATTACGGGGATTCCAGTCAGAGTCTTATACCAGTCTAGTTTTAGTCAGAGTTTAAACGGAGCCTATAATTTGTATACTGCCGTGTAAACACAGCACCTACCGAGGCACTTGTAGAGGCCCTGACTGATCCAGGCCAGGATCGCCAGCGTTATAAGGTCACCAAAACTGGCAGCGATGGGCGTGGCCACGTTGTCCGGGTTGATGCCTGTCTTTTTGGAGCCTACGATCACGCCCACCATGATGATACCTGCACAAACATCATCATTAACACTAATCCTACAGAGTGCACCGTCATAAAACTAAGTGGCCCTCTTCTTCTCCACAGGGACCACATTAACTGTTTATTTTGAGACTGTGGGGTGCAGCTGTGTTTGTGTGTGTGTTTACCCTGCAGCAGCGAGGCGATAAAGGCCGTGGCCACGCTGCTGGAGCAGAGCAGGACGGCGTGGCTCATCTGGAACTTTCCCTCGGGGATCCAGCCCAGCACCACGGCCGCTACAGCTGCGAGGAAACCCACCACAGTGGCCTGGACCTGGAACAAAACAGAAAGAGAGGGGTCAGCTGCAAGAACAAAAACATGCTTCTGGAACTTTTCACAAAATAATGAATGTGACCAAATGTGAAACTGTAATAAGACATCGTGTAAAATGTAGGACAAAGTGATCAAGAGGAAAAATGTGTGCAATAACCAACATAAATTTAGTGGGTTTCAATATTTTTTCATCAGATTGTGATAACACAATTACGGGATAAAAGTCTGTTTGTGTGAGACAGAGTACAAACAATCAGGCTGTGATATCCACCCAATGCAAAGAAATAATCAAATAAGAATTATTTTCAAATGTTTTGAAAGCCAACATATACCCAAGTGTTAAGTAATATTACGGGATAATATTAAGGTATACCCCGCAAAAAATAGAACAGCTCCAAAGAAAATGTTGCTAATGAACACGATGGATAAAATACTGAGCACAGCTGGAGGAGAAACACATTTAGAGCAAACTCCTACAAAGGTTTTATGAACTAAATCAGGTTGTTTATAAATTTGAGTGTTCACCAAAAATTACTCCTTCCCCTTCTCACTTGAAACACACACACATATACAGTATTTATATTTCAGGCTTGCCTTGAGATGAGTTATGGAGCAATAAAACTACAGGTAAGTTACACATCCTGTTCTTACACATTATTACACCTTACTGTACAAACAGCTCGTCAAAGTAATGTTGCCTTGCTATTGGACTGTTTATCAGTTCACAGGTAGATCTTTGGCAGAACTGTACCCCGTTTTATTGAACAGCAATCAATACAATACTTTTCAATCAAAAACTAACTATGTGGTCTCACTAGTTCTAATGTGACATTTGGATACTGCCTGTCTTGCATAGTCACCGCAGAAAAATTATATTTCCTTACATTTCCAATTATTATTACTAAATTACCATTACCATTAGCCTTTAGCTGTGCAATGAAAACAATGTGAGCTCTTAGTTTTCTCGTTATTTACTAGGTCAACTGTTGATTTGATAGACTTTTTAGATTGTTCATCTGTAATGTACTGTATCTAAAACGGGGTGTTACAAATCAAAAAATGTGTATATATTCATAATCTTTCGTCTGGCCCTCACATCTCCAGTGATTTTCTCATCCAGCCCCCAAACTCCGAAGTTGAATTGCCCTGCTGTAGTGGGTCAGGTGCAGCTGTGTGAGTCTCACCTGCTTCAGAGCCAGGTTTCCTATGATCAGATTCCACTTCTCGATTGGAGAATCCATCTTCCCCACATTCACCTGAGACAACAGACAGGACATAATAAACAGCTCATTCTATTCCAGTGATATTCATATTTCAGTTTGAGAAATACTAGAACTAAACCAGATCTAAACCAGAACATCAATCAACTATTAACTGACGTGCAATACAAAGCATTGTGACCATATGTCAAACAGAGTTTTTAGTTCTCTCAATTTCATTGTCCTGCTGTGCATAAACAATAAAGCTTCTTATCTTATTTGTTAGTCCCAGGCCCATAGTGCTTCTAAATTGTGGTATATAAAAAGAGGAAACCAAAAAAATTAAGCCCCATATTTTGACAATTAAATGTGGACAGGAGTTGTTCTGCAGACAACTCACTGTAGTGAGGTCATTTCCTCACCACATTGAGGTCATGTCCTATTTGAAAAGCAAACATTGAAAAAATAAATAAATAGAGGGCACTGAATGAGAAGGTTAATGCAAGATTAAAATGATATTCATCTTTCTCAACTTCTGCAAGAAATTAAAAAATAAAAAAATTGTAAGAGGAAAATGTAACATACTAATACAGGGGTGGGCAAACTAAGGCCCGGGGGCCACATGTGGCCCGTTGGGCTGTTTAACCCGGCCCGCCGGGTTATCATCTCTAACTCTCAGAGAGATAGTTTTCACTGGTTTTAGAACAAACTTTAAAGAGTGGTGCTAAAACCGTGGAGGATGCAGCTGTGACTGTGGTGTCAAACTTAAACTGTAGGCAAAATAAATGTGTTTTTAATTGAGCATGAGTGAGTTCACTGTGTTGGCCCGGCCCTCCACAATAGTCCCAGGCCCGTGGAGAAAAATAATTGCCCACCCCTGTACTAACACATCTTACCTTCAAACAATCAAAAGTGTTTGTGACATAAAATGCTACCTCAGTGTATACAATGCCCAACGCAATCAGTTATGAATACACATCAAATTTTACAAAACTATATGACCACTTTGAACACATCTTTTTCATGTTTGGCAGTCTTTTGTAGGCAACTCCTAAAAATGTGGCATAAACAGTATGTCCTGTCAGAATTTTGAAAAAAAAAAAAAACATCAGCAATCCACCTCCACCTTTCACGGTAGGAATGGTGTACTTTCTATGTAACATTTATGGTTGTGGCCAAAAAGTTCAATTTTGGTCTCATCACTCCAAATGACTTTGTTCCAGACGTTTTAAGGCTTGTCTCTGTGCTGTCTGGTGTATTGTAAGCGGGTTGCTTTGTGGCATTTGCGTAGTAATGGCCAATTTCTGTTGGCATTATGATTTAAATGGTATGAAAACCTATGAGCACAACTGTAATTAACTGTTAATGTAGTCTTAACCGCAAAAATGCAGGAACAAAACAAACTAAAACAAAGCACATCCTGTTGTCAGACATTATTACACTATAAACTTCAGCCAGTAACTTCTTCATAAAGTTCTGTAGTAAGTCTACTCAGAGTAAAGTTCTTTTATTTTCTTCATTTTTAAACTGTGCCTGAGCCGAGCGAGTGAACAGTGTGAAGTCTTAGCTGGGACAACACCGACAGAGCAAAGCAGTCTCCATTTTGTTGACACAGCTATGTGAATGTGGAGCCTGTTCTCAGAGCCATGACAAGCCCAAAGAGAACAAACTGAACAGGACTTCTGCTCAATCACAGACGAGCAAGAAGCAACAGAATAGCATCCAACAGGACACAATGAACACAAGGAGATAGTTTGCAGTAATTCATCATATTTATCATTCAAACAGAAAGTTCTTCTCTCTTATAATGCAACAAAGACACTGAGTTACTGATACATTACATTTGCTACAGAGGAGTTTATTCAAAAGGAAGCATTTTATTATTTCTCTTCTTTGAATGAGGCAGTTTATCATAAGAACAAGACATTCTTTGAGGAAATTACTCAGGGACATTTGTGGCTTTAGACAAAACAGTCACTTATCACTTTGAACACAAGACTATCTCTCATTTTACTGAATCAACAATTTTTTCTGCTCAATTGAATTAGCTGATGAAGAAAAACTTTCAGAGTTTCTAACTTGAACCAAATTGAATATAGGTAAGGTTTGTTTGTGTGAAAGAGCCTTTTACAATAGTTTAGACCGAATGCAAGAAGTGGCAGAATAAAAAACACACAAAGAAGAGCGAATGGAGAAAGAAAAGCGTGTAAACTGTTTACACGCTTTGCTTTCTCCATTCGCACACAAGACACACAGATAATGATGTTTCCTGTTTTGTATGTCGTCAAGCCTCTTGTACAGCCAACCATTTTCCTAAGAGTGTTATAGTGATTTAAAACATGTTTGTATTAATTCTGTTATTAATAATTACATGTCTCTATAATATTGTATTTTTCAAGTTCAACTGTGAAATGAGCTTCTGCAGAGACATATTCACCACAGTAAAGGCCCTGAACATAAAACAGGACAACGGTGGAAAAAAGTAGTGAGAAATGTCTGTGAAGGTTCTTAGTCATCTTGAAGAAAAGGTTAAAGCAAAAGCATCTGGACCAAGCCTCTCTCATGGAACCTATTAAACGGTCCTCGTGTAAGGGCGCCGCAATATGGCGATATACAGCGAAATACAGCAATCTATTGCTGTCCACCAGTAGCCTGGCTCCGCCCTCCTACGTACTTCCGCTCAATTTCATTTCGCTTCAGTACTACGTCTGGGATTGCTGTATATTCTTAGGTTTCCAGATATCAATTTTTTGTAGGACCAATCAGCGAACAGAGGGAGTGGCTGAGAACGATGACGTTGATGTAGTGAGTCAGTTTGCGTTGGATCGACGTTAGCGATTGGCTATGGCAGATCCTGAGTGACTCTGGGCAGATCCAATAGTTTTAAACTTCAACAGAGTTCCCGCATACAAGGAAGTAAACGCTTGTCAATGGAGCGAGGCCAGACTCTCTGTACAAATGAAATGTACGAGAGTCTGGTAGAACCAGGCTAGTCCACCAGAGGGCAGGCTCCAAAAGCGGAAATATAAGGAGAAATCCAATAACGACTTTACAAGTGTAAAAATCATGTTTACAGCCTGGTACAAAAGATGGCTCCGGTCTCTAGAGCTAAGTTTTTATTACGTGACAACTCTGGGGGGATGAGTTTTTGAATGATATGTCCGTTTATGTATCTGAAAACTATTGTTTTACTATAAATTACAGTATCGTCTGAGAACTTGATGACATGATTGATGCAGAAGCCGTCTGTGCAACAATCATGACGATTATCTCAGGCGATACAGTAATTTTAAGCCTACTGTATAAAGATGACTGCCCTTCTGTGTCAATGCATGAGATCGACCATTTAAAAAACTGGTGTGACCAACTCTTGTTTTTACTGTAAAAAAGACTAAAGAGATGATATTTGACCCAAGAACAATGAGAGATCATGCTCCTGTTATAATTGGTGACAGTACTGTACTTCCTCCGCCAGCTCAGGCTGTTCGGTGTGAGCAGGTCAGTCATGTGGGTCTTTTACTCTGCAGTTCTAGAAAGCATTATCAGATACGGAATGGCTGCATGGTTTGGTGTTATCTCAGTCGAACAAAAATCAAAACATCATAAAAACAGCAATGAAAGTGATAGGCCAAAAAGACATGCCTTCTCTGCAGTCCATCTACGAAGGCACTGTGTCCAGACTGGCTCACAAGATCCTTAATGATCCCTCTCACATTTTATTTACCGAGTTTGAGCTTCTTCCCTCGGGCAGAAGGTACAGAGCTTACAGATGAAAAACTAACCGACTGAAGCTCTCCTTTATTCCTACATCCATTACTCTGCTTAATAAAGAGGCCCGCTGACTTCCTTGATTTTATATTCCTGCACATTCTGATCTGTTCTTAGTGTCGGTCTTTTATTATTACTTTATTATTTATTTTTTTATCATATGTACGTTTTAGCTGATCCCAGGTTTTATTTTTGGAATGTCTTTTGCTTAGAGCCAATGCAACTATTTATTTGATATGTGCGGTATTTGCACAGATTTTGATGGTTACAGTACTGTTGCTGTGTGTATGTTATATGTATGTTGTTGTATGTTGCACATATGCACACATGTACTTTTTGTTGTTGGTCGGTGTACTGTATGTTCTGCTGCTGCTGTGGCACTGCGCCTAAGAGAAATTTCCCTTTTGGGACAATAAAGTATATTTGATTTGATTGATTTGATGTAAGCCCAGATGTAACCGCCATTTTATTGCCCTGTCGTAATGACAATATCGGTGAACAGGGGATCAATGGGCAGATAACATCCATTTTATTTACAATCTATGATCTGGACTAAGCTTTCACGGCTAAGACGTTTCGTCTCTAATTCCAAGAGTCTTTATCAATTCTGAGATGAACTGGTAAGTTAGGTACTGGCTGAGCTTATATCTCTAGAGGGAGGTGTTTCACCTGAAACTAACTCTCATTGGACCAGGCTGTTCTGGTCTCATAGTTGTTAGCTTTGAAAAGGACAGTGTGACTTCTGATGTGAGAGGTGTTAAAGGCTCATTAGAGTCATTAGTGACACTGCTCCATTCAGGTGTTGTTGTTCTAGAGTGAAACTGTTTTGATATAGGTTTTAAAACACTGTTATAAATACTAGGCAACATGAATCTGAGGCCACCTCCTCTGTTCAAAGAGGGCTTTTCCCCTTTTCACAAAGATGGCTTCCTTCACCCCTCTCTCAAACCAAACTGAGGTAACATTTTAATTAAAATGCTTATGATTAGTTTTGTAACAGCATTTGGGATTCACACAGAAACTGAGACAACTTAAGGAAGACTTAACATGTGTCACTGATTTCCAAACCCTCCTTTCACACCTTTTCTGTTTTTAATCACCCAAATAAACACATGTTAGGTTCAAATGAACGTGAATGCTAATTACTCACATTTGTAAATTAGGTCAAATATGCAACAAACGAGTCAAGTACCTAACTTACAACAGAATAAAGAAGTTGACAGACAAATGTACAACTCACCACATTATTAGACGTCCTCACTTTCCTCTGAGCCAAGTCTTTTTAATCCTGACATGAAAACTGTCCAGTCCTGGTTCAGTTCTGGATTCATTCTCTGATTATCACAGCAGCCTGAACTGGAGGATAAAGGGCTGTTCTTCAGCTTTGACACTGACACGGAGCTTAGGAGCTGAATAAACTAAAATAAACTTTCTCTCTCCGTCCATAACGTCAGTGAATCTTTGTTATGTTTTGCCAAGGCTCAGCTTTTAGATTTTAGTCATTTCTAACGCAATATCACGCTACGCTAAACATATTAAAATTTCCCGCTGCTCTGTCCATAATCATAGTAACCTGAGGACCCGCGCATGTAGACGTAGCTGTCCTAGAAGTGCCGGTTCAAAAATATGTTTTACACAATGCGCTTGTAATTATGAATAATGTCTTGCGGTCCAGATCAAAGCCTCTCGAGGTCCGGATCCGGACCGCGGTCCGCCTATTGAGTGCCCCCGGGTTTCTGTGTTTTCTTGGTTCTATTTCATCCCTACTGACCGCCTGGGGCGATGCATTAAGCACAGAATAATTATCTTTGCGCATGCGCAGGTCTAGAATCTAATATCAACAAAGTCACCTGTGACCTCCCGGTGACCCACGTGGGGCTATTTAGTCACGTGATACCGGGAGCTCAGTCCCTTTTTGTCTTCTCGCGCGTAGGTTAAACTTTATGGTGGAGACTTGTGTTATACGATCCACTAGTGTTTATACACTCAGCTCGTAGCTTGTAGAGTTTGTGAGTTTTTTGTACCACAATTGGACCAGCGGGAGTGTCTCGCCCTCCAGAGACTGCACAAGCTAGACATTGTTTTGCATCACTGACCCTGGTAAGCCATGGTCCACAGTGGTGTGTGCAACAGATGGTAAGTCCACTTTTCGGGATATTAGTTTGTTTGCTTTCCATGTTTGCTTTCCATATTCAACTCAGCCATTAGGACATCCCTCGCTCGACTACAGCTGGATGACCCACCACGGCGACCAGTGGCATCCGCATTTTCTGACAGCCTGGTCCGATGCTACGCTCTTTTCTGGTGCCCCCTTTCTGGGTCATATGTTAAAGAGCTCCTAATGTGTGGCCCCAGACGGCAGCATCCAAATGCTAGGTGCCCGCGACCGAGTCCTGAATGTGTTTTTAATGGACTATACCATTCCACATGTTACGCACTGGGGAGATGCTCCAGGTGCTCTCCCAGGGCGAATGGTTTACTACAATCGACCTGAAGGATGTGTACTTTCACATCCCGATTTCAGAACACCACTGGAGGTTCCTGCGATTTGCCTTTCAAGGGAATCACTTTCAGTTCCGGGTCCTTCCTTTCGGGTTGTCCCTGTCTCCCAGGGTATTTACTCGAGTCGTGGCAGCAGCGCTGTCTCCTCTGCAGGCGCGAGGTATCAAGATTCTTCTATACCTCGACGACTGGCTCATATGTGCACCAACCCGCAAACAGGCCATTTGAGACACAATGGGGTCAGTCTGAACACACAATTGAGACACAATGGGGTCAGTCTGAACACACAATCTCCATGAAAGCATGTCCCTCTACCCAGCGGGTCAACAGCATTGTAACAATACTTTCCAATTTTTTCGGAGTGGCAGGGCACTGCCTTTTGTCTTATATCTTTGGCTTCTGGACATGTTGACAGCCGCCTCCAGTGTGGTGCCTCTGGGGCTGCTCTTGTTGCGCCCAGTGCAGAGGTGGCTGAATGGCCTACACTTGGATCCGACATGGTACGTGCACAGGTGCAAGAGGATACACGTGTCACCTCAGTGTCTCAACTCCCTGTCTCGGTGGAGAGACAGGGGTTGGATTACACAAGGTGTTCCCTTGGGCTCTCTACCAGTGTGGAGAGAGGTTGTATTTACGGATGCAGGCCCGGATTGGCTAATCGGGAGCACCGGGAAAATTCCCGGTGGGCCGGTACGTTTGTTTGGCCGCGAGGGCCGTTGTTGTCATGGGACTGGGTTGAAATATATATTTCTAAATCATTATTATTATTACTTTACCGCAGCCGCACTCTTTTAATTTATTATTTTACCGCAGTTCCACTCTTTTATTTAATATTTTCTCGCAGAGTGCAGCCTGTAAGACAATGATGACGTTTTGACCCCTGGCCCGCCCCTGACACGCCCTTTGCAAGTTGCTCAAAATAATAAAAAAAAGTCACATACAAAAATGGATAACAGAAAGCGCAAAGGCGGCGATGAAAAGGCCAGAATAAATAAATAAAAAAAGCTTTGGAAACTGACGCGGCCAAATGTTCAAAGCTGAGCACATATTTTCTCAACAAAACAAACGAAGACGACGAGGCGGTAAGTAAGCTAACGTAGGTAGTTAGGAGCAGTGCAAGATGCTAGCGACCGTGCAAAACAACGTCGTATGTAAACCACCGTTCATGTATCAAAGTTTTTCTTGTAGCTCTTCAGCAGCAGCCGCCTCTAGTACCATTTGCTGCCAACAGTGAAGAGCGAGGCCCAGAAACGTCCCCAAGCTCCAGTCATGAGCCCATCACACCAGAATGGGCAGTTAGGGTTGTCATTCAGAAGAAATAATAGTAATGAAGAGCCCTGCTCAATGAAAATCATTTTCTAACTTGTTTCCAGTTCAAATATCTAAATATTCTTAATTCAAGATACTTTTACAAGTGAAATGGCCTGAGAAATTGTCTTGTTTTCTGGAGAAAAAAAAAAAACAACTAAAAATTAAGTGATTTTTTGTTGTTGCTTAAAAGCTAAAACAAAAACAATTATTTTTCTTACCCCATTGGACTGGAAACAAGACAAAAATACTGTAGAAAACAATGTGCCTATTGCAGACTTATATTCTTAGGTTTTCATTTTATTATTTTAATATAGTCAGTCGGGAACTAAAGTGGGCCGGTCTAAGGCATGAAACTCCAGGGCTGAAAATGAGTCCCAATCCGGCCCTGTACGGATGCCTCCTCCACGGGTTGGGGTGCAATGTAGCAGGGCCGCATGGTCCAGGGTGAGAGTGGCCCAGACACAGAACACATAAATGTTCTGGAATTAATTACCGTACATCTGGCCCTGCGCCGTTTCCTCACAAACCTGTGAGGCAGGCAAGTTCCAATTCGTTCCGTCGGTAGTCTACCAAGTGAACCACATGGGTGGAGTACACTCGGAGAGACTTACACAATAGACTCAACAGCTCCTGTCGTGGGCGACACTCCATTTTGCTAGCCTGAGAGCAGTCCATGTTCCCGGAGTGCTGAACCAAGTGGCAGACTACCTGTCCCGGCAGAAGGTGTTACCGGGGGAATGGAAGCTTCACCCAGAGGTGGTGGAGCGCATCTGGGGGACTTTTACGCACAGCAACAGTGGACCTGTTTGCTTCAAGGGAGGCCACCCATTGTCCCCTATGGTTCTCTCTGGTGGACAACACCAGTCCATTGGGTCTGGATGCAAATTGTTTGAGAGGTGGTGTCGTGACAGGGGACAGGATCCAGTAGAATGTCCCATTTCATCCATTCTATTGTTTTTACAACACCGTCTACCCTGAAGGTATATGTGGCAGCAATCCCCTGTTGACATATGGAAGTCGATGGCAAAACTGTCGGCAGTAATAGGCATGTTTCCTTATTTTTGAATGGCGCTCGGCGATTACACCCACCTACACGGCCAGTGGTACCTTCATGGGACTTAACCATGGTTCTGGATGCCCTATAGTCATGCCGTTTGAACCTTTGACAGAGGTAGGCATTGAATGGGTGTCTATAAAGACTGCATTTTTATTAGCAATGGTTTCCGCCAAACGTATTGGAGAACTACAGGCGCTGTCTGTGCATGAATCCTGCTGTCGGTGGAATCCAGACAGGTCAGGGGTTACTCTTTGGCCGGATGTCTCTTTTGTTCCCAAGGTAGTGTTTGTGGCGACGGGTATTCAGCCGCTACAGCTGGCCCGCTTTCATACAGGAGAATTGTGTGAGCATCTATGCCCTGTCCGAGCACTAGATGTGTAAATAAAAGCAACCGCTATGATGCAAAACAAACCGGTTGTTTGTTTGCTATGCTGGTCCATGCAAGGGCCAGGCACTGTCTGAACAACGCCTGGCGCAATGGGTGGTGAGTACCATTACCCAGGCATACAATGCCCGTTGCCAACCACTACCAGTGGGAGTGAGGTGTCACTCTACAAGGGGCAGTACCACTTCCTGGGCAACAATGACTGGAGTGCCTTTGCAGGTAATCTGTGCTGCGGCGTCATGGACTACTCCGCATTCGTTCACCAGATTTTACGGAGTGAACATAGCCGCCCCCCACCCACTGGAGGGAGTTCTACGACAGGACACTTCTACGTCCTGATAAGGTATGCTGGATTAGGGTCTGCTGATTCCTCGTGACCATGCTGGTATACGTCATCCAGTGCTTAATGCACCGCCCCTGGCGGTCAGGAGGGATGAAATTGAACGAGAGTTACGAATGTTACTACAGTTCTATGAATCCCGGATGACTGCCAGGGCAGTCAGTCCCTCGGAATCCTTGTACTTGCAAGAAGGTAAAGGGACTGAGCTCCTGGTATCACGTGACTAAATAGCCCCACGTGGGTCACAGGTGACTTTGTTGATATTAGACCTGCGCAAAGATGATTATTCAGTGTTCAATGCACCGCCCCTAGCGGTCATCCGGGATTCATAGAACCGTAGTTACATTTGTAACTCTCGTTTTGGTGAATGTCCATCGGGGTGTGCATAGTCTCTCAGGGCTTTGTGGATGTGCTGTTCTTTCCGTTTACCTTCTGAGGTTGTGGGCACCTCTTGTTCTCTGTGCTGAAGAGTCCTGATGACTGCAGCTTGTGCTGCAGTGGGTGGTGGGAATCAAACAGCAAATATTGATCTGTGTGTATTGGCAGATTCACAGAACATCAAGTTCACCTGTGAAGATGCCATGGACAGTGGACTGTGCAGTGGTTATTTGTGAGGACAGGACTCTCCAAGTTTATATGAAGCCACAAGGAAACACTGGGAACCATATATTTTCCAAGTGATTTTCAGGAAAGATTTAATAGCTCAATTTAAAAACAATATATGTGAAATTATTTTATTTTAAAACCCTTACTATTAATTAATACTTTATATTGTCATTTAAACATTTAGTTCACAGAAAGCGAGTTTCTATACTGCATATTAAATCTAACCTTTTCTACATCTACACTACATAACATTTTCATATTTTTTGCATGTTTGTTCTTCCTTCACATTCTAGGAAGTATTTGCATTTTTATTTAAAAAGGCATTTGTAAAACAGAGCCCAGGCTAGGGCTTGGCGATAAATCGATTTTATCGATTAACTCGAATTGACGTTAAGGGCGATTTGTTTTTAATAAAAATTGTTTTTCTCTTTGACTTCCACGACCGGCCCTCCCCTTAGACTTCCGTAGTTCAGAGTGGGCTCGCCCTCCCCCTGCTTTTCTTTCAGCCGCACACAGACAACATGGCAGTTAACAGCGCAGAGCTCGTTCCAAAGAAAGACACCATTTCATCCGTTTGGAATTGGTTTGCTTTTTTAGTGTCAGACACAGAACAAATAACGCCACATTGCAAAGTGTGTTTAAAAGCCGTTGCTAACTTGCTACCAAAAGGTAGCAGCACAACAAATTTATTCCAGCATCTTAAACAGAGGCATGCAGCCGAGTGGGAGGTGTGTGCCTCTCAACGAAGAGAACAAGACCGCAGTTCACACACACCCGCAAAAAAACAAACTACAATCTTAGAAAGATTTTCGAATTGTAACCCCTATGACAAGAAAGGGCCCTGGTGGAAAGCAATCACGGATTCAGTGGCGAAATATATAGCAAAAGATATGGTGCCCATATACACTGGAAAAGCCGGGGTTTATTGACATGATTAAAGTTCTCGACCCCAGGTATGCGCTACCAAGCCGGAAATATTTTGCTGAAGTTGCCTTGCCTCACCTGTACAACAGTACTCGTGAAAAGATCGCTAGAGAGCTGGAGGGGGTGTCGTTTTACTCCACCACAACGGACCTGTGTTCGAGTTGAACGATGCAGCCCTATACGAGTTTGACTGTGCATTTTATTGAAAACTGGACTCTGCGAAGCGTCTGCCTTCAGACAGCTTACTTTCCCGATGACCATAAAAAGGTGAAATAATTGCGCAGGGGCTAAAAGATGCTCTGACCTCCTGGAATCTTGGCGACGCGATGCACAACACGATAGGTAAGAGTCTAATGTCTATGCATTCAACAGCCCAATTAATGCATGTTGTAATTAATGCAATTTAATAAAATCAATACATATTTCATCATAATGAAATATGTATTTCATAATGGTGTGTGTGTGTGTGTGTGTGTGTGCATATTATGTGTGTGTGTATGCCCTTAGTGTGCATTAATAATGTGGAAATGTGAAAAGAAGGAAATGTTTAGATTAAACTGCATAAGCGAAAATCAGAACAAAATAGAGTACATTTGTTTTGAGCAATTTCTTTGTCGGTTGTAGTTTGTTTTTAAATAGAAAAAAAAATTGATTAAAATCGAAAATCGGGTTTGGTGTGAAAAAAATCGGAGATTTTTTTTTTTAAGCCATATCGCCCAGCCCTAGCCCAGGCTAAGAGACACAGTAGAGAATGAGGAAACTCCTGAAACAAAAACACACCCAGCTGTGACTCAAAGATCATGTTTAGCCTGTTATTGTCGACCCATACTCGCCTCAGACCAGAGCTGTTCATATCCACAGAAACCACAATATGAATCATCTATAGCAGTGTTTCACAAACTTTTTTTTCTGGGGACCCAGATTACCAAGATCCAATAATGACCCAATTCCTAAATCTAACTAGAAACAGTTAAAATCCATCTAAAACCTGTTCAAATCCAACTAGAACCTGTTCAAATCCAACTAAAACCTGTTCAAATCCAACTAAAACCTGTTCATATCCAACTAAAACCTCTTCCCAATGAATGAGTCTAAAGGTCTAAAGAGTGTTAAAAAGCCAAGATGGAGGCAATATGAACAAATCAAGCCTGTGGATCCCAAAAGTGGAAAAATATGAAAGTTTGTCAATGGGAGAGATAAACTACAGATAGTGTCATTTTCATCTGATGTAACAGTAAATACCAAGAATACCTTTGTGTGGCAGATAATACAACACCCATTTAAGCTGCTGTATGCACCTTTCATTCCCTTTTTCTATTTAATATGCTCGACTCACACTTGGACTTTAGACGACTTGGACTTGTTTATTCTCAGACATAAGGACCACCAACTTGACAAAGACTTATGACTCAAATTCTGACATATGTGAATTGCGTGCCGTGACAACACCGCACCATTTATATCTGCTCTTGGGGAAAAGCTGCACTTAAGGCCCCCCCATCCCTCAATGTTGGACGTCTGATCACAAAGACAATACATAAAAATTAACACAATCATTAAGTTCTCTCTGTATAAAGATTAGCAGTTTAGCTGAGGATATAATTGGTGCGTTAACTCCATAACTAGACATGACTAAAGGAAATTTAGATAAAACATATTGTCAGTTTTGCTCAACCTACAGAAGTCTGATTTGTACCAGACTTAGGGTTTGGGTGTCTTTTTAGAATAGAATAAACTTTATTGTCCCCAAAGAAATTTGTCTGGGACTCAGTGCTGTCATGAGTTGCCACATAAAACATAAAAATATTAAAAAATACCACAGCAATGACAAAACAATCAACAATACAATACAATACAGGCACAGTTGTTAAGGTGCTTGAGATGGTAAGGTGCTCAAGTGCTCGTTTGTTATAAGGTTTTACAGTTCAACCGTTTTATTGAGGCTGGGACAAATTACCTATGCAGAGCCTTTATCTTGATGGCAAGATGTCGTACTGTGAGAAAAGTGGATGCTGAGGGTTAGGGTAAAAAGACGACTGCCCTCTCATATACAGACTCATACATAGAAATATACTGGCTCTTATTGCTCCTGCCTCATTGGATCAGGTATCAAAAATAGTTTATCACATACCTTGAATCTCTCTCTGCTACTATAACAAAGCATTTTCCCTTGTAGATTTAACAGTTTATTGTATCTTATCTTATGAAAGCTATTTTTGTAAGTGTAAAATAGTGAAGAGTGTGATCTTTAATCAGTCTGTACAATAAACCAACTTACGCTCTACTCTATGTCTGTAATTGACCAATTAATTGCCTTTTTTATGTATTTTGTAATCAAAATACAATATGTCTAATGCAAAGAAGAAAATATAATGCTACAATATACAGTCCAAAAAATGTCATCTTTTGAAATTGAATTGAAACTTAATTGACAGAAATTCTTTAAAAACAAATGTGGAATGTACAGTACAACTTTTTGTAATTGAGTCTTGGATTCATGCTGCAGCCATAAAACACCAGTAAAAGCAGCAAAACAACACCAGCTACATAAATAATAAATTGCACATTGCACATAGTCCTGGAGTATATTGCACACAGTGGTAAAATATCTAGTCTATAAAAGTATTGTAGCAGCTTCAAGCCACAAGTACAATCATCACGGACCACGGAAATAAATTAGTTTTAGATAAGTTTAGAGCAGAGAGGTTTGTAGGAGTGCTACAGAGAAGAGACTCTGGGTGGAGGGTGAACATTATGTAATAAAGTGGAAAGAATAATCTGTTTACATCAACAACAAGCACTGAGAATGTATAGTGCTGTACAAGTCATGCAAAAAAGTGTGAAAAATTAAAGCACAAGCAAAGTTTTTTGTCACCATTTAAAAGTAGACTGTCAGTCCTTCTTGGAAACTTGTGTCTTTGTGGTTGATTTAGAAAAGGTTTTTCTAAACTAAATTTCCATTGAGGAAACTTGAGCTGTCCCTTGTGTAAAATGTAAAAAAAAAGGGTTGGGGAGCTGACACCACCTGAGGGACAGCTGTGTTGCTTTTATTTGACTGTGTGAAAGTAATGGTTCTTACTGAAACTTTGATTTGTTAAAAGCCAAGCTAAAATTTGACTTTGCGGTCAATGGTTCAAATAAATCACATATTGTTTTCTTTGCAAACCAAGAGTTTTTAAAAAGGTAAAAGTTTTTCACGGCCAATGCTTCTTTAAGTTCCTCTACCTGCAGTTTTCACTTCCACTGGAAGGTTGTGGCTGATGATTAAACAATAAACGTGTGACACAGAGGCTAAAGTCAAAGTGTTGACACAGGCAGAAGAATCAAGACAAACATTGACAATGAAACAGTTTACGGAGAAACAAAAGTGTGGGACAATTACAGAACCCTTTATAATATATTGTGTCAACAATAGAGTTGTGTAAACGGGAGCCCATGTTATCAAGAATGTTAGATAAAGAGGCATTAAACCTAATTTGGGTGGAAGAATACAGTTAAAATATATTGTTGTTATACTAATCAAATGTCAAAAACTGTATGCACTACAATAAATGTAAAAGGGACAGTCCAGTATTTAGTTACATTTTTCCAGCTCTTCTCTTGTGTTTGAATTGTACATTGTATAAATGTGTTAGCATATGTTTTATTTGTATTTTAAAAACATATTTAAAGCTCTTATTTGTGTTTTTTTAGTGTGGCTGTGCAATATAAAATGTCTTGAGTGTTGACTCACTGCTGTGGACAGTCGCGAGGCCAGAGTCATCTCCAGGTTCCCCTTGAGTCCGAGCAGAGCAGGGACAAGGATGAATATCTCTGTGATGGACTGAAAGGCTTCCCAATGCTGCAAGAAACAAAACAAGGACAAAGATTTTGCTATCAAATTTAATTTATTAGGTGACACAAGTGAATTAAGCCCATATCACTCTCACATATTCACTTGTTTGTGCCCGTTAGTAAAGTCTCTGAGGTGTAAAAGTTTAGTATTTGACTGTGTTTATTGCAGCAGCGTTTAGAGAAATGACTCCCAGTTGAATGAGTCTGTCTGTAACAGAGGTGATATTTTCCTGAAGTAAATGATGATGACATGGAGGAGGTAAAAACCACTAACTGCTGCTGCTAGAGATTTAGCTTCTAGCCGGTTAACTATAAAACTACACTGAGTTTAATTTAAAGAAGGTTTGAATCTTGGCGCAATTTAACCATGTCTTATTTGGGTTTGAAATAAATGTCTTAATGATATAAACAGCTTTTAAGAGATGAAATCACACATGAGAACTAACTATTCTACACAAACAAATAGTCTGGTCTTGGTCAAGTTTGATTTCCAGGAGTAGGAATAAATTCACGCACATAAAACTACCTCTGAATGTTATTGGAGAGGCATACAACCAATCAAAATTCAGGGGAAGGACCAACAGACGCAAAATAAATTGCCTCTGGACCAACTCAATTTAAAAAACATACAACCAATCAAAGAAACTCTCTCAGAGAAATGTTTAGAGATTGGTCGGTCATATAAACTAAGCTACATGAATGAAAATGTGTCTCACCTGTACAATATCAAGAACCATTCCCGCCGAAACAGTCCCAAACCCCGCGAGAAGGAAAGGCACCAAGATCTGCAGAGCCATGGCCTTTAGCGACTCCTTGGGCAGGTTCTGAGCAGCCGACCTCAGCCCCGTCTGCTCTTCCTGCACGTCTTCCTCGTCTGCCTCTTCTCCGGAATGCCTCCTCTCGGTCAACATTGGCTCTGTTTCGGAGTACACCCCATCTCCACAGTCAGACAGACTCAGAGAGGAGCGAGAGGCCCGGTCTACGATCCTGCGGCCCTCTAAGTGCGTTGTCTCTTGTCTGAAGCCGTTTTGAATCATGGCCGCCTCAGGTTTGGCTCCAAGATCCACCATGGCCAGACGCTCCTCCTGGAGTTTGGTGTAACCTGTGGGAAGAGAAGTTCATCATTTGACTATAACAACAACATAAAAGATTTGTGTGCGGTGAGATAGACATTTAAAGCTCCATAGAGCCAAGTGGATGAAGCCATTAGAGCCTGTTAAAGATTAACAACTTTAACTATTTATTTATTTATTTATTTTTTGCATGAAAGTAGGGCTGGGTGATAAATCTAAAGTGTTGTCTCACAATTGTGCTGCACTGTGTTTAAGCTAATGCTGCAGCAGCTCCAGAGCAGCTCAAATAATGAGTGTTTACATGCACTATGACGTTTACATGCTTCATAGAAATACAGTCATTTATTTCCCTGTTACATTTGATTATTCATTATGATTAAATAAGACCAAAAAAACAGAAAAACTAAAGTTGTTAAATAGCAAAGTATCATACATTTTCCACATTAACAACACCACCAGGAAAAACAATAGCCAAATCTGTCCTGACTGACTGGAGTGAGCTGTTGCCGGTTGTCAACGGCTGTAGTGAAGCGACCAGCGCAGACACAAGAACCAGCAGCGTTAAACACAAGTGGACTAGGGTTTTCTGGAACATCTCTCGGTGAATAACAGTGTGGAGTTTGGAAAGCACAGTTATGTTACTTTTGTTGCTGCAAGAAAGTCGCCACTCCCTTCATGTTTGTTAGGCTTCTCTCGACTAAGTTGGCACATGTTCAGCAGCTTCAGAAGAACACAGGCGATTTCTTTCAGAGATCTCCAGATACTGTGTCCAGGTCTCTCAAAACCAGAAAAGTGGCTTATTCCATTGTTAAAACGCACAAAAACTACAATTAACAAGACACTTTGTGAAATGTAAATTATTCTTGTGCTGCTCTATGGAGACTGAGGACAAACACTAAAAGGCTGCTGCTTTGTGTTGGCACCGAGCATAATTAAAGAATAAAACAACATTTGAATTTCCTTCTTTAGGTCAATGGCAGGAAAAAACAGAGAAAAAAAATAAACAAATCAAGATTTTGCCATTTTGCTCAGTCCTGAAGAGGAAAAAAAAAAAGTTTTTTTTAACTGGGCTCAGACAAAGACATGTTCCTGCAGGGCTACCATAGTTGCTCACAAGCTGTAGAAAAAAAAAAGATGTAAGACTAATGTGGTAATGAGGTGCTCAAAACTGGTTGCTGGGGAAAACTGCTGACCGCCTTATGGAGCAGATCAGTCTTGAGACAAAGATAGACTAAAAGACACACTGTATGACTGAAAGCAGGAGAAATTTATTCACCACCAAGACATGCCTGGAGACACAGAACACTCAATATAAAGTATGGCTCCATATTGCGTCATTGATGTTGGCAGTACTGTTTAACCCTGCACTTGTTTGTGCTAAACAGGGACAGAGCGAAGTGTAAAGAGGCCTGATAAGGCACTCTGACAAGAACACACCATTCTAAACAGAGATTGTCACGGATTTACATACAGATCTTTATACGTACAGTCCCCCCCTCCAATGGGGCCAAGATTCCCCTGCAAAAGAGATTTGTAATCTCAGTGGTACTATCCTGGATAAATAAATGTTAAATAAATAAAACAAAGATCTTAAATTAGGTTATGGACATAAAGAATAGATTGTTCTCCAACACTGGTCAAGACCATATACTGTCAGAAACTCCACACTGCATCTTTAAGTTGTCAAAAAGTCAGAAGATATAGGTGTGTAACTAAGCATTAAACACAACATCTGTTTTTGCAAAAAAATGACTGTTTCAGTGGGTTTTAAATGGTTGTATGAAAAGTAAATGTATGAAAGACTAAAAGTTCAAACTCACAGTGCAGTGGCGCGGCCGTACCTGTGGGGACCATGGTTTGGAAAAAGGTGGAAACTCGACTGGACAACACGGGTCTGAATGAGCTCCAGCCACTCATACGCACCGTTAGACTAGAGCCCAGGGACTCCCCCAAGGCTCCGCCCAGACTCTCGATACTCATGATGTGGTGGCACGGGCCGACAGTGTCTCATCTCCTGTCATTTGTCGGTCTGAGGGCGCGGTGCTGGTAATGCTCCAAATACAGGTTTAGAAGGCCTCAGGAGCCCAGTCCATGTTAAAACAGTATTTCCCACAATTTAATTACCTATAAAATGAAAGATAAACAAGATGATAAACAACCTCAGGCCATATCTGTGAGTGTATATGTTGAGTCATTATATTTTAGAAGGGGCTCATACTTATTTATTAAACATTCTCTGTACAAGCTTAAAGTTACCCACAAATAAAAGTAATGTAGTGAAAAACAAAACTTTAAACCAAACCTAAGAGTTATTATTAGCTCCATATCACAAAACTTTTAGATAAATGCACAAGCTTTAATCCACATGCTCCATAGTCAAAGAGACCGGTAACAGGAGACACCAATGTAATTTCCAACCTTTATACAAAACCTACTCATAAAAGGAGACTTACGTATGTCTCCTACAACATATATTCCCTGCTGTTTATTGCTTTGTTTTTTGTAAATATAAGTCATGTCACTAACTGGAGACTACAGTATGTTTTTTGAGTGCAGGTGTAATAATTAATAATATTTTTATATAGTGCTTTTCCACCTACTGTAGTAGGCACTCAAAGCGCTTTACATAGATTGAGCTATTTCCCAGGGTTACAGAACATCACTGGAGGCAATGTAGGTTAAGTGTCTTGCCCAAGGACACAACAACAGTATGTGGGGGAGAGCGGGATGTAATCAAACCGGTTATGGAATAAACCGGAGTATTCAGGGAAGACCCACCGAGCACTTGGGTTAACAAGCAAACTCCATTCAGGTCCTTGTTGCTGTGTGCCTTACTGCCCAGTAATGTGTGATCAGAACACAACACTAGTTATTATCTCAGTGTTTCATTATTAAACAAGACTGAGGCGTCCTGCAATAACTTATTATAACAAACTTAATCACAAATAATAATTAATTCTTTTTCAGGGCTTATCAATGAATACCATTTCAAATCCAGGTTTATTCTGAGTGTTAGTAAAAAAAAAAATAATAATAATAAAAACAGCCACTTCTCTTCTTCTGTGGGCGATTATTAGCCAAGAGCTACACACAAAAACATCCCCCCAGTGTAAAAGAAAGGAGGAAATAGTTGAATACAGAGAGAGAAGTTGGTTTATGTTAAGAAATCACCTCCACATTATTTTAGAAAGTCATACGAGTAGAATAAAAGGAAATTCTATTGTGTGAGGAAGTAATGTGTATTGTATACCTTAGAGTTAAAGATAACGAAATAAGCTAAACTTCTTTTAGCATTTAAAAATTATGGGTTAAATACATAGAAGTAATTTTTTAATGTGAGTATTAAGTGGGAAATTAATCTAAAATAAATAAAAACTTTAATCACAGAACCACATAGCTTTATTATAAACCAGTGGGAAACTAGAAAACCAATTTCAAAATAATTGGCACTGGTTACACCGCCGCTACTAGCATAATTAACAAAGAAAAAAAGAAAAACAAAAAGATATGCAGTCGGTTTATTCAAATATGAGGTGGGTTTAAAGCTAGTTTTGTTTAAAGGAGTTTACTGACTTTTATATTCTATCCACTGTCTAGACTACAGCATTGAAACAAAAAGCTATTATATTCTCAATACGCTTCGGGATTAGGTATCCTGAAGCGTCGACTTGTTAATTTAAATAGATTCCTGCTGCACAAACAATTATCCGGAAAATAAAAATAGTGTGTTAGCTAAAACAGATACTGAGCTGTGAGCTAGCTCTGGGGGCAAACGGTAGAAACCCTCCTCCCTACTGTAATAAATTCAGTGGACTGTAAATGTGTTATTGCATTTACTATTAAAGAAACGTAAATGTTCTAGCTGGTACTGTTAAACCTTCAATCGGGTTACCTTTTAAATGTCCATCGAGAAGGAGATGCCTGTCGTGTACCTTGACAGCAGCAGCCCGTGTCCGAGAAACTTGACCAAAAGCTTGTCTCTATTTGAAGATGTGTCACTCTGTCGCTTTAAAATGCCTTCCTAAAACATTTTTATTACGACAAAAGCTTTTTCTTTTTACAAGTTACTGTTCTTTATCTTTTGTTTGTATAAAATTTGGATATAAATGGAGCGATTACGTCAACGCGAGCAAGTTATTGTTTAATTAAAACAGAGTGATACATCTTACTACTCAAAAAGCTAGGTCAGAACGAAAAGTGCCACACACGTATATTTTGATTGCAGTGCGCATGCGTAGACATTAACAAAAATAAAATAAAAAAATTTACGCTATATTTTGAACAGACTTTTGAATTATGGCCCGTTTTCTAAGTATATCACTTTAGTTTGTGATCAAAACGTGTTTAATATAGATGCCGCTCTACTGTTTCTCTTGAAAGTAACAGTAGAGGGCGCATATTTGACGTCTTTTCTAACCTTTCACCCGGATAATGTTAGTCTGGCAGAAACACATGTTTATCCAAACAGAGCGGTTCGTTCGTAAAAATGGACTTAAAAGCGACCAAAACGAGTTCGGCTGCGTTGCTGAACTGTGGCAACCAAAAGGGTCTGTCTGCTAGTCTTTCCTGTTAAGTTTATTAAGAAAATGTAATTTAACAGTGCACGTATTAAGGTTTAAAGCGAGAATAACGGGTGCCCGCCTCTGTTTTTTTCAGTCTGTGGTAAAGAAAGCAATTGGTTGCTGAATAACAGATTTCAAGTTAATGTTTCATGTTTATTGTCCCAAAGGGAGTAGAAACGTTTGTGATTTTCTGAAGAGGAACAAACCTTTTTCTTTGAATCCCAGGTCTCAGTGAGAAGCTGCTGATAAAACCAAAGACCAATGGACCACAGATCGAGAGACTCCCGAGAAGCAGTGGTGAGATTTTATTTGGCATTTGATGTCATTTTATCTCATAAAGATGAGTATTCCTCTGTAGTCTTTGAGAGTAGCACTATGCTTCTTATAAACGGGCCATAAATATCCTATAAAAGATCTTTGTGGTCTCCCACATTTTCTTCTGTAATTTTTGACTCTACAATTGTGCAATATAGATGTATTTAAAATTTTAACTGAATATAAGTAAAGTGCTAAATGATTTTTGTCCACCAGTGTTGGATCGACTCCAGAGCTTCCTGCCTCAGATGGCAGAGGCCAATGAGAAGCTAAAGAAGGAAATGGATGAGGCTCCAGTTGGTCATTTTGACATCGAGAACGTGGACGAGGCCGAGAGGATCATAGAGATGGTCAGTGGTGTTTCACTGGTGTTTTAAGTTTTGATATGTGCTCTATGGGACAGTATGTCCCTTTTTTTTTTTTTTTTAAATATATTTTCAAGTTTAAGAACTCACACAACCAAGAAAGGAACCCCCTTTACCCTTTCAGCCAGCCCAGCTCTGAAGGTACTGTAATATTAAACAACTTACTATGTTTTCTGAGGAAAGGACTATCACATCCTAAACTCTGCTAGTCATGTGCAAACATGCCATTCTGATGTAACAATTACTTATGCAATGTTATTTTCAGGCCAGCAATTAGTTTTGGGTAAAGCAACATCTGAGTATATCCTGGCTTTGGCTTCCAATTATGACCAGTTTGAAAGAAAAATGTTTAAATTATTTATACCATTGTTACATTGTTACATACAAATACTTATTATAATGATGAGGATGATGATGATGATGATGATAATCATGATAAACATGATCCATATACACACATGGACAAAATTGTTGGTACCCTTCGGTCAATGAAAGAAAAACTCACAATGGTCACAGAAAAAACTTTATTCTGACAAAAGTAATAATAAATAAAAATTCTATGAATGTTAACTAATGAAAGTCAGACATTGCTTTTTAACCATGCTTCAACGGAATTATTTTAAAAAATAAACTCATGGAACAGGCCAAGACAAAATTGATGGTACCCCTAACTTAATATTTTGTTGCACAACCTTTTGAGGCTATCACTGCAATCAGACGATTCCTGTAACTGTCAATGAGTCTTCTGCACCTCTCAGCAGGTATTTTGGCCCACTCCTCATGAGCAAACTGCTCCAGTTGTTTCTGGTTTGAAGGGTGTCTTTTCCAGACGGCATGTTTCAGCTCCTTCCAAAGATGCTCAATAGGATTGAGGTCAGGGCTCATAGAAGTCCACTTTAGAATAGTCCAATGTTTTCCTCTTAACCATTCTTGGGTGTTTTTAGCTGTGTGTTTTGGATCATTGTCCTGTTGCAAGACCCATGACCTGCGACTGAGACCAAGCTGTCTGACACTGGCCAGCACATTTCTCTCTAGAATCCCTTGATAGTCTTCAGATTTCATTGTACCCTGCACAGATTCAAGACACCCTGTGCCAGATGCAGCAAAGCAGCCCCAGAACATAACAGAGCCTCCTCCATGTTTGACAGTAGGGACAGTGTTCTTTTCTTGATATGCTTCATTTTTCTGTCTGTGAACATAGAGCTGATGTGCCTTGGCAAAAAGTTCCATTTTTGTCTCATCTGTCCATAGGACATTCTCCCAGAAGCTTTGTGGCTTGTCAACATGTAGTTTGGCATATTCCAGTCTAGCTTTTTATGATTTGTTTTCAACAATGGTGTCCTCCTTGGTCGCCTCCCATGTAGTCCACTTTGGCTCAAACAATGCGATCTGACACTGATGTTCCTTGAGCATGGAGTTCACCTTGGATCTCTTTAGAAGTCTTTCAGGGCTCTTTTGTTACCATTTGGATTATCCGTCTCTTTGATTTGTCATCAATTTTCCTCCTGCGGCCACGTCCAGGGAGGTTGGCTACAGTCCCATGGATCTTAAATTTCTGAATAATATGTGCAACTGTAGTCACAGGAACATCTAGCTGCTTGGAGATGGTCTTATAGCCTTTACCTTTATCATGCTTGTCTATAATTTTCTTTCTATTCTCCTGCGACAACTCTTTCCTTCGCTTCCTCTGGTCCATGTTGAGTGTGGTACACACCATGTCACCAGACAACACAGTGACTACCTGAAGCCCTATAAACAGGCCCACTGACTGATTACAAGATTGTACACACCTGTGATGCTAACTAATAATGCTAACATGTCCATTTGGTCACAGTATTTACAGTCTTTTCTAGGGGTACCATCAATTTTGTCTAGGCCTGTTCCATGAGTTTATTTTTTTTAAATAATTCCGTTGAAGCATGGTTGAAAAGCAATGTCTGACTTTCATTGGTTAACATTCATAGAATTTTTATTTATTATTACTTTTGTCAAAATAAAGTTTTTTCTGTGACCATTATGAGTTTCTCTTTCATTGACCGAATGGTACCAACAATTTTGTCCACGTGTGTAATTATTATTCTCTCCACAGTCAAACCCCAGTGGCGGTAAGCTACATTTGTAGCCACAGCTGTCATGTCAATCTACAAAGCATTTACAAAGTGCTTCTTTTATACTTAGTTTTAAACCTAATTAGTTGGCAAATCCTCCTCCACCCATTTTTTTAGACTCGCTTACTTTTCCAAATTCATAGTAGCATATTACTTTTCCTTAAATGGGAAAATTATAACATTTTAACACCTAATAGTGATGTTTGTTTTGTTAATATGGTTTTGTGACATTTGCAATGTGTTTTTATTTTACATTTTACACAGTGTCCCAACTTTTTCAGATTTTTGGTTTGCCATTTAGCTTTAAAAATTTTATTTCTGAGTATGCTGAGTGAGTATGGATGGGGTTTAACCCTAACCCAGACTCGGTGTTGTCATGTAACAAATGACTCTTTCACGCTCTTATTTACCCATGGCTTACAGACCTTGTGATAAATGTGTAACAGACATTAGAAACACACGTAAACAACAACTAGAAACAGTTTAGAACAACAAGCTGTAAACACTAGATGGTCCACTGTGTTATCATAGTTCTTGCTTTGCCAACATGTAATCTGCCTTTTTTCTGTAAGGTTTAGTCATAACAGCCTTATGCAGTTCTGTTAGGCCTTGTACTGTCTCATCACATAAAGTCTGCTCATTATCTCCAGGACGTGGCGCTGGTGGAGCTGAGCGGGTCAGACTGCAGCTCTGAGGACGAGACGGAGGAGGACTCTGATTCTGACAAGTCGGACGGTGAGGACAACAGAGAAGTCACAGAGACGAACTTTAAACTACCGGGACAAAACAAGAGGAAGGCCGACATCCAAGTCCTGGAGGAGCAGCGGGAATAGGCCTGACCCAACACAGACTCTGGACAATAGTTTTGGTTAACTTCTAACATGAGGAAAACCAACAAATGACAAGCAGACTTTATTTAGTGCTGGATGAATGATGCCCTTTCTCACGTCATGGACAGCAAAATGGTGACAAAAGTAAAGAAACTTTTTTTTTAATGTATTCTTGAAATGCCTTTGAAACCATAAAGTGGCTTATATACCTCTCACTGCCTTTACCCTTCTTTTTTGGTCTCTTTGTTTTATTCCAATTTTATACATGTCTGGGGTAAGGTTTTAGTTTAAATTTATGATTTCAAATCCTTATATCACTCTCTTTAAGCAGCATGTCTGTGAAGATTCTCAGTCGTTCAGGTCATCTTAACAAAAAAAGAATAAAGACAAAGGCATTTTGGTAAATAAGTTTTCAAGATAAAGACGTTTCATCCCTTGTCCAAGGGACTTTGTTAATTCTGAGATCAACTGATACAAGAGCTGAGCCTAACGCCTAATCCCAATTCTCTAACCACCATAGCCCTACCCCATGGCCCTCCAAATGAAGGGGTAGGGCTTAGGGTGAGTAGTTTGACTTGAGTCTTTTTCTCTTGCTCGGGATTGGGCCTAAGACTCTAAAGGGAGGGGTTTGACCTGAAACTATTTCCCACAGTGTTTTAAAACCTAAATCAAAACAGTTTCACTCTAGAACAACATCAGAGTTGAGGAGTGTTCACGCTTGTAGTCCATGTCACAAGTTCACACCAAATAAGTAAGGAAGACAGAAAAAAAATGTGGGCTAACAGCATCTACTATCGCTCTCTCTGTGATCACTGAATGCTTGGAGATGTACAACATCAACAGGATTCTAAGAGACTTCATTGCAAACTCAATGAGGATTTGGAAAACCACCCTTGAGGCCAATGGCAAGCCACTTGCACAAGTATCCATCAAATGTGGCATATACCAAGGAGATGCTCTATCCCCACTGCTGTTCTGCATAGGCCTGAACCCCCTCAGCCAAATAATCGACAAGACTGGCTATGGATACCGACTCAGGAATGGGGCCACCATTAGTCACCTCCTCTACATGGATGACATCAAGCTATACGCTAAGAGCGAGCGGGACATTGACTCACTGATCCACACCACCAGGATCTACAGCTCTGACATTGGGATGTCATTCGGGCTTGAAAAGTGTAGTCGAATGGTGACAAAGAGAGTGAAGGTAGTCCACACAAAAGGGGTCTCACTCCCAGGAAGGAACAATAGCAGACATTGAGGATGGTTACAAGTACCTTGGAATACCACAGGCAAATGGCAACCTCGAAGAGGTAACAAGGAAAACAGCAACTGCCAAATACCTCCAACGAGTAAGTCCTAAGAAGTCAGCTCAATGGCAAGAACAAGGCATGGGCAATAAACAGCTACGCCCTGCCAGTGATCAGATACCCTGCGGGAATAATAAGGTGGCCGAAGGAAGAGATACAGATCACAGACGTTAAGACACGAAAGCTCCTCACCATGCATGGAGGGTTCCACCCCAAATCCAGCACCCTGAGACTGTACGCTAGCCGTTAAGAAGGCGGCCGTGGACTAGTGAGTGTGAGAGCCACTATCCAGGATGAAACATCCAAGATCCACAAGTACATCAAAGATAAGGCCCCAACAGATGACGTGCTCAGTGAATGTCTCAGGCAATGGGGAACAGAGGAAGAGGAGCTGGAGGAGGGACCATCATGGGAGGACAAACCCCTACATGGGATGCCGGACTGAATTACAGCACAGAGGCACTCATCATGGCTGCACAGGAGCAGGCCTTGAGCACCAGAGCAATAGAGGCCCAAATCTACCACACCAGACAAGACCCAAGGTGTAGGCTGTGCAAACAGGCCCCTGAGACAATCCAACACTTAACTGCAGGGTGTAAGATGCTGGCAGGGAAAGCATACATGGAGCGCCATAACCAAGTGGTTGGCATAGTGTACAGGAACATCTGTACGGAGTATGGACTGGAAACCCCGAGGTCAAAGTGGGAAACACCTCCAAAGGTGGTAGAGAATGACCGAGCCAAGATCCTGTGGGACTTCCAGATTCAGACTGACAGAATGGTAATGGCGAACCAACCAGACATTGTGGTGGTGGACAAACAGCAGAGGAAGGCCGTTGTGGTTGACGTTGCAATACCAAGTGATTGCAACATCAGGAAAAAGGAACATGAGAAACTAGAGAAATACCAAGGCCTCAGAGAAGAGCTGGAAAAGGCTTGGAAGGTGAAGGCGACAGTGGTGCCTGTGGTCATCGGAGCACTCGGGGCAGTAACCCCCAAACTGGAAGAGTGGCTATAGCAGATCCCTGGAAGAACACCAGACATCTCGGTCCAGAAAAGTGCAGTACTAGGAACAGCAAAGATACTGCGCAGAACCCTCAAGCTCCCAGGCCTCTGGTAGAGGAGACCACCCGGGGAGGGTGAAGGACAAAGTTTATATATATATATCACTTTTATTTAAATGTTTCAAGGGTTAGGTGCACAATGTCTCAACTTCAGCCTAAAACCCTTTAGGTTAATGGTTTATATTTAATGAAAATATTCAGTTTTATTTTGTGACGAATAAAAAATGAAAATAAAAAATTGATTCACTTGACCTGGAAAGCACATTTTAAATATTAAAAGGTCAAAATATCTAACTATTGCTATGTTACAAAAAGTATTGGATTTATTAAATAAAGTATATTTTTATTTCAGAGCTGACGACTTTACTTTAGGATTGACCCAAGTCCTAAATTTGTCTTTAAATCTTTGCTAAAGGTTTCCAGTTTACCACCAGATGTAATTTACTTTGAAGTTAATTAATTATTGCACATATAATCCGTAAATCCATAGTAAAGTTTATTCATCACTGAAACAGACCATCGGCTGAAGGCTGCATTAGGACTTAGTCAGACATTAGGACAATTACAAACAGTATTTTTCCCATTGAACACTGTTATTTTTAAATGAATATATTATTTTCGAACATCCTTCAAAAATACATCAAATACTTTCCCTTCTTTTTGTTAAAAATATATTTACATATACGTGTCTAAGGAGCTGATGTGGAGACATAAAACCACAGAATCAAATGACAATACAGCTTTTACTTAAAAAAATACTTGCTGGGTTTCTGTGCAGTGTGTTAATCAGACTTTGGGAGTTTCCAGCTCTGGAATGCAAAAGAGTAAATACTTTGCAAACACTTAAGACTTTAGTTGCATTAACTCTTTTAGAAGGTGGAGGTTGTGTGGACTGGATTAACTGATGTACACAGTCTTTCTGTAAAAGACCTACTGTGGTAGTGTTGTAGTCCAGACCAGAGTCCACCGAGACCAAGACAAGACTGTGACTTTTCTGGCTCAAGACATGAACTCAGACCAAGTCCAGACTTATGGAGGTTAGTGTTTGCTGAATGAGGCAGAGTAAAATAAAACTAAAGGGCACCAGTGACATTTCAACAACTTTACAGGAAACAGCAACAGACAGGCCATATTTTAATCAGACTTTGTGAAAAAAGTCCTCCTAAATGATGAAACAGACATACACCCAGGCGAAGGACCTCTTTTTCTAGCTCCAACATTTAAGGCTAGTTCAGTACAATCAGTAAAGCAACTATATGCATTGATTATTGTAAGATTGGGAGCAGTAAATAGAGCCGTGATGTCACTTGTTCTAAATCCTTGTTTCCATTTACTAAAGATGTGGAGAGTCTGGGTCAGTCTTTGGTTCAAAACCCCAAGACAAGACCAAATAAAAATGTATTTGAGTCCAAGACGATGGTTCTGATTCGACACTAACACAGTCCTTTAATCACTGCAGAATCATTTACAATGGGTTTGAGCACAAATCAAGCTAAAGACCTTGTTTTGAGCTACATGACCACAGACTGTAGCTATAACTTAATATATAAATAAATACATAAAATAGTCTGACATTAATGAAGCTGAGATTTGAATAAAGACTTAAGTGAATAAAAACACATTACCTTTTATTACTGCTTCCTTTTTTTAAAAGTTTATGAAAGTTCATAAAGGTTTGGGGCATTTTTATGTTTAAATAGAAGGGAATATATTAAGAGTAATACTAACAATAAAAAGGTAGTTCATCAGCCGTTACTTCATGTTAGGATCCAGGAGGGTGTACTACAAAGACAGCTGGACAAAGACAGGCTTTTTTGGAATAAGATGATTCACAAAACAGAAAAATGTAGAAGCAGATAGTATCACAAAGATGTTTTTGACGCTCGTTTGCTCGAAGCTTGATCTGTGACGCTACAATTTGCTCGTTAGTTTTTAACAAAGAAAAAAAAATAAGTTGTAAGGCATAATTCGACATTTTTTACTCTGAAATAAAATTGTCTGCTTTATACAAAATTAAGAGACAAGAAAGAGAGAAAAGAAAAGTAAACAAGAAAAGTATACATGTGTTTTTTGTAGATGTATCATTTTAGCCAGCTTAGACTCTAATCTGTTTCAGATTAGAGTCAAAAAAGAGCTGTGCTGAATTTCTGTCCAAAAGACTCTCTGAACCTGGGCCAGTTGGACATTTATTCAGAACGAACCCTACTGGGAGATAACACCGGTGAGTATCAACAGTGTTTGAAAAGCCGTTGATTGTCCACGGGCGTTCAACAAAAAACAAAACCGACCGCTCGACATTAAACAAAGAGACAATAACAAACAATGAGAGCTATGAAAATAAAACAACTAAAGCCACATCCAGCAGATAAGGATGCTCATTATTGCACATACAGCTGATATTGCACATTAATGTATAGACTTTGTATATATTCTATTTGAACGCTAACAAGCTGCTTTTTTATTTTAGTTTATATATTTTAAGTTTTTTATATTTGTCACGACATTCATTGTGGAAGGCAAAGACAGCAGTTCTCACTTTTCCATAAAGAGTGAGGACAAAGGTAAATAAGCCGGGTCATTAGACTACAGCGGTCCACACTGAAGAATACTGTTCTCAGAAGTCTATGTGTTGAAGACTTTGTAGTAAACCCTCCTGGTTAATGACATTAGTTGACCATTAAAAAAGCCTCATTTTCAAATCTATGGGAAATCAAACTTTAAACTGGCTTCAAAAGCAATGGAACAACTTATACTTAAATTCTATTTAAGATCCTATCAGGTGGAGTGTCAGGGTTTATGTTTCTTAATGAAAAATGCTGAAGTGATGTCCTCACAGTAAGTCGACAGGAGACAGGCACGAGACAAACTCTCCTCTCACTCAACGCACACACTCCAACGGTCCGGTCCAGAACAGTCCCGTTGTGAAGCGGATCAGTTTTTTTTAGACTGTCTTTAGCTTCAATACTCCACAGTCACTGCTTTGGTCTTGAGGTATTCCAGAAGAGCGTCCTCTCCTGCAGAGAAGACACACAAGACACATTGTAAGAATTATACTAAGTACATTCAACGCAGTCAAAATGTTATGATTCAGTGGGTCATAAAAGACTGGACTGACCGAGGTCTTTGCCGAAGCCGGACTGTTTGAAGCCTCCGAACGGCGAGGCCACATCGGTTTTGTTGTAGGTGTTGACGAAGACCGTCCCTGCCTCCAGCCTGTCGCTCACGTACATGGCTTTGTTGATGTCACGGGTGAAAACTCCCGACGCCAGGCCATACTCGGTGTCGTTGGCTCTGTGTAGCACGCCGTCCACGTCCCTGAGGGAAATATATAAAACATGTGAGTGTTAAAACGAACAGCTGACTGATGTGAGAGACAGGTATAATGAGGGGCTCTGTACCCGTCTTTGAACTTGGACACCACCATGACGGGACCGAACGACTCTTCTTTGGCTAAGAACATATGGTCCTCCACATCAGTGAACACCGTCGGCTCCATGAAGAAACCTAAATGAGAAAAACTGGATATCATAAATGGTATATTTTTTCCATATACCATATTTTCTTTTTCTTTTCCTTTTTTATCCTACCCGTACCTTTGGATTGGGCAAGGGTTAGGGGTAAGTTAGAGAACTGGGACTGGGCCTTGATGAGGGCCACATAGAAACCCATAAAAAGTGGCCACGGTTTTTCTTTTTATTTCTTTTTTTGGCAGAGAGTCACAAATGTTGGTACACACGTTCTTCAATAATGCAAGTATTTGCAATTTTACATTTTTTCTAATATATTGGTGAACCTCTGCCCAGCTTTACTTCTGAGAGACTCTACTGAGACAAACTAGTACCACTTTATAATTTGTTTCCTTTTAGACTAACTTGTAGATCTACTGTAATATTTGAGCCAAACAAATATGCAATGGTTGCTACACCTTTAAATAAGTTACAGGGTTAGTAATAATCTTTCTTTTGTAACCACTTTCATCTAAACTAGAAATCCTAAATGACCTACACTTCAGATCCAGAGGGCAGTGATTGAAGACTGTATAATCCCCAGAGAAAAACTGCATTTGGAGCGGTCTTGCCTTAAGAGCATCTTTGACAGAACTAATACGAGAGTCTCCCTCATTCTATTCATTTAAGAAAAATGCTAAAAAAAAAAATGTCTTGTTGAGGCCCAGATTTGTGGGCACTTTCTCACTTTAATTTTATTTAATGTATATAAACTATATTTGTTGTTAACTTTAAATTTACTGTACATTGTGTCATTTTATTATGAGATTTGTTGCTGCGTGTGTCTATTTTTAAACTGCCTTTTTATGACTGGCAAAGGGACTACCAATGAAAATTAGCCAATAAAGCCAATTGCCAATATAACAAGTCATGATTATATAATAAAATTATTTAAATGACTTTTTGTCCGTATAGCCTTCTTCAGAATCATTTTGCAGCTGTTTAATAATTTGTGAAGAATGCTGTAACATCATGAATAAAAATAACCAAGAAGCCAGAGTGCACTGCTGATATTTATGTGCAAACCATAAATAAAATGTAAATGCAAGCACATAGCTGTTATGTGTTGTTGTTATGTATGTTATGTGTCCGTGCCGAAGCGTCTCACCTGGCCGGTCCACCCGCCTCCCGCCGTAGACCAGCGTGGCTCCCTCTTTCACTCCGATCTCACAATACTCCAGCAGCTTGTCCAGGTGAGCTTTGTGATTCTGGGGGCCGTGGTCCGTGGAGCGGTCCAGAGGGTCGCCGATCTTCATCTTCTTTATCTCCTCCACCTTTCAACAGAGAGACGGATTTTAGTACAAACAAGTTTCAAAGCCTTACAATAAAAGTCATTACTATGTGCTGCTGAGTAACATTTGTCCTTTTATAAATGCACTTTAAGCAGCTGTTTTGGGTTTGGAAGAGCATATAAGGCTGTTGTTTAATAGAAAAATGAGAAAATGTCAGGTTCAGGTTTGTAAAGTAGATTTGCAGAACAGAGAATAAATGACCTCAAGTGGAGCTGAGTCAACGGCAGGTTATGTACAATTTTCTTCAAGCCCCTACTGCTTTTTGCTCATGAGATGTATATACTTTATATTGATAGTTGTTTTTTTTTGTTGCTTAACGTGTGCATAAAAATGAAGAGTGCAAATAAAAAGTGTGACGGCGTGTAAACAGTGAAGACTGACCACTCTGCGGATGTACTCGTCGTGGATGGACTCCTCCACAAACAAACGTCCAGCAGCAATGCAGTTCTCTCCTTTGTTGAAAAAGACTGAGCTCATTCCCTAGAACGCATAAAACATACAACAAGTTGTGTCCACAGAAGAATACAACCTGGAATTCTAACACTGTATGTAGCTGGAGTGTGTTAAAGCAACCCTATGTGAGTTTTGATCACAAAATATGGAGTCTGAGATATGTTTTTATGGTTTCTCTCTTGACACATGAAACAGGAAAGACGAGAGCCTGGTTCAACACATAATCATCTAAGTAGCTCTAAGTAATGGTGCGCACACACATACATTATAGCTTAAATGAATACGGACTTTGTGAGGTAACAGTGAGTTGGCCTTTAATGGGTACATACACAGACAAATACAGTGTTGCTTTAACTAAATCATATGCAGACAGATTTCTATGCCATTAAAATCAGTCCATATAAATAAATAACATGAATAGGCTTCACTTGTTTTCCACTGAAGCTAGTGCACTACAGTAGGATTTAGTTTGAAATGTAACAGAGATATGTTGAGTCTCACCATGCGAACAGCTTTGTCCATGTCACAGTCGTTGAAGATGATGAGAGGAGACTTCCCTCCGAGCTCCAGAGACACTTTCTTTAAGTTACTGAGGGCGCAGCTACAACAACACAAACCTTTTAAACAAAGCCTTTTAAAGGAGAAAGTCTTGAAGGTGTCAGGTGGTACCTCTTCATGATCTGTTTGCCGATGGGTGTGGAGCCGGTGAAGCCCAGTTTACGGATGTGTGGGTGATCGGACAAACGCTGTCCCACCATCCCACCTGGAAGAGAGAAGGGCTCTTTAATGACAGCTTCAAGACGTTTCCCCTTCTGATTTTTACTTACTATTTGCAATTAAATAAAAGTTTGACATAAAGCGGTACATTTTTGGATGTAAACAAGTAAAGGTGACCTCGATGATCAACAGGATGTGACAAAGATGTAGAGAACATGAGCCATTACCTGAGCCTGGTAAAATATTGATGACTCCTTTAGGAATGCCAGCTTTTACTGACAGTTCTGCAAACTTGAGAGCTGAGAGGGGAGTGACCTGTTGACAAAGCCGTCAAACCGTCAGAAAATGAGCACTGAATAGGCGCTTCCCAAATAACAACTTCCTGGATGTTTTTGTAATGTGCAACTATAAGACCAAGGCCAATAAGATTCTACTGAGTGTTGATTAATTAGAAGGTGGCCATAGTTAAATAGTAATGTATCTAGGAAGCTGGGTAGGCTGTGTCTTCCTCTTTTAAGTCAGGAAACAGAAACAAAAACAAACATATTTATTGGAAGCCATGATTTTAAATAAAGTGTTCATTACCTGAGCAGGTTTGAGGACGAGTGTGTTTCCAGCAGCGAGACACGCAGCGCTCTTCCAGGCCAACATCATCAGAGGGTAGTTCCAGGGGATCACTATGGCACACACACTGAAGAGAACACAGTCACAATCACACATGATAATACAGCCAAGTGTTTTGTAAAGACAGAAGTGTTACCCCAGAGGTTCCTTCTTAGTAAACGTCAGGTTGTGGTTGGGTCTGGCCTGGTTGATGGGAATAGTCTTGCCCTGTTGTTGAAAATAACGTCACATTATTACCCCGTATGATCAGTGTTTCTGCAGAGGTTCTGGAAATGAGAGCGCACCTGTATCTTGTCGCACCAGCCTGCGAAGTATCTGAACGTCTGGATGGACATGCCCACGTGAGTCTTCAGGGCCAGAGTGTACACGGCTCCGGAGTCCATGGTCTCGATGGTGGCCAGCTCCTCCTGGTGCTCCTCCATCAGGTCGGCCACTCTGACAAAAGAATAACAGGGGAAAGTTTATTATATTCTTATATTTTCCGGGGTGCTTTTTTCCTGCAGGTGGAGCCACACACTTGTACAGCAGGCTGCCTCTGTCTCTGGGGTTCATTCTGCCCCAGGGTCCGACTTCGAAGGCCTCTTTCGCAGCAGCCACCGCCCTGTCCACGTCCCCCACTGAGGCGTAGGACACTTTACAGATCACCTGAGGCACAAACCGACACGTCCTTACCACATTCAGTCAGCTCTACTCATGGGTTTGAAAATAAATGCTCTCTTGTGCCACTCACGGATCCATCGGTCGGGTTTATGGTGTTGTATGTCTTGCCGTCCTCTGCGTCTTCAAACCTTCCGTTGATGAAACACTGGTGGGGCATTTTCACCGTCATGTTGTTCACGTCTTTAGTCACCTGACAATACAAACATCAAACAGCAACCAATGAATGACTACTGCACAGCAAACATATTTTATGCTTAGGTCAAAATTATATTCCACCTTGGCTGGTTATTAATATATTATTCTGATTATAACCACATTGAGTTCATTGAATAAACCTCCAAGGAATTCCAAAAACGTCATCTTGAAGCTTGAACCAGTTTTGCAAAGCTCAATTTCCAACAAACCGGTTTGGTTAACTCAAGCTAAATGTGGCTGGTTATGAATCTAAGAGGCTATTTTATACAAATTATTTGATGATAATGCCTAATAAGAATGAAAAAAAAAAGACAACTGTTTTATAAAAGGACTAAATGTTGCTTACACTGTAAAGCAATAAGGCTAAAGTCATCAGTCCATTGTCAGGCTTCTTGATGGTGTCTTTTGACCAATCCATAAAACCAATCCCTAAGAGTTTTTAGATCTGAGCTGTTGGATGCCCATAAACAGAAACGCAGGACTCACGTAGTCGATGACCAGCTCCTCCTCCTGATCCTCTCCTCTCAGTTTTCGGACAAACATCTGGATGAAATCCTGGAAAGTGGTGGCCATGTAAACATCTTCATTCTGCAGCAGCACACTGGGACACTTCTGTTTGACCTCTTCCACCAGCCTGGACACACACACACACATATGCACACACACACACACACACACACACACACACTATTAAATTTGTTTCTTAAAAAATATATATAAATACACTTGACAGTTTTTTTGCCAATGTATTTAGTATCTTCTGTGTTAAAACCTGGCTGACTGAAGTGATGTCCGCTCTTTAACCAATCATCTCATGAGCTGATTGACTGCTTGAGAATGGAAGTTCAGCCAGGTCTCTTTGTCAGTAGTTTAGTTACTGTACAATGCTATGAACCACTTCAGCTTTCAAATGTTAGACTCAGATTGTGAGCGGTAATTGCCCCGAGGCTGTCAGCTGCTTGTCGCTCTCACCTGACCACGTCCATAGAAGCAGCTCCAGATTTGAAGAAGTCTGTGGAGTCCTCGATCGCTGCCACATTACTGAGGATACCCTTCCAGATGGTCTGTAAAAAGGACATTTCATTTTCACTTTTAAAGAAAGCATGGACAATTATTTATCTCCACTTTCTAGTTAGTGTGTAGAGCAGTATTTATAATTATTTGTGCCCATTTTACCCTGATCTCCTCCGCCGTCTTCTTCTCCTCGTCCGTCAGATCAACACTGGAGCTTTCCCCAGACGAGAAGTATTTAGACGCAGGGATCATCTTTCCATCTTCAAACTGCAGGTTTTTCACCAGAAGCTGTCGACCAGAGGAAACAGATTGAGCCAAGACAGTGATGCGGAGAGGCTCCAGCTGTGTTTGACCTGACGCTGCTGTTCTCAGTATTTGTTTTACAAACGCAAGAACACTCACAGCTTTCCCGTCTGTTCCAAACAGGACCAGCCCGTTTTTAGAGACAACACCAGGTTGGGACGCCCCCTTGATCTCCAGAGGCTCTCCAGCCGGGACAGACCCCCAACATTGACGAGCCGTACAGAGTCACAGGCTGAAGGCAGACAAGACAGATATTAAACTTAAAAATGATTGATTACAGCAATTGACCATGAAAATATAGGAAACAGTACTGCTTCTTACTGTTATATGTCAAAGATTTATAAATGTTTCAATGGAATATGTCACCGATCAAGTGAAGCAAGACTGGATAAAGGATTTAACATAAATTACACCAGCTTTATGTAGATACATTTCCTTTTTTATGACATTTGGTATTGTGTAGCTTACAGTATTAAAGACTAGAAGAACGGAGAAAATAGCTATTGTTGGTCCAAATTTAAAAGTTCAGGCTGTGTTGGTCAAAAAGAGTCATATCTCTAAGAATTTAAGGAGAACATGCAAATTCCACTCAGAAAGCTTTAAGCTGGACACACGTGGTTCTCTCTTCTTTCGTCTCTTTTTATTGCATAAATGTATTTGTATAAATAACAGGATGATTTTTAACATAAAGCATCAGTAGTCCGACACACACCTGACCGTCGATGACAGCCCAGGCCCCGGGGACTTTGTCATGTCCTCGGATCCAGTTGTGGATGGCCTCTGCTGCCTGAGCCATGTTGACCTGGGACAGACAGAGAGGTCACAGAGGTCAACACAGTGCAATCTCACTTACACTTTAAACGTTAGAACACTTCTAGGAGCGAGAGGGAAGCCCAACAGCTGGCTGCCACTCGGCCAGCGACACGTGGAAACTAAGAATAGAGCGGATAAGAGAGAAGAAACAGCCCTGCCTCAGAGTCTGGACATGAGACGCTCTTTCACAAACTGCTGGCACTGAACTACGACACGAGGCCAGAGGAAATTTCCACACACTCTTCTCTGAATGAAGGTGTTGTTGGAAGAATCTGAAATTTCCAAAAGGCAGCTGAATGAAACGAAAAAATCCTGTGAATCTTATGAGTTTTGACTGGAACTGGTCCTAGATTCAGAGCCATTGATTTAGACATAAGCAAGTCTTATAGCTTTTTTGTTTTCTATTTTTAACATTGAACTACTTTAATGTCTAGAAAATCAATCAATGCATGGTGTGTATAGATTTTCAGGGTTTTACAGAACTTTAGACTATATAACCTGAAGGTTGGCGGTTTGATTCCTGCTCTCCCCAGTTCATACTGTTGTTGTGTCCTTGGGCAAGACACTAAACCCGCCTTGCCTCCAGTGTGTGTGGCCCTGGTGTGTGAATGTGAAGGCTTAATATAAAGCTCTTTGAGTGCCTAGTACCATTTACACTCTGGTACACCAAATGTTTTAAGGGAAATAAAAAACCTAGATGGAAAGTTCAGATCAAAAGTGTAATAGTTTAAAGAGTTTGTTTAAGGCAAACTAAATATTCTTTCTTTAGTTTTAAATGTTTTCCAAAATCTGCTTTTAATCTGCACAAAACTCTGGGGAAAGATGAAATAAAATGAATTGAGTTCATGAGCATGTGGACAGGGAATGGCTGGAGGAGGGTTTATTATCACGCTCCCGTCGAGAGTATGATGCCTGACCTTGGCGTTGGATTTCTTCTGGATGCCTTCGTAACTGGCTCCTTCCTCAGTTTGTGGGACTCTAGGAGCGATGAGCTGCACCGACTCCACCTGTTCAAGAGAAACACACCCAGAGTGACCCTTTAGTTTAATACTAATAATACTCTTAGAGTATTATTTATTTATTGCTTTCATAGATTTATTCTGTCCAGCACTTTGGAAACCTTTTGTTTGTACAATGCTCTATAGAAATAAAGTGGATTGGATTAGAGCTACTTTAGTCCAATTTTTTTCTCCATCCTTTACTTTGTAAATATGAATATAGATAGCTTTTGTTTTAGTTTAATTTAACCTTCATATTTTATTCTATTTAAAATGCTGCTGAGATTGTATATTCATTTTTTATTCTATTATGCACACCTTTCTTTTACTTTTTGCACATGAGCTGCTGTACAGGTGAATTTCCTCCGGTGGGATCAATAAAGTTCTATTTCTAATCTAATGAGTCTCACTACAATCCCAGAGCTTTTGGAAAAAGGTAATCCACAAACCAGTGCGTCCCATTAAACAGGTCGATGACTTGATAAAAGACCACAGCAGAATAAAACAATCATGTCAAGGACCAGAGATAACTGTCATTTTAAAGTAAAGTGCTGAGTTTCCAGGTCTATACCATGGCTTTGATGCCCTCTGGGAACAGGAAGCGGTTGTAGAGTGTGTCCACGGTGTCGTTGGGCTCCACGCTGCACTCCCTCTGCAGCAGGATGGGCCCCGTGTCCAAACCGTCGTCAGCCCAAAACACGGAGAAGCCGGCTTTTGTATCTCCCTGAATCAAGGTCCTGGAGACACACAACAGTAAGAAACAGGTCACAACTGAGCGATAACAAGTTTATTGTTCGATTTAATGAGAAAGGCCATGAACATAAAGACTCTTGATGTGAGATTATAGTAGCTGGGGGTCATCAATCAGCCGATACACTTTATTTGTTAGTAGACAATTTTTGTGTCTAGAGATCAGATTGTAAAGGCCCTTGTTGTTATTGTTCCACTCAAGACCGGTCTAGATCTTGAGACCAGTCTTCATACACTATTTCAAACCTCTTTATTTTTGTAAGATGTGAACCTCAAGTGGACCACAAATGAGCCCAATAAGGAAAAGCATCATAAATTAGCAGCAAAAACATCATGTAGCGGAAAAAATAAGCCCAAACTATATTGCCCATCAACAAAACCAATCTTTCTGAGGCAAACCTGGAGCACTAAGGTGCTACATTTGGGCAGACAGCGCCCTCTAGTGTGTTTCTTGAGAAAGGCCTTGTTCTATGTTCATGCCAGTTGTGAACGCTCTTTGGAGTGGGGCTTTTTGAACCAAATTAAATGAATGGTTTTCTGTTTGTGAAGTAAATAAAGAAGAATACAGGTGGAAAAATCTTCCTCTATTTCCAATCTTTGTAAAGCCCTTGCCTCAAAAGGGCTTTGTGTCAGTGTTAGAAGAAACCAGCACAATCAGAGGAAACCTAAGCAGACACAGGAAGAGCAAACTCACAGACTTTCTTGCGGTCAGACAACTGTCCTCATCACATTAAAATGGAAAAATGTTGATTATGTGAATGTTGTGGGAGCCTCGTTTTTTTAACATGGCGTTACTATTACCCAGTGCAGTTGTAGCAGTCCCATAGAGATAGAGCGGGCGGAGGTACAGACCGAGAGGAGATAAGAACTGGTCTGCTCGAGGCAAGCAGAGCTGGTTTAAACTAAACTGAGCTCAGAGCAACAGATAGCACCAGGCTCTTATCTGAGAAACAGGGCGTCGTGAACTGTCTCTATAGGATTTAGGTTCTGACACCAACATTGTTTCATTTTTTGTCACTTTGGGTATGATTGCTTTGTACCAAATAATAATAAGTACCAGTAACATTATAACATTAGACACCTTTTCTATATTTACCACAGAGTAAATTTAGTTCATTTTATTCTAGACTAGTTTAGAGGGATGATAAACAAATAAATAAATAAAGTGTTTAAATTGTAGGATTATAATTATTTGCTAAAACTAACGTAATAATGGTTTCTGTATAATACGTATAATGTAAAGTAATAATTTCTGTATGATGGTTTATTATTTTGTACAACAGTTCATACTCTAATTCTCATATTAGATACAATTACAAAGGTATTACAGAAAGGTATTTATTAAGCTCAGATATTAATAACGTGCAAAAATCTTCTTAACATTCAATCTATCTTAACATTTTCCAGATTTCTTTTGTTTTAGTATACAGGCCCCAGATTTCCAGATGGATATTTAATAATGCTCTTGGGTTTGATGGAATGTCCTGCATCATGTCCACCGTATGATAATCTGAAACTCTTCAACAGTGCATGAACGAGCTGAGCAGGGATTTAACCACCAACCTTAGTTAGCCCTACAGCTCAGAGACATGTTGTTTTACAAATCAGAAGCTAAAGAAGGCTTCATGTTCATGGCAGAACAAGTCAAACTGGCTTCATGTGATCACAAATATCCTGGACCAAAAGCCTCACCAGTTGATGGCGGAGGCCCCTCGGTGCAGCGGCAGCAGCGACGGGTGGTAGATGATGGAGCCGTGCGTGGGGTGGTCGATCACGTTCATGGGGATGAACTGGGAGCAGAAGGGCATCACGTTGAGGTCGGCGCCGACAGATTTATAGACGTCCACCACCTCCGGGATGGGCTTCCCTTTGACTCTCCACCGGGGGAACTTAAACACCGGCGTCCCGTCTTTCTCCGCTGCCACAGCTGCGACAAAACAAACAGATTTTGGAAGTATTGAGAGTGATGCTAATATTAAAGATTCATTATTTAATGTTGTTTTTCAACCTGGTACGTAACAGTTCTCGACCCTTGTGCCAGTGTTATAAACGAGTCACCAGTTTTAGAGTCTATAGCTGTGTTTCCACTGTGGGTATGGTACGGGTCAGGTCAGTACGGGACAGTTTGGTGCAGGTTCAAGACATCATCAAAGTGCCATCAAAGGTCATTAAAGTTGTGTCTCAATTTAGACTGAGGCAGACTTTTAGAAACTTGGATCATTGTTAATATTGAATCTAAATCAGAGTTAATATTTCTGCTCCCTCTGCTTTCTTGTTGCACTCACGAAGGGTCTTTGCGTCCCTGTGACAATTCTATATGATTATGATCAGTGTTTTCTGTCCAGCTGAAGGTACTGTGTCAGTAAAATAGGCATGACTCTTCTGATCTCATGACTAAGAACCATTAAATCAATACAAGAACATCAAGAATGTAACAATTCACTCAACTCACGATTTGATTCACTATTCTGATCTCACAATTTGATTAGGTCAATTTCTTTTATGAAAGTGCCCTTTAATTATTTCACAATTATTTCAGGGCTCAGACTAACTTTTTTCTTCACTGTCCCAGTATCGTCTTGAAGGTCAGTTCCAACAGTCCCTAAATAAATGTCAACCAACCCAATATTTATTTAAAATACAGGCTAATGTTTGTCCATGTGTAAGTTTATAAATCAACATAATAAAATCAAATTCTACATGTGTTTACATACAATTTAATTTGCTTATAAGGCTAGGTACTTTGAATAAGTGGATATTAACAAAGTTAATTTAATTTGGTCTTTACTCTCAGTGTCTGCAGCAGAGACTCAGAAGGCAGCACATGATCCAGAACATTATGACATCTCTCTGACAAGGGCCTCAAACAGAAGAACACTTTTAAAACAGCTCTGACTGTTTATGAAATAATAACTTATGGCTCAGAGATGGTTCAGACTCGGGACAACAGCCTCCGTTCACAGTTTATCACAAAAACAAAGTGTAATTTTTTGAGGGAGAATGCTTCCTTTTGATGATGGAAATACACTAAAATGTATTCTTTTCAAACCCCTTCTGTCTGCCTGTGTAGTGGAGATTTGGATTGCACTTATTTGGATTACAAAAGGATCAGGGGTTTGCAATTTTGTTTGACCAACCCCCAACCTTTGAGGTTTACTTCCTTTGTGTTGTTGACTACATGATGACAACAGATCACAGATTACTAAGCTTTTGTTGGAGAGACTCTAAAGTGTCTGATGATTATTGCAGGTTCACTAAGAGTTGGCTCTTAACTGTTGAGTCCTGCTTCATGAAGCAGGGCAGGACTCTTAACTGTCACAAAACACATTGATGCATGATGGTGTCCTGGCTGCTGGGCTAACTCAAAAGTAAAAAAAAAAGATTAAACTCAGCTCTTAAAATAAATATCACATTTTGGAAGATAATCTACTCTAAATCCTGTAATTATCATTTAAAAGCTCAATCAGAAAAACAACATTCTCCTAATATTAATTTTAACATATTGAACGTTATGTCATTGAAATAGAGCCTAAGCCACACCCACATGAGTCTTTAATTCAGAAGTCTTTGAGAAACTCTTTTGTCCTTCCCTTCATGTCAAAATTTTGTGAAAAGAGCTTTTGAAACAAAGAAAGCCACAGTTTTAATAAAGACAGCAAAATGCCACACCATCTTTTTGTAATCTTGTGTGCGCAAACACTGCTTAAAATATATGTCACCAAGAGCATGTTTATGTCTGCAATAAACAAATGAGTACATTTTACTTTGTAATTTATATATATTTATTATAAAAATAGTTTTCTGGGGTTGCTTCTTTGGGCTTGGGGCATGTGCCACGTAACTGTTGTCCCTCCATATCATCTCCTTACTCTGACCCCCTTGTTTCCTGTCGAGCTTCTGTCTAGTCTATTCATTAAAGGCAAGAAAACACCCCAAATATATAGATTTAGAAAATACGCTCCACTCTAAAGATTTCCATAGAGCATTTTTCCACCTTGGATAGCAATTGGTTTCTCCTGAAGGAGCCTGACTTAACCTAGATTACAGAAAAGATACCAAAAATGTGTTTAAATCTGAGATATACTGTAGGAATAAACTCACCGAGTGGATCTGCTTTCCCATCCTTGTCGGGGACTGTGAACACACCCACCACTTTATGGCCCTGCTTCCTTAGGTTACTGTAGACCTCCTGTCCAAACACACTCTGGCCGATTATAGCAAGTTTGAGTTTGTTCTGGTAGTTGTACTGCAAAAAGAAGAATAAAATAGGACTGTTAGTCACACTTTATATGTATCCAGTTCATGAGATGAAGTATAAGGGCTGTACAGGTCGTTCATATGTATTTGTAGAGTTTAAAAGCAGCTGTGACCCAAACAAATGTATGTGGTCATATAATGCTCCTTTTCTGCACATTCATAATCATGATACAATTAAGATTAGGGCTGCACTGTGTATCACAAATGTGTTTTTGTAAGTTTGATCACAGAAAGCCACAGACATGTCATTATTTATTAAAAGTAGTCTCAGAGAAATGCTTCCAATTTTGTTATCACAAATTTTTTTCTTTTTGTAAATATAATGTAAATATGTCGTGTCACCAGTAAATAAAAGTGGGTTTATTACTTCTAACTACGTGGACTTTTACAGAGGGTGCTTCACTCAACCTCCACTGTTCTGGTCATAAGTTGTAATACCTAAACCTGAGGGTGTTGGTGAAACTAATGTCTTAAGATGACTTTTGAAAGGTCTTGGTATCTCTAAAGACTCATAGGACCACAGAAAGAGCCCAGAAGGATCTGGTTTATTTGAGAGATGTGATTGGAGGGAAAACTAACAAACCCTCCATGAGCTTGTGCCGTCTCCTGCTACATTCAACTACTTAAACTGCAATAAGAAGAGGTTTTCCATGTCCTATGGAGTAACACTACTGTAGATGCAGACTCTTATTGTTTTAAGAAGGTTTGCAACACCAATGTTTGACTCTGCGATAGTTAGGAATAAGCTTTACTAACAAGACGTATCCTGCCCAATGTAGTTTTATTATAAAATCCTTGACTGTTAAAATATCCAAAATATAACATAAGAATTAACCTGCTTCTGATTTTCATTGTGAAATAAAACAAAAAAATTAGTGACCTCCTATATTTATATATGTTTTTACAAAAAGTCTACTATCTTTAAAAGAAGGCTTCCCCAAACTCAGCTATTTGATTATTCACGTTGTTTCCTACAGTCAAAAGCACCCAGACTTCATGCTCCCCAGACACTTCATCCAGCTCTTCTGGAGGAATACCGAGGAATTCCCAGGAAAAGAGACATATCCATTGTTTGCTCACAGTGTAATAAAATCTTAGGTTAATCTAAAACTGTACATAAAGCACAGCATGTCATCCTGGTTTGAAATGTATAAATATATAAGAGCACATATAATGCCTAGTTCTCAGTGGGAATGTAACAAACCATGAGCCGGTTGAAAATTGATTCACATATGAGTGCTATTTGCACACTCAGAGTGGACACTGCCAATATAAATGTTTTTTGTTTCTATGTATTTTCAACTGTCCTGGACACATTCCTGCACGGCCTGTCCGTCCTGGGAGTGGATCCCTCCTTCTGTGGTTCTCCCTGAGGTTTCTCTTTGTTCCCAGCTGGGTTTTTTTGGAGTTTTTCCTCTGACCTGATGGAGACGTCTAAGGACAGGGGATGTTGTCTAGTGCAGTCTGTGAAGTCCTTTGAGGTGACTGTTGTTGCGATATTGGGCTATACAAAAATAAATGTCTTGTCTTGTCATGTCATATGTAAACTTTCCAGTCGGTCGAGATGTTAATTCAATTCATGTTTTGAACAACAAGGGCTGCTCTGTTTACTGCAAACTCGCTTTCAACAATTTCTTGCAAACTTTCTCTGCTGCTGCTGCAGACTGGTCCAGAGCTGAGTCTGCTCCGCAACAACTTAACGCACAACAAAAACAAGTCTGTGTCTGAGGCTGAGCTTTACTCTCCAAAACAGACAAAAAGTCACGTAAATGTCCCCTCACCGGTGGAGAACAGATGAGCAGTAAATCTGTGTTAGTAAAGAGGCTCAACTGTGAACGGAGGCTGCTGTGAAATGTTAAATCCCTAGTGGATATAGAGTCTAGATCTGGGCAGGACCAAAGAGGAAAATCTGGACCAAAGAAGCAGATTCTTTAAATGGACACTGATTAAAAGATAATTGATAAATACATTTTCTAGTAACCTTTGCTTTATCCAGCAGAGGTTGAGATAAACCCTCTCCATTACCACTTTGGTTGATAACTAATGCAATCCCCACTGCAACAAGTTAGCCACAATGACGTAATAACTTTATACCCGTGTGCTACTAGAGTTCAAGTTCGAGTGCATGCCACAGCCCACTCCTCTTTTAACAGCACATGTCCAAAAGCAGGCTCAGGTTTCCACAGAGCAATGAATGGAACTGTCAAATGCACGAGGTCCAGCAACGTTTACAACCATTTAAATCAAATCATTTCTTATGCATACTCTGTATATACGACACTATCTGCACACATTTTAGTGTTTAAAGGTTGCATTTCCCTTCAGCAACACCAAGTCCTGTACCGTACAGAGGCTACTGTAAGCCGCTGCAGGCATAGACAGAGTAGAGTGAGCGCTGACGCAACTCCTGCAAGTCGTGAAGCCAGCAGCAGCAATAAGAGCCAGAGAGGGTTTGGAGCGAGGCATAACGAAGCGAAGACCCAACATTTCCTTTAAAATAAATGCATCAAAGCGGTTCATTGTTTGTATTTGAAGCAGTACGCATTGATCCAGAGCCAGTTTTTGTCACTACGGACCTGGCACACGTCCGCGTTTGGTCCAAACATCCACAGAAGCTTCAGAGTGAAAGGCTGCTGGTGAAGTAAACGCGTTACTCACGGAAGAAATGGAGAATTTCCTGATGATGTGTCCCGCCGTCCACAGCATGATGGCGCGTGTCTGTCGGGGTTTCAGCTGCAGAAGGTTCGTCCCGGTGCCGCACACACCTGCCTCTGCGCGCGGACAGAAGGATCGGCAGCTCAGACAGATAAAGGTTGGTTGGAACTAATACACTGCGCGTAAAGGCTGCCGGGGGACTGGCTGTACGTGCGCGCTCACGGAGGTCGGCAGGTGTCCGTGCGTGCGCGGTCACGTGTGGGAATTCCTCACAAGGCCGCGCGTGAGGCGGGGCTTCATCTGTGACATAACACGTGCAATCCTAGTACTAAACACACCTCCTGTGAGTCTGACAGTGATGGAGGAAGTACTCAGTTCACCAAAATAAAAGAGCTGAAAATGTGCTCTGGACAAAGTAATCCCAGAATTAAGTGTCAAGAACATTTCTAAGTGTGATTATTAAAGTGCATGTTGTTAAATGTACTTAAAGTCAGTCGTGTTATTTTTATTAGAGAATTTAGAATTCAAAATAACTTAATATTAATTAATTCCAGAGGCTACATTCAGTTGTTAGGTCTCTTCATGATTCAGTCTTCCCCTGAATCATACATTATTTTTATATATTAATAAAATGTATATTATTGGGATGCGATAGTTTGATTTCTTGCAGCTCACTGATCTCAGACTCTGTTGTTCAAAAGCCCCATGCAGGGAATGGTCCATGTTGTTCAGTATAGCATCCGTTCTGTTGTGTGTCTGTTGCTCCTCTGCTTCAACCTCCAAACCTTTACCTATAGTTGAACTAGCCCTCGCACAAAGAAGGCAGTGAAATCTGAGACTTTTTCTTGTTGTTTTATTGCTTCTATGGTCTCGATGAAAAGCAACAACAGAATGTGTCAATCTGTCAATTTTGTCACTTCTTGTTTAACCAGTAGGCGGAGTCATGAGCCACTTCCTTTGCAAGAAATAAAAAGTAAACTAGAGGAGGGCATTTATCTTGTCTACTGTAATCACAGGATTATTGTATATTGTAAATTGTTAAGATTAAAATTTTTATCACAAGATTAAAAAAATTATGTGTTTGATTCCACATCATTTTGTTTCTCTTAAAACCAGGGTTAAGTGAGTGGAAAGTCTCGGTTATGACCCTTGTTGAGCTTAAACATTGTACAACTTTCCACACGCCTCAGAATCTTCCAGATCAGAGTTTGTTTGTGTGGAGCAGCTGCAGATTCTCACAGAACTGGTTTTGGATCAAACACTGATCTGGTCCCATCCACACCTGGCTGGTTCCTGCAGAGCAAAGGTTCCACAACAAGTCAGAGTTATACCTGAGAACCGGCAGAGGAGAGACACTGCCAGCTCGGAGCCCGTGGATTATGGTGCTGACCCCAGAACAGTTTTACACTTTTGCTACAGTCCATTTTAAATGAGCCTTGGCTCCAGAGAAAACGCCTGTGCTTCTGGATCATGTTTAGATATGGCTTCTTCTTTGACCTATTGACTTCTGAGAGACACTGTCTCTCTGAGAGGCTCTTTTTATCCAAGCATGTTGCCAATTGACCTAATCAGTTACAAACTGGTCCTCCAGTTGTTCCTTATATGTACATTTAACTTTACCGGCCTCTTATTGCTAACTGTCCCAACTTTTTTGGAAGGTGTAGCTCTCATGAAATCCAAAACGAGCCAACATTTGGCATGACATTTCAAAATGTCTCACTTTCAACATTTGATATGTTATCTGTGTTGTATTCTGAATAAAATATTGACATTTGAAACTTCCACATTATTGCATTGTTTTTATTCACAATTTGTACAGTGTCCCAACTTTTTTGGAATCAAGTTTGTAAATTTATTCCAACAGCGTTTCGCCTTTGAAATTCTCAGTAGTGACTTTTTAAAGGTGTTTATTTTTTGTTTGTTCTACATACTAGATTTTTAATTTGCCTTTTTTTTTTTCAATGCACATTTTCTTTTGTTTGTTGCTCAGAAAAGTGCTCCTGGTGGGATTAGTAGTAGTTTTTTCAACTTGAATATAAAAGTTAGAGCACTACTTGCCAAAATGTTTAATCTCATAATCTGAGCCAGTAAATGGTCACGTGACTAACCAGAGACTTTAATCGTTTTCACTGAGAATAAGACTTTTTAAAGTAGGGGTTTTGTACAGATTTGCACAGATGCCACTAAAAGCTCCACTCCTTATTTCTCTTTTTTGTCTGTCTCAGTGTCTCTCCTGCTTCTCTTTTTAATGAAGAAAATAAAACCAGACCACTTTTTTCTTCACAAACCACTAATCCATTCCACCAAACTGAAGTTTAGAGCTTAGTGTTAGCTTAGCTGCTACTTCAGTGTCAGAATAACAAGCCTTAAACATTACATGATCCACATTTTCTGTTGCCTCCCTTTGTTGATATTTTTCTTTTTTTGAGCCGTTTCTGTTAAAAGACATTTATCTGAAAATACTTTATCGGCAGGTGTTAAACTTCCTGGAACTTCTGCTGTCAACCCTCCTTTTTCAAGCAGACGGTTTGCTTTTACAATAAACTATTTGGGGTTTAAACCATTATGTTACTATAAGAAAAAAATATCAGGTCCGGTCTGTTGCATTTGCTTAAAACACTGAGAAAAACGCAACACCTATAGATACCTGTTATCACTTTTCCTGTTACTGGTTGGATTACCTCTATTACCCATTTCTTGGTTGGTCCCGATTGAGAAGCCACAGGCTGGACACAAACCGCACTGCTAGGCACAAAAAGACATATTCTATTAGGTCTATTGCAACAAATTAAAACCAGAAACAAGAGAGCAGCTTTATTTTATTGTGAAGCAAATACAAGAGTTTTGACAACATCAAAAAAAGAGGACTGACCGTAAGAGCACTAGTGGTGGATGTCACTCAGAAGGGTTTTTAAACCTCTGCTGCTGCCCAGGGTTTTATCAATTCACACAGTAAATATTAAACTGAAAGCTTTGGCATTGACCGATTCCTTTCAACTAGTTAATCTGGATGGATACGTGCTGGTTTCTCCTGCTCTCAATGTTTCTGCAAAGGTTTCATTTAAACAGTGCGACACATCTGGTCATAACAGTGTGGTCTACATCACTCTCATAATAAAATTAATAAGTTTCGGTCAAAATAGGAAACCAATAGACATGCCCTGAATCTCTTTAACCTTCAAAAAAAGTGTTTTGATAAAGTTCCAGCGTTGAAGACCAAAAGCATGTGAAAAAAAAAAAGAAAGATATGGTAAAGCCTGCTCTTAAATTAAATACTATAAGAGTAAATGATAGAAGAAGGTGCAACCATGGGTTTGAAAAGGTTTGAGTCCAACACTGACACTTTACTCGGTGCAAATCAAAAGAGCCAGGCCTGTTTTTTTCCCAAGACACAGACAGAAATCATGCTCGTGTTAAACTACATTTTAAAAAGTGACGAGATGTTCTTCCAGTTTTCTGATGGCAGTCTCTTTGTGTGGTCCAGTTAGAGGAAACGGATCCCTGCTCCGAACTGGACACCGTCACATATCCTACACGAGAAAACAAAGAGATTTAAGAATAATGCAGTGTGTCAGCAAGACTATTCAGCTTTTCACCTAATCCCTTTGCTTCAGTAAACTAGAGTTACGTTTCCATTGCAGCGGTACGGGTCAGTTTTTGTCACTTAAAAGGGGTCCAAAGGGTCCTCAAATACCGTACAGGACTGTTCTACTTTGGGGACACGTTTCCAAAAGGTGGCACTAAACACTGCAGTGTGTTGATTGGACAAGAGATAATCCTCACTCCAGAAAATGAGAACATAAAGAAAAAACTTAAAATACAGATGATCAAGCGTTCATGTCTCGTTCTTGTAACTAGCATGTATTCAAAGAGGAAAATAATTAATGTACTTTTCTTCATGAAAAAAAAAAGCTAGTGTCAATTAGAGTCAGTCATTGCGTAACACATTTTGTTTTGTTTTCACTCATGCCGGATGTTTCTTTTCCAAAGGCCACCTTTTTATAACTTTTGTAAAACCTTTAATGTTCATTATGGAAGTGCCCTTAAACTTCATTTTTTATTTTATATTGTTTATGTTAGATTAACCTGACGTCAGCAGACCTAAAAACCTTTTTTGGGATCGTTACAGAGGATTAAAAAAAGACATTTATAGGTACAGTTTTAATGTTGCGTTTGTTTGTCCTTTTGTTCAAAGGCAAATTATGTTGTAAACTTCTAAAAGGGGTTACTTTTTTGTCTTTGTCAAGTGTTTTACACTGAAGCCCACTGTTGTTTCATGCATGTCCTCCCCGAGTTACAGAGGGTTCTAGATAAAAAGGGTTCAAAGATAAAAAATAAAAAAAATACTGAAAAGACTTCAAGCAGAACCATTGTTACCTGACATTAGCAAAACTCCACCATTGTTCACGCTCAGAAGAGCGAACTACTATAAAAGACAAAATCATGTATAAAAATATAAATATAGTCCAGACTGGATCCACGTGGCTGATAACCACAGGCATGTATAGATGTGGAAACTATGCAACAAATACAAAATAATTTTACCATCCCCACACTGTTAGACAAATTTACATTAGCCAATATATCAATTGTGAATCAATTTGTGTTATCTATATGCTTTTGTGTCCTCGTGGTCTGGCATACATTGGACCAACAAAAAGACAGTTAAAACAGAGGACTTCAGAACATACAGTTGTGCTCATTTTACATACCCTGCAGGAATTTGTGATTTTTTTTTGGCCATTTGTCAGAGAATATGAATAATAAGACGGTGTCTTTCATGAACTGCACGTTTGATAATATTGAGGTCAGGAGACTGAGGTCAGTCCAGAACCTTCACTTTCTGCTGCTGTAGCCAATGACAGGTCGACTTGTGCTTTGGATCAATGTCATGTTGGATCGTCCAAGTACGTCACATGCACATTTTCCTCCAGTATTTTCTGATAACATGCTGCATTTATCTTTCCCTGTGACTATGTTTCTCACACATCCCCAAAACATCAGATCCACCTCATGTTTCACAGCAGGAAGTGTACCTTTTATCATAGGCCTTGTTGACTCCTCTCCAAATGTAACGTTTATGGTTGTGGACAAAAAGTGTCAGAGTACAGAGTGCTGTATTTTAGCTGTAGTTATTTGTGGACTTTTTTTTTTGCATTCCTGCCATTCTCCTGGCAGTTGTGGCTGAAATTTTGTTGGTCATTTGGACCTTTTCATTTTTCACTTCTTAATTAGAGTTTGAACACTGCTGATTGATATTCTCAATAACTTATGTATTTATATCCCTTTCCTGTTTTATACAGTTCAATTACCTTTTCCCACAGATCCTTTGACAATTCTTTGCTTTCCCATGACTCAGACAGAAACATCAGTGCAGCACTGGATGAGAGATGCAAGGGTCTGTCAGGACCAGAAACTCACTGACCTTTTATACACACACTACTGGTTACAGGTAAACAGATCACAGGTGAGGATGGTTACCTTTAGTAGACATTCAAACCTGTTTGTGTCAAATTGTGTTCATGTTATCAGGCCAAAATCACCAGAGTATGTAAACTTTTGATCAGGATAATTTGTGTAGTTTCTGTTGTCATTATAATTTAAAAAGAGTAAACACAATTGTTTGACGATAAATGACTTCACCCAAACACTAACTATGAGTGAAAGAAAGGATTTTGTGTTATCATTTATATTCTCTGAGAAATGGCCAAAAGAGAAATGTTTTGGATGTATACATTGAATACTATGGCACCAAATGGACTTGAAATGTTTACTAGGTTAAAACTTTGTAATACATAGATAAGATAGTAAAAGTGAGTACATGCAAACAAACTCTAAGATGATTGGTCCCATATTGATGATTAGGTCCATTATCTGGCCATCCTAGACCAGTTGGCTATAAAACAGGTGTAAAACAGCAGATTGTAAACGCTCTGAAGAATTTTGCTTAAGCCTTTGCTTGTTCTAGCCAAAGAAGTTAATAATGCAAGTACCTCTGTCCAGATTTTGAATTCATAACTTTGATGTGCTACCCTTTAAATTTTCTTTTTCGGGTCTAGCTCTCACACTTAAATATTTTTTTTATATCACAAGAGGAGTCACGTGAACTTGTGAGCACATTTATATTTAGAATATCTTTACTGTGTACTTGTTCCATTATATTTTTGTGAACATAGGCCGAGTGGTGTACCTGTCTCCGCTCTGAACTCCCATAGGAACACAGTAGTTCAGCTCCAGTCTGGCAATGTTCCCCAGCCTCAGCACGATCCCTGCTCCGTACGACCAGCGAATGCACTCAGCCAGTTTCTGAAGGTGGGCTCTGGGTCCTTCACCTGAACACACCACACACGCATTTGATTAAAGACTCCATTTTAGTGGCACTGCATAGGAACAAAATGCCTACTGGGTCTGTAACACCCTATAAGAGTCTAAGGGATTGTGAAGTCCAACCATAGTTGAGGTTGCAGAGGTTGCCGGCATTGAGGAAAAAGTGTGTCCTGAACAGATCTCCAAAGCCACCTTTGCCCGGTCTAAAGGGGAGCGGAATGTAGAGGTGTAGACCGCCTGCCCAGTAGGCCTCACCCCCGAGATAGTCCCCTGGAGCAAACACACAAGACAGGACAGAATCAGCCTGGACACAAGATCAATGTACATCAAGCTCTGTAGACCTGGACAGTCCCAATAAAACTTTTATAAATACATGCACCCTGTTTTCAAAAGGTGGTATGATAAAGTTGCATTGGTTACTTTTTAATAATAAAATGTCTAGTTCTGAAATAGGCTTACTGTATTGTATTAATAAACAAAACTAAAATCCAAATAAAATTTTCTTCCACAGTTTTCAGATTAGTAACTCTTTTTGGTAATTTGATTCGGACTCTGATTGATGACTCAACTCGGACTTGACTCGTACTAGTCTTTGGTGACTTGGACTCAAAAACTACAAAACAAATAAATAAAAGACAAACACAAAAATTATGTAATTTGGCCAAATACAAAGTTTCTGTCCATTTTTCTTCAAACCAAACCAAAATATTTGACATCATCACAACTTAATAGTTTTTTTTGTGACAATTTTACAAATTCATTTCTCATTCTTACGATTACTGATCTTATTGACAGATACAGTTTACAGTCTTTACCTTCGCTCTGTGGCCCGACGCTGTACATCCCGAACCCTCGTACACTGGTGGGACCTCCTAGGTAAAACCTACAAAAACACAGACCAGAGGTGTTCAAACTGTGGTCCGTGGAACACTGGTGGCACACAAGGTCCCTCTAGTGTTTTCTTCTAGTTTTGTTCAGATTTTCTGGATTAAAAGTCTGTAGTGGAAATTTAAAAGCAGAAAAGCTGATGATATTGTCTTATGGCATGTGTTTTCAGTGTATTCTATTTGAATAACAGTGAGTAATAAATAAATAACTGAATGTAATTGACTTTGTTAAATAAATCTGCACTTCTGCCATATATATAGTCAGGTCCATAAATATTGGGACATCGACACAATTCTAATCTTTTTGGCTCTAATCACCACCATAATAGATTTGAAAAGAAATGAACAAGATGTGCTTTAACTGCAGACTTTTAGCTTTAATTTGAGGGTATTTACCTCCAAATCAGGTGAACAGTGTAGGAATTACAACAGTTTGTATTTGTGCCTCCTACTTTTTAAGAGACCAAACGTAATGGGACAGATTAACAATCATAAATCAAACTTTCACTTTTTAATCCTTTGCAGTCAATTACAGCCTGAAGTCTGAACACATAGACATCATCAGACGCTGGGTTTCATCTCTGGTGATGTTCCTGCTTGTTCTTGTTTTCCCTTCAGTCTTGTCTTCAGTGAAATGCATGCTCAATCAGATTCAGGTCAGGTGATTGACTTGGCTTGTCATTGTCCATCTGCTCTGTGAAGCGCCGTCCAATGACTTCTGAAGCATTTGACTGAATATGAGCAGATAATATCTGCTGCTGCTTTTGTCAGCAGTCACATCATCAATAAATACAGAGAATAAAGAGAACCAGTTCCATTGGCAGCTATACAGGCCCACGCCATGGTGCTTCACTGATGAGGTGCTATGCTTTGGATCATGAGCAGTTCCTTTCCTTCTCCAGACTCGTCTCTTCCCATCACTCTGGTACAAGTTGATCTTGGTCTCCTCGGTCCAAAGGATGTTGTTCCAGAACTGTGAAGGTTTTTTTAGATGTTGTTTGGCAAACTCTAATCTGAGGCTCACTCATGGTTTACATCTTGTGGTAAACCCTCTGTATTCACTCTGGTGAAGTCTTCTCTTGAGTGTTGACTTGACACACATACACCTTCCTCCTGGAGAGTGTTCTTGATCTGGACAACTGTTGTGAAGCGTGTTTTCTTCACCAGGGTTGTTTTCTGTGGTCTTGTGGGTCTTTTGGTGTTGCTGAGCTCACCGGTGCATTCTTTCTTTTTAAGGATGTTCCAAACAGTTGATTTGGCCACACCTAAAGTTGTTGCTATTTCTCTGATGGGTTTGTTTTGTTTTTTTCAGTCTTTGGATCTCATTTTGAGAGATGACGGCAACAGTTTCCAAATGCAAGTAGCACACTTGAAATGAACTCTGAACCTTTTATATGGTCCTTGTAAATGGGATAATGAGGGAACAACACACACCTGGCCATGGAACAGCTGAGCAGCCAATAGTCCCATTACTTTTGGTCCCTTAAAAAGGGGTTTTCACATTTACAAACTGTTGTAATTCCTACACCGTTCACTTGATTTGGAAGTAAAATTAAAGTTAAAAGTCTGCAGTTAAAGCACATCTTGTTTCATTTCAAATCCATTGTGGTGGTGTATAGAGCCAAAAAGATTATAATTGTGTCGATGGCACAATATGCCACAATATTTATGAACACAATATTTATTTAATCAAATATTTTTTGTTAGCGCCACTGCTCATAGAGAACTGACAAAAAATATGATCAAACAAACCTGTAGTCCTACTGTACCTGTCAGCGATGCAGGAGGGCTGTCCAAGTGGATAAAGCATCCCTCCCCAAAAAGAAGCAGACAACACCTGTGGGGTCCAAAAACACTTTCATGAACAGAGAAAAGACGCTTGTGCTGATAACGTTTGTAGTGCTCTGTCTTCCTCTAGTGGTTCTACAAAAGGAATAAAAAAACTAGCTTGACCTTCTTTGTTCATTTGTAAAAAATATATCTATAAAATACTTTATTTACACTGTGATATAATTATTTGGCTTTTGTTATTAATATCTGGAAACATTTTAGATTATATACTTTTCAATGTAATATTTTAATTGCATTTTTGTTGATTTAGAGCCTGCTGTAATGGTTTAATTTCACCAATGTAGAGTGAAAAGCCATCTCTCATCTATAACTTTTGTAATAACTGAGCCTTTCATGAAAACATATGTTGCAAAAACCTGTCCTGGTCGCAGTCAATATTCAGAGATACCTGGCTCATGTGCACTCAGGTTCATAAATATTGGGACATTGACACAATTCTAATCTTTTTGGCTCTATACACCACCAGACTGACTCTATTTGTCCTCAGAAATACTAATATATATTTTTAATTAACCTTTGCTTATTCAGGAAAGTCCCACTGAAATTACAAATCTCTTTTGCAGGGGAGTCCTGGCTCCATGAGAGGGGAGGCAGCACTATTGTACATGTCTGTAGTTGTAGGGAACCGGAGTACCCGGAGGAAAGACGGGGAGAACACGCAAACCCCACACAGAAAGGCCCTGCCCTGGATGGGAATCAAACCCAAGACCTTCTTGCTGTGAGGCAGGAGTGCTAACCACTCTGCAGCCTTATAAATTCAACTTGTAGATTTAGGTAATTACCAGAGTTGTTGCAGTAAATGATAATTATAATTGAATGAAGGGAGTCTTACTGAGTTCCAGAAGAGTTGTTTGTTTAGCTGCAGCTCAAAGTCCTCTTTAAGGAAACTGGCGTCTCCTCCTGTGTATCCAGCCAACTCCTGCCAAGCCAAAGAAACACAGTCTACATTTGCAAATATTCTGGCCCATTTCAAACTGACATATATATGTTTGGATTTAGGAGGTTTTTCTTTTAATTTGCTTTAATATTGTCTGGATTTAAAAAGGACAAAGAGACTGACCTGATTAATTCGCAGTAAGGCACCTCTGCTCGGGAAGATCGCAGAATTCCTAGAATCGATTGACATTGTGTGCTGTGAAACAAAAAAATTTTTTTGTTAAGTCATCTTTTACTAATGGAGAAAAGAGCAATGGAAAAAAGGCAGAAAAAGTGTTGAGTTCTTACTGAAAGCGCAGATTTGAGCGAGTGTCCGCTCTCTTCTCTGACGGCAAAGGAAGCACTGCGAGCCAAACAGCCCAGCTCCCTCCACACAGCCTCCCACTTCAGAGTGTGGTTGGTCCAGCCCAGGGGGAACTGAAGAGGACACAGTGATGGACAACTTTAGATAAATCATAAATCAGTCATTTCTGCTTTTCCTGTAACGGTCACAGAGCTGGAGTCTGTCTCAGCTGCTTTGAGAGGACTACAGCTCAACACTTCTCTCGTTCACTCATTTAAAGCTGAAGACACACTATAAGATTTTTGCCAGATTTTACCCAAGATTCCAAGTTGTGCAAAGTCGTAGTCAAACATGTTTGAATGTTAAGAGCTGAATCTGGACACTGTCTGTGTGACCTGATTACAGACCCAACTGAAAACACATGCTGCTAACAGCCAATGAAAAAGAGAGAGTGGGACACAGGAAATAACTTCAGAAGTCGACGGGAAGCAACGAGAATACCAAAACAACGATGGCAAACGACGAGAAAGAGTGGTGCCCTTTTAAGAGAGTTTCATGTGTTCAGTTAGCTTTAGTCGGTTTGAGAGATCAGGAAGTCTGTGATTCCTCAGGGGCAGGTGTTTTTTTTTATTTAATCGAGTGTACAAAAAATACATTAAGCTCAAAAGAGCAGAGATGGAGTCTTTTCAAAATCTGTGGAGACTGATGTGTGTGACTAGTGTGTCCCGAGCTTTAGACAGATTCCCCTGCACATTTGTCTTTGGACAGTGACATGCACCAGACACCTTCTTTTACAACTTATATGGGGCTGCACAATACCAATAACAATATAGTCACTGAACAAAAAGAGAGTCTCAGAATGTCCAAATAACTTAAATCCTTAACTTAAATAAAACTGTGCTGAAAAAAACAAAAAAGAAAAGATTTCAAAATGTCCTGGTTTGTACATTAGGCCCAGGTAAAATCTTTTCAAAAGCAGATTAAACTGATTAAAAAGCTATTTGTTAAGTTACTCCAAATGCTTGCACTTTTTCATAACTGAACTTTTATTTTGTCAGAAGAAATATTTAAATGTTGCACTTCAAAAATCAACAGTTTTCACATATTTAATGTTTTTTCCAATAACGTGCAGCAATAAAATAAATGTAATCTGTCTAATATGATAAAATAAACACACTGAAGTCTTTTTATAAGTCACTGTTACTTGCATTGAGTTCTGCAGACAGGCCTCTGTCTGTCTCCTTTAAAGAGCTCCAGGGAAACTGTCCTGTGACTTTGTAGGCGTTCAGAGTGAGACTGGAAAACACAAAAACAAGAAAAACATTCAAGAGTGTGAAAACGTGAGCCCTGTTTCCAAAAAACACTTTAGTATTGTACATGTTGTGGAGTAATGTCACAGGCTGAGGTTTTATTATGTGTCCACTGCTGCAATAAACAGATGTGGAAGAAATAGTGTAATTCTGTTTTAGGGACTCTTCCATGTCACCAGTGGTGGAGGAAGTACTCAAGTCTTTAGTAAGAATTTAGTAAAAGTACAGATAAAAAGGTAGAAATGTACGTAGTAAAAGTATGACATCAAATTTCTTACTTAAGTGAAAGTATTAAAGTACTTGCTTTTAATTGTACTTAAAGGATAAAAGTATTTGACTCAGCTTCAACAACTAATCAATCTAAAATAGATTTAAGTGTGCACTCATAGTTAGTGGTTGGGTGAAGCCATTTATTGTCAAACAACTGTGTTTAATCTTTTTAAATCATGTCATTCAAATGTTTTTGAAAAATAAATCACAAATTTTGCCAGGATATATAAAAACTACACAAGCACAACTGTATATTTCACCACTGCATGTCACTCAGGCATTATTTGTATTTGATGCAACAGAAATAGTGGTTTAAACTTTGACTAATAAAACATACACAGTTCTCATTTTAGTGCATCATTTTATAGACCTTGGCTTAAAGCTGTTTGACAGAAAATAATCCTTAGTGAAGATTTCTGTTGGCCATTCAACAAAAAACAAACTGCTCTGTACCAAACCACTAGATGTGAAGTCAGTTCTTACTTGCGTTCAAAGAATCCAGGCTGTGGCTTGAAGAAAGATAAGCCGTAGGACGTCTCCTTCGTCCCGTACGAGAACTGAAAGGTGAGTTTTTCGGCTCGCCCAAACATGTTGGGCAGCTTCAGACCCAGTACCTGAGGCACAAGGACATTAACTGTGCGTAAACCTCCGAAGTTCAAGAAAACAAAAGATATGGATATGATTTAGTATGATATTTTCTTACCATGCTGCCTTCATTGTTCCCGACCATAGTGTTGTAGCTTCCCGTGAGCCGCTTTATTTCAGTCACTTCAAAAGTTACATCCAGCCCGTTTGGCAAAGCGTCAGCTCCTGGACAAAAGAACAGACATATCTGTTGATAAAGTGGATTTTTTCACTTAAAATATTTTGTCTTCCACTTAATATATTTTTTTTCAAAGAGATCTGCCAAGTCAACCAGTTCCTTCACTATTGTTTTTTATACTTTTTCTATAATTTCTGATGGTTGACATTCACAGAAACATCAGTCAATCAATGTAACATTTTTGACAGACCCCAATAGGACAGCTTCCGGGACGTCTAATAATGCCACAGTCAACTAAATTCTGGAAAAGTTGCACTTTCTTTGAGCAGAGTTTTTACAGCTGATGCCCCAGAAAAATCCAGCTTGGACCTGAGTCAAACTGTGACGGTTGGGGGTTAAGAAGCAAGTCTTAAGTTAGTTCTGAGGCAACAGGTTGTGTTGTAGCAGTGTATATATTGTTGCAGACAGATAAACTTCATGTGGTGTGGGCAAAGCTCGAGGTAAACTCCTAAGAAACACAGAGACAAGCACCAAATACAAATAATTTGTAAGACTGAGCCCTTTAAAAGAAATGTCCTTGTATAAAATAAACTTTAGAAATGACCAGTTTTGAGTTCTAGTGAGTCAATGGGCTGCTGTAAGCATTCCTCAATGACTCTGTTCAAGGGAAAGGGATTATTAAGATGTTTTCAGGAGTGTATTACTAAAATATTGTGCAGGAGAGTCAAAGGTCAAAATGTAAATGTAAATATTACCATTGTACACATATATTTTTTGTTCATTTCTTTATTTGTCGTCAGGGACAATGCAGTCAAACGTAGTTCCAAATATAAAACTTGCAACTGATGTGCTGCATATAAAGTTTATAGCTAAAGCTAATTTACAACCCCTGTCCCTGGTGGGGCTTTTCTACATTGCAAAACAATAATACACTTTCAAAGCATAAAACATTCACATTTCTTCAGACATTCACTCATACACTCACCTACAAAGAATAATCACAATATTTAAAAATGAGAACAGGTTTGGTTTGTCTTTAGCCAAAACTTAAGCTTAGAAGTGAACCTTTTAAAAATCAGATATAATCTTAAAAGAAGAGGCTGTCTGTCTGAAGGCTGTCCTGCAGTGTGGTATTTTGCAGTTTTGATTTGTGGTGCTTCTGGTGACTCTGTTGCTCTTTTAACTCTGAACAAATGTACTCAGTGGCTTTCAAAGCTTAATAAATTATATATCTTAAGAATGTAATAGTGATGGTAGCGGAGCTATAATTTTGACCCACTCACTGACAGCACACAGGTCTTTAGTAGGTCTGAGGATGTAGTAGTGATCTTTAATGGATAAACTTTGATGTACTTACCGTCAGAAGTATCGATGAGCACCTCCACATCTTTAAAGACACCGAGTCGCAGCAACTTTTGTCGAGCCACGTGAGCCCTCTTCATCACCTGCAGCCGTTTTTTTTAAAACAAGACAGACACAGAAATCTAAGAAACATAATGGTGAGGTGCTACAGTCTTCAACAGTCCTGAACACTTACATCAATGAGGTTTTTGGCGTGGAACACTTCTGTGATCTCGTAGCCGAGCAGATCCTCTTTAGTCCGGCCCAGACCCTGGATGTTGACGTGCTGCACCACCACCTGAAATCACAAACATTATTTTTTTTTTTTAAAGAAAAGAGGGGATTTGTGTTTTGTGTCTTTTGTGATAATGCTGGTGTAATTCTGTTCCTGCAGTACAACTTATTTATTTTTTTATTCAAATATTAACAAATAACATTATACAAATGGCAAACAAGAACACAAAAAAACTAATTCAACAAAAAGACATTACAAACATTAGATTACAAACATGTTTGAGACAGCAGGACACTTTTTACAATATCAAACAGGAATGGGCTCCTTTGATTATAAAATAAGTTTGTATGTTCTCACAAAGAACTTTCCAACATCAAGAAGAAAAGTAAATTATGTTCAAAGGAAGATGATACGAGATCTTTCCATTTGAAAAGAATAATACAATGGGCTCAAAGTGTGACAAAGGCTGCTGCAGGCAGAGCCAAAGCAGAGGGGGTAGTATAATTTATGGATATTATATTCAAGGAACGAGATTTAGCTTTTCTTAAGTTGACTACATCCTACTGTTAAAATGTTACTGTACACCTGTGGAATGTGCATAATAATATTGAAATGTATTTTAAAAAGAGCTTGCATATCCTTCCTGAATGATCATAGGATCCCTCTGGGCAAGTGTTCTTTCAGGCACAAACTTCTCCATCCATTCTTTTTGTTAAAAACTAAATAAATGGCTAAGTATTAGCCAATTAATAGAGTTTAAAGAAAGAATGAATGACTACATACATTGGAATGTGGCTTCAGTGCTATTATTATCTGTATCACAAGAATTGACTTTGCAATAAAGTTATGGTCCTCTGCAGATGCAGCTGGTGGTGATATTTGATAGGTGGGCTAATAAATACAACATTTGGTACATGAAGTTATAGCAACACTGGGCTTTATCAAACTAAAGCATTCTCAACACAAATCACACAAACACTTATAACTTTTAGAATTATCTCCATGAAATCATTATAGCTACCACTAAATACTGCAATGTTTTATCACTCAACTAAAGACTGAGTCAAAAATAATGTTCACTACAAAAGGGACTGGAAACAGGAGATGTTAAGTAGGCTTACAAATCATGCCAATACTAAATGCAGCAAATTATCCTAAATAGAACAAATATGGCTAAAGCTAATGTATTTATGTAAAATCTCCTGCTCTTCCTGTCACTCCTCCACTCTCTCTCTCTCAGAAGTACAGTAGAGTTCACTGTTACTCTGTAAGTCTCCAGGTTACAACCAGATCCAAGTCTATGGGCTGAACACATTTAGCCCCAATAGCTGGGAATTCAAAGGACAGGCTTTCACACCTGTCAATCACCAAATGAGGAAGATGATTGTTGCTTAGATCACCGTGTGTGTCATTGTGCTTGGGCTGTCAAATATAAGCCCCCTTTTTCTCTTTTTCACCAAAACTATAAACACTATGTTCTAGAAACTTCCACAAAATATAATAACATTAAACATTTACAAATATCTATTAAATGTTTGACAATATTTTGAAAAGCCTACATGAGGAGGAGCTTAGCCCACCTAACCCACTGGTGGTGGGTTAGGTGGGGTACCTCCGGGGTGACTAACCTGCTGCCCCTGGTCCTCCAAGTGAAATGTGTGAAATTTACTTTTGTCTTTTCAAAATAATTTTGACCTGGTTTATTTCTGCATTTAGTCCAGACCTGTTTAGTCTTCATTTAGTCCCGGTTCAATCTTTAATATTGATTTAGCTTCTGCTTTTATGTTTGGAAGTTGGCATAGTATTTCTTTATAGTTTGCACGACTCATAATGCTGAATGTTCCAACATAAAATTAAAAAATGGTGAGCTGTCATTTTAGTATGAATGACTGACTCAATGAACAAATCCATAAATGATCTTGGCATTCTACGTACATCTTTGTTTTCCAGGATTTCTTGTTTGGCCTCTTGCTCTGGCTCCGGAGTCTCTATAATGTCGTCAGAGTTCATCCCCAGGTCTCGGCCGTGCATCGGGAGAGGATCCAGACTCTGCAAAATGAGAAAATAACAGGAAACATTTGAATTATACACCACAGGCACACTAATAATGCATCTTTCTTTAACATATTCTGAGTTTTTGCAACGGAACACAACTTTATAATTGCATTAATATGTCAGAAAGGGGAAAAACAGAGTAAAATAAAATATAAAGAAACAAAAAAACAACAAAATAAACTTGAGAAAAGTTGCAAAAAGCGAGAAGAAAAAAACTCAGTGTTCAAATTCAAACCAGGTTAACTTCTTTCATGACACTTTCTCTCACAGCCCAGGGTTAAACTCATGGGCTCATTAGGTAGTTACCCTGGAAAGAAAATGCTGGTTATGTTAATGTTTAGGTTCTGACATAATATTTAATCTTCATCATACCCAGCAGCAGAGAATAGTGTAGCAGTTAAATGTCTCTTCTGAACCTGAACCCCCAAAAATTCCAGTCAATTCAAATCACTTTATTTTAATTTTCAGAAGCCGTGTAGAGTCGGTTACTAATGAAACCCAGACAAAAAAAAACACCCTCCCGGAGAAAAAAATAAATAACACTTGAATTTTCTCAAGATAAGTGTGAGCCAAAACTGTCTTTGTGCAACAGTGCTGTGATGTCTTAATATACACAAAGATTTACGCTAACTGCTGTCTGTCAGCGTTTCTGTTCTATACAAACTCAAAAAAGGAGCCTTAGATTTGATTAACCTTCCTGTACCCAAAGCCAAAAAAAATAACAAAGCATCTAAGTAATCTATGCACTAAACTATTATCAGTGAAGTGAAGGGTTTAAAGTACATTACAAAAGCAGGGCTTTAAGTCTTTCCTCAACAGCAGCAGTGATGGTGTCCTACAGCTTAAACAGGCCACAACAGCAGCAGCAGACACTAAACATGAGCCAGAGCCTTACCATCACTGCTTACCTTCGAAATGTGCTTACAGAGACACAAGGTTATTATTTTCAATCAATATTTCAGAACTGAACTAAATCCAATTTGTGTAGAAAAAATGCTTTGACTAACGTCTGGATTGAAATATTAATCCCTGAAGTTTACTTGTTGAAAATGTTTCTCCACAATGTAAGTATGTAAGCCAATATTGATTTCTAATTTCCACTTAGACGTCGTCCACATATATATTATATTATATAATGAGTTTAAGGAGGAAGATCCGATCTGAAAACTTGTAAATGTTATATACTAAAATGATAACGGAAAAGCATGTAACAGAACATCAAGTACAAACGCTGGCCAATGTGCAGCCTTCCACACACATTGTACAGGGAGGTCATGGCAAAACTGTCCCGAAAAACACATTTATTCATTAAAACGAACATTTACCTTCGCATGGACTGTCCCCATGGCGACTATATTCTGCTAAAATCTTCTTCTTTCAGGGTTAAGTATTATTAAAACGGGGAAAATGACTAAATGGGCTCAGCTACTCTCCAGGACCAAACCCCCTTCAAGAGAGACGCCATGACAGTAGCAAGAAGCTAATGTTGTATTCAGGGATGATAGGGAATGAATGCTAACTTTAACTTTGTATTTGACCTTTTATTCATTTTTCTCACACATATAATACAATGCAACGTCTTTGGACATTTATCATGTTAATAAAATATAGAATTAACATAAAATGATAGTATATGGAGTAAACAGAAGTAGGAATTACGTGGCAAATTGTTAACATTTATAGAGAAAACAGGAACAACATTGTAGAGTTTTTAGAAATCAGATTGCTTTTAAATGCAGCACACTTTCTCCTCGCTTCTGATTGGTTAAAAGGTATATTGCATTTTAATAGGGCAACATTTACAAGAAATGGCCAGCAGATGGTGACATTTGTTTTATTTTGATTTAATTTCTTACTAAGATAATATAAAAGTTTATTGTTCCCACAGCAGGAAATGCACTTTTTAAAGCAGCTCACAAACAGGTGCAAAAAAATGTTTAGCAAATATATATTATTTTTAGTGATTCAAAGTAATTATCAAGAGGGACTTATCAAGAGAAGACTAAGATGGTCACACTGAGATAATGGCATTAATGGATTAATTATGTACTGAAGGTCAACACAAAAATACAATGGTCGTAAAAATAAAAAAAAATTAAATAAAAATACCATCCACCAATTTAACAGGCAACTCATAATAATGTACACTGCCGTATAGAGTTATGTGTTTTCATTGAAGGTTAAAGCTAGAGTTGCTGATTCTGTGTGACAGGTGTGATAGCCCCGGCCCCTTGAATTACAGAGCAATGAGGTTGCATTTATTCGGTGCAGTTATTTGAGGGAATAAATAGTAATGAACAGAAGAACAGTGGGCTTTTCTTTTGAGAGAGAGTGAAGGAAAAGGGGCAGGGCTAATAAAATCCAGTTACCATTAGTTATCTGATTTTAGCATTGTCTGTGACGGTTCTCACTCATCCAGGTTATCTTGAAGAATAGGTTGACGTCTCATCCCTGGTCTAATGAGACGTCTTCACCTTAAAAACTAAGTCCAGATGTCTTTGCTTTAACCTTTTCTTAAGCATTTCAGAAGGGGAGCCCAAAATGTCCCCTCCTTCTGTCTCCAATGTCTCTTCAGTAATGACTAATACTTTTGGCCATGCTCAGGTTGTATGACTGGTTGTAGACTTTTTGATCATCTAACCGTTATCATTTAGTAATTTCTAAAATAATTTATTGTATGTAGCTAAATGAATTGGTTTTGCTCACCACCAGCCTGTTTTTGTGTCTGTACAAGGACATGAGCCAGGACAACACAGAAAACCTTTTACTTCTTATAACCTTGTGAGAAGCTTTTCAGTGTTGGTGTTTGGAGCCTCTAGATGGACTTCCACAAACATGAGCTTGTGTCACAGAGCAGAAAGTTATAGTGCCAATAATGTGCCCCCATTGCACAAAATCTCCCTCCACTTGTTGAAGCACCACTTGACCTTATCAACAGCGTAATCTCAGTTCTTATGGACAAAGTGGCTGATGGCCCATAAGACGCCAAGATACTTAAGACGTCCCTGGTCCTTGACTGGATTGGCTGTCTACAGAGCAAGTCAACTGTTGTGGCTTTTAATTGTTGGGGAAGACAATGACATCTCAGAACTGAACACTAACGAGTCACGCTGGTCACCAGAAAGAGACTAGAGTCAGAGACTGTTGGACACTCTCAGAGATTGTTTACATGAGACTCATTCATAAAACACCTAGTGTGTCTTGGCCGTTCAGTTACTCAAAGATGTATCTGTGAGGAAATGGCCCCTCCGTCTGTTCTGCAACAGGGCCAAGGGTTGGTAGACCATTAAACCCCTGTGGGAACTTCCAACCCCCTTTAGGTCAGCTTTGGTTCTATCGAGGATTGTGCAAAGGCTGTACCAGCGCTGAAAGTCTGTGAAGTGTCCTCTTTGACTAAGCAGCTTAAAGACCCACTTTTGGACACAGTGAAGAACCATCTCCTCAGCTGCTGCAGGTCTTTGTGACTCTGAAGTACCCAGAACCAAATGAAGCATGGACCCACTGGACTTGCCTTTTCTGCTGACTCTGCTGAAGCTGAGGTTCTTGCTTAGAGATTCAAAACTGAGGCTGTATTTTGACACTTTGAAGCTTGTAAAGACTAGGATGTGGAGTTAAATAGGACTCTGGTCTTTCCTTTTAGACCTGACTTTGAAGAATCCACGAGATTAAGAAACACCCAAAGTCAGGATAAAGTCTGGAGGATAGTGCACATGTGACAGGAGTCCCAAATTATACATATTAAAGCATTAAATGATTAGGTTTGTCCCATTTGTGGCTCTTTTATTAGACCCAGACTGTCGATAACTTTTTAAAGCAATGAAAAGTGAAAAAGTACAGAGGACCTTTAAGTTCAACAACTACTTCTATATTTAAAAAAAAAACAGTGTTCAGATTTGGCGGTGCCCTCAGCCGTGCACGTTCGTCCTGACGCCGCTGGACACTCATTACCCGCGCGCCTTCTCTCTCTTCCTCCCTCTCTCTTTTACCGGCGTGCTGCAGCCAATCAGAGCCCTCCGCTGGTCCGTGGCGCTCGCTCGTGCCTCTGTACCCTGTCTCTCTCCAGTCAGTCCACCACAGCGGTCCTCCTCCGCGGTGCTCCGAGGCTCACACACACACACTACACTCACTTACGCACTCACGCCGAACGTTCACCAAAGGCCCTCCGAAGAGCCCCTAAAGCCCTCACACCGAGCGTCAGTCAGCCATGGGGAGCGCCTGTTTCTGCCGGGACCTCTGTTTGTTTATGCTGCTCATAAATACTTGCAGGGTGATGGGGAATGTCGGACTTGCAGGTAAGAGCTCCCCTTTAGTGCTCCTTCTGGCTTTGGCCGAGTGTTTGTGGCAAATATGAAATGCATGCCTTGACTTTTACCTCCTTAACTCGAGGGAACATTATTGAGAAACTTATGTGAAGGGTTTAGCTGAAAGAGAAGAGCGTGTGGTCACTTTTAAACTTAGCAGATTATAGACTAGGCTACTACTATTGACTTTGGGCTGATTTCATGGTGGCTCCTCGGATATTTTTGCACCAGAAACCTCTTTTTGTACACTTCACTTCCATCAGCAGCCGTAAGTTTTCACTTTGAGTTATAGTTCAAATTAATATTTTATTTTTTATTTTTTATTTTTTTGCATTTTCTCTTTTTGTGACGCTGCAAAAAACGCATTTCCAGGGTTTTAAACGGGGTTTCACTTTTCCAGCGAGTAAAGGTCAGGTTTAACGGGGAAAGAGCAGCTCCGTGTGCGGGACAAACCCTCCCCAGTCAGACTCAGAGCTCTGTCTGTTTGAATACTCCTCACAACACGTGCCCCTCACTGTGCCACTGCTTTAGTCAGGGTTATATACAGTATGTCAAACTTAATGTCAAGCTCTTAATAAGTGGCCCATTCCTCAGTGTTCATTTTCTCCTGAGTGTTTTCTTTCTTTCTTAATGTGGCAGTATTAAAAAGCATATACTTGGTTATGATCAAAGGTGTTTTAGGGTTTGTGGAGGCTGAGTGTTAAGTCTAGTGTGTATATCCATCAGAGGTGGCAAAAGTATTCCTACTTAAGTAGAAGTACAGTAACTGTGTGCAAAACGAGTGGTAAAAGTAGAAGTACTGATTCAACTTCTTTACTCAAGTAAAAGTAAAAAAGTACAGTCTCTGAAATGTAGTTAAGTACATTTTTGATAACTCCGCAGATTTTTACAGTTTTTAGTCCAAATAAATGTAAGACCTAGAAGAACAAATTGAATACTTAGACCTGATTTTGACACCATAAAAGTTCATAAAAGTTTTTTAAATACTTTTAAGACCTTGGAGGTTTCCTGTTAATGTTGTCTTTGTGGGAAGTTTGTAGATTTAATTACTACTTTAACACAGTAGAGGTTACTAGCCTTTAGGGCTCTTGTAGCTTCAAAACCAAACCATGTTCTCCAATAGCATTGCACACGTTGTAAACTGACTTAGAGAAACACAAAATAAGATATGAATCATCTCGGAACCAACAACCTCAAACAGTTCTCTTAAATACAGCCATTAATGGCCAATGTCTCTCTTTCTTCATCCATTTATTTATTCTTTATTTAACCAGGTAGGTCAATTGAGAACCAGTGAAAACCTTGCACCATGACTAATTTCATTGGCTCCAGTGGCTCCAATTTGCAACTCAAGTGTCTGTCTCCAAGTGTTAACCCTGCAAAAACTGTCCATCTTCCTGGATGGACCCCGCCTCACGCCCAAAGTTATTGGATAGGCCCTTGTCACCAGTGACTCCTAATGGGACGAAGCAGACGGAAACGAATGAATAAAGATTTAAGGCCATATCTTAATAGAGTAATACATTTATAAAACCAACCGAGGAGCTAAAATGTAATGTGTTCATATATTACTGTTTCATAAATGACTATTTAGTTTAGATAGTTTTACTTTACCAAACATGCAGTACATCAGATTTATTTTATAATACAGTCTCTCTGTTTGCAAACCAGCACCCATACCTGCCTCACATTTACATCTAACTCATCAGTATTTTAGAATAACCTGGTTTAATTACACCTAAATAATACTCATTAAGCTTCTCCACTGCCCTGATGTCTGAGTCAATTTATATAAAAATATCTCCCACTCTGCCAGGAGGCAGTTATAGTTTTGGAAACATAACTGAAATAATTTCTTCCCAGTCATTTGTAGCTTGTGAAAATGTAAAAATACATTTTTCATTATTTTCTTAAAGTGTATCCAGTGGTGGAGCATTAGTAACACATGCATGTCAGTGACACTATGAGTCCCTGTCCCTATAGAGTGCTGTGGTCATTTATTCCGGTTCAGGAAGTCTTTGCGATGTATGTATATTGCCAAGAAGACCAAGTAAACCATTTAATTATGACATACTGTATATTATTAGAACACATAGGATCATCATATAGGTGCATGATAATGCTGGTTTAGCCTGGTTTGGGTTGGAGGGAGATGGGAGTAAAAGATGGTTGGGGGTGAGTGACGGGAGGCAGTGAGGTCCCAGGAGGAACTGCAGCAGAGGCCAGTATCGATCAGAGCAGAGTGCAGACCAGAGACTCACAATGAAGAGTAATCATATGCAAATGCTTGTTATATATTATAATCTGATTAGGCTTCATGAGATCAAACAGTATATTTTTATGTATTAATACAGGCCCTTAAGTGTTAGCACATACTTTGAATCAGCCATTTTAATCTTAACAACTATAACCTCTCACCTGTTCATGTTTATTTGTTACTTTTTTTTTTAACTAATTTGTTCTTTCTTCTGTGTTATTTGTGTAAAGCACATTGAGTTACAATAGAAGCCCTTTCCCAATATCCACACTTATGCCCTTGTGTCCCTCAGTTGTGCGTTCTAGCAGACGAGTGCAAGTGTGTAGGGTGTCTCCAATTCTCTCGGTAAACGCGCATGCAAGTGGACTTTGCTGAAGTCTTCTTTGCTGTAGATTTATCATAATTTTCAATAACAATATTGTGCCAGCATTTTGCCGTCGCATTTACAGATGTCGCATGTTGATAACGTTAACATCGCTGTCCCAATTCTGCTTATTCTGCATACTTGGTTCCTTGTACAGTTATCCCAAAGTTCCACCAAGTACACCCTTTGTGGAAGACCACAGGGCGTAGTGCGAGTATTTGGACAGGGCTTCTAAATACTTCTTCTACTTCTTCTTCTTCTTAGTGTTGACCCCTTCTCCACAAGACAGAAAAAATGCACTTGGGTTGATTGCTATATTACTTTTTCTAATAAACACTCCAAAACTCAAATTCAACCCTTATAAAACTGTTATTATGTGCTGTACTGTTATCATTATTTAAAATGAATGGATGAATGGGTTAATTGATATCAGTGAATACGAGAACTAATGATTTGCCCAATTTTTATTTTCTATTTTATTTTAGAAACTTGGGACTGTTTTTCTTCCTTTTTTTATTTTTTTGACAGAACATTTATTTCCATAAATTTATTTTAAGTTTTAACCTAAAGTATTTGTAAATTTTGAAATATAGCACAAAAACGTCTACAAATAGTAATGACATAAATTTAGTGACACTTTTCGTGACTATTTATAGCCATGTTTTATCTTTGATTTGTTTAGACTTGATTAGACTTGGACATGTAATTATCCCTTATTAAGAAAATGGCAGTTGTTCAGTTGCATTACATTGCTTTATAGCTTGTTGTAGATCACACAGAACCACACAAGACTCTCCAGTATTTTTAATAAATCATGAAATCTTGGAAAATCTAGTGAAAATATAACCCTAGTTTGACCAAAAAAAAAAAATGTGTTGTTTTGTTAAGTTATTTTAATGTACCCGGTCTATCACAGGCTTTTTTTGCTCAGAACTCTTACAGGTTTATAGCCATAACAGCATTTAAGAGTGGAAGATCTTTTTTAAACATATCTCTGTCCCAATAATGTATCACAAGAGGAAAACAATCTGATAACGATACATACCTCGACAAAATAGTATGATACGATATGATTCAATACAATATGATATATAATATTGCCCAATAATGCATTATTGTCATCAAAATAGACAGCACATATATTAAATTGAGTGCATACTTCTTATATAATATAAAAACAAGTGCATGTCAATGTCATTCCATTTCACTTCGAGAGCCTCAGCTCATGCATACATCATTTATTTGTGTTCAATTCTTTTGTTACTGAACTAAAATGAAATGAGGAAACCACAAAAAAGGGTCTAGTGCCACTCACTGGTCACAGACTCACACCTGACAAAGCTTGGACAATGCTAACAAAGCTAGGCCCAATTAGGGAGACCAGATCATAACAAACCAAATGTGGGACAACAAGCCTGTTTAATGTGGGACAAAGAGAAGCATTGCGGGACATCTTACTGATGCTATCTAATCGAAAAATGTCCCACAGACAGTGGGAACAGATCATTTCCATATAGCTAAAGAAAAAAACACATCTCCTCAGACTGGCTTACCCATGACCCATGATCATTATAGTCCTTGTTGTAGCACCATCTGCTTTCTTAGCTGTATTTTTTTGTGTTTGCTCAAAATAAGACAAATTCTGTTTCCCCGTACCCGGCTTTGCATTGCAGGTGGAGCTGTCAATCAAACTATGCACTTAACTTGAAAACTGATTGATTGGCAGCTCTGCGATGCGATGACAGTCTTCCCCATTTTGTTACAGGACAACAAAGCAAAGCCACGGGTCTTTCATAAATTATCCAGCAGTGAAAATGCAGGACATTTTGTGTGATGAACTTTTGTTTCAAAATGCTGTGCAGTCCGTTCAAAGCAGGACATCTGGTCACCCTAGGCCCAACCAAGTATGCTATTCATCAATACTAAAATACAATAGTGACAACACATTTACAATTCATATTCAATAATTCCTTGTTCTGGCTCTGCCAGACGTTCTGATCTGAAATAACAGTGTCTTTCAACTATTATCTACATCTTCCTGTTCTCTGCTGGACACTATGCAGTAAGTTTATACTGATTAGGGCTGGGCAATATTTTTTTTTTTCTTTTCAATGTCAACACAAAACAATCGGAAAGCAGCAGCAGTGAGCATTAACTTTAGTTAGTTGGACCCCTCACCACACACCTGACAAATCTTTCTAAACACATGGCTAATTTGCATAAATGAACAAAAGTGCTACACTCTGCAGAGATGCTACTATTGCTGTTACTGTTTCCCCATTTCCTGCTACTTTACTAAACCAGTGCATCCCAGAGGTAACATAACTCCTTTCGCTGTGGATTATTACTGTCTTTAGTGTCTCCAAAGTCTTTTAGGACGTTATTTGATCTGCTCTGTTGTTAGCAGCAGTATTAGCCATAATACAATGTGCAGCCATTGACGGTAGTGCACAGCCGGAGGGCGTATCAATATTAGGGGTTCAAATTTTTTATTGTTTTAAGAAATATCAATACTATATTGTCCCATCTCTATTGCCTTATATGAGCGTGGTCTTAGGGTCTTGTCATGTGATCAATTATCTCGGGCCTTTCTTAAAAATGTGTGTTTTTACTTTGTTCACTTTTTTCAATTTTCCAGATGACTCTTATTACATCAGAATACTGTATACATTATAAAAATAGTGGTTCTTCAGATTTCAGCGCCGTTTTTCAGAAATGTTATCAGTGACTGGTTTTGGTACCAGTCACTGATAATATTATTTATTATTATTATTATTATTATTATTATTATTATTTATCAGATTAATTGAAAATTATCATAATATCATTTACAAGCCTTTGGTGTTGCAAATTTAACTGCATTTAAATTATTGTAAACAAATAATCTGGAATAACAAAACAAAACACTTTATAATAACCACACCTTTTTTTATTTGTATTATCTTTTTCATTATTCCCATTGGTAAATTTATAGTCGGCAGCCACCAGCAGTGGGCACCCAGCATGTTTTGATGTTGGTGGTAGAAACCGGAGTACCCGGAAAAAAACAATTTAGAATTAGTTACATATTAGTAACAACTTAATTCATCATTTACAAAGCCTGTCGATCTGTTTATTAATTAATTCAGCATAATTGCACATGTATTAAAGCCATGGGCGTAGGTTTGGTCTCAGCTTTGGTGGGGACACCCCCAAACCCCGACCCCCCAATTTCTTTTGTTCTTTGTATAAACACTATTTACCCTCTGGTACACTCACGTTAATACCTAAGAATTTGAAATGCTGAACAACCATTGTTCTATGTACGTTAGTAGCCTATTTATACTTACAAAAAAAAAAAAAACACTTTTGCAAGAGGTAGACTTTGAGAACTTTTGGAGCATAACCTCAGCCTGAAACCTTAACTTCTTGTTTCAAAGTTGCTGTACTTTTATGAATTTTGGATCAGGCTGGTATGGCTTACTTCCCAGGTCCAGGACACTGCTACACTGACTTGCTTGAGGATTGCTGTTTTTCTCACTGACTGTCTCCTTAAGAGCAAACAAAACATACCCTGTTTTTTATCCACACTGATATCCTTTTATACTAATACCAATTCACTTCACTTTCACATAATAAAACAGGTCCCCTTTTTTATTTTTAATAATTTGCTATAATTTAATAGTAGTATATCTCATCACAGAATCACTTTAAGACCTTCTCTTTAAGACGATCTGTCACTTTAAGACCTCACCTGAAGCCTTGAAGGTCCAACTACTTCAACATGCTCTATGACATCTTCACAAGATGTCTGAGTGTCCTATATATGTACAGTAATTAAATAATGAACTAATGAATCAAATACACACGTATCAGTATGCATTCAACGCATCATGTTTATATTTCAGAGCAATTTAAATATGAAGGGGACATGGTTTTTAAAACTTTTGAAATGCATGATTTCTTTTAATCACGCTTTAATAATTCATAGTTCATAAAGACCTCACCTGAAGGTCCAGCTACTTCTTCCTCAACAAGCTTTATGACATCTTCACAAGATGTCTGAGTTTCCTATATGTAATTACATGAACTAATGAATAAAATACACACGTATCATAGTATGCATTCAACACATCATTTTTATATTTCAGAGCCATTTTTAAATATGAAGGGGACATGGTTTTGTGGATTCATGTGTTGAAATTTATGTTAATCTATGTGTTAAGTTTGTCTGTATGAGACTAGCAGTAAGCTAGATCAACATTAGAATAAAATACAGATCATATTCTAACATTTTATTATTGTTGAACTATATAACATTAAATAGTGACTGGCCAGTCATTACTGCTAGTTTATTTGTGTGGCTAGCTAGTTATTTTGCCTACTTACACTCGGACTCGGCTTATGTTTTTCTTCTTGGGTGGCATCTACAAAGTACAAAAAGGGGCAAAAAAAACGGAATATTAAAATGTTTTTACTCTGGCCTTTGTATGTGGCAGAGAGACAGCCCTGGAAACATACCGTCGGCGTCGTCAGCATGCGCACACACACCAGCCGCTCGCTGCTAGTGCAAGCACAAAAGTAGTCCCGGCCCGCGCCTGTAGCCTGTCAGATATCCCGCCGCCAATCAAATTACGGCGTTTCTTGTACTGTCGTCGTCCTGGCCGTTAGAATCGATCCAAATAGCAGTGCAACGATCCAAATAGCAGTTCAAAGGAGCTTGCTAAATATTGGTGGGGACAAATTTGCCATCTCAAAATATTGATAGGGACTAGTACCTAGCGTCCCCCCCTAAACCTACGCCCATGATTAAAGCGTCACTAAAGTGTTTGTAAAATAATATGGTATCGTTTTTCTTTAGGTTTAACTTTTGATAGCGTTGTGTATATACCATATTGTTTTATTGTAAAATATGGTAAAAAAAAAAAAAAAGCAATACGGTACAATTGACGGTTTTTCATTTTTACAGTGCAACATACTGACTGGAGCAGATAAACAACTGTTTGCACCAATGTGTCTGTGGGCTGGATACAAACTTGCAAATTGCTAAAATCAGGACCACATGCCTTTAGTTTGACATTTTGCCGCAGAGCACACAACAGGACATTCTAAAAGAATCACCATCTTACTCTAAGCCTTATGTCCATCCTCGTCTCGCAATGTCACAGCTCTCATAGAAAAACGCTCCCTAACCTTTTTAAACTACAAAAATATTTATTGTAAATTCCGTGTATTGTTTATTTATTGCCCCTGTATAAGCGAGAGGCCGGGCGTCGGGCCAGAGCCAGCGAAGGGGCAGGACCGCAGGCCCAATGCACACAGACTCTATTTATACCAAGGCAGGGATGCACAGACCCGCTCCACGACAAACCAAACATGTCTATTCCCAAACCGCCCCACCCCCCGTCGCTCTGTATTGACCCCCCACCCCCTTCTTCTCCTCTGCCCCGAGAACCCGGCCCAGATGAGACCAGCTTCTGTCAATAACCGGATCAATGCAGGAGCCATGGGACTCTATAGGCCTGGTTCAGCACCAGATTTGGAGATGTTTAGGTTTTGCATTACGTGTGTTTTCTCATAGACCTTGCATTTAGTGTTTCTATTTAGAACCTGTGCTAACATGGTTTTGATTGGTAGGCTTACTTTTCTGTTTTCCTTTAAATTTATATCAGATTTAGGGCCCATACTTGTACCATTTTCTGGCATTCCCCTTGCTTTTTTAAAAAAATTGTTTTTATCAAATCAGAAAAAAGGAATATTTAAAAAGTCTGTGTGTGCCTTGGAATCAAACAAAGGTGGAGCAGGTGAACACTAGCAGCAGGTGGAGAGCTGGATTGGACTGGATTGAAGACTGTTGAAGATTGTAGCACACATTGACTTTGATTTTGTAACTTTTGATTGTAAATATTGTTAATGTCTATTGTCTGAAACTGTATGTAATGCTGTTGTCTTGGCCAGTTCACTCTTGGAAAAGAGATGTTTAATCTCAATGAGGTTTTACCTTGTTAAATAAAGGATAATAAAATAATTAGACTTAACTTACACTTAAAAAGACAAACAATAAAATAAAGACGTAAAAATAAATATATATAAAAAAATGAAGCCCAGGAACCATCGCCATCTGTGAGGGAAAAAGGCCATGTCTCCTTCAACGCCACACAATTGCCCGATTGGACTTTGTAAGGGATCACCAAACATGGGACATTGAAAAGTGGAAGAAAGTTTTATTTAATTTTAAATGAAAGATTTAACCTTGATGGTCCTGATGGCTTCCACTGTTAGTGGCATGACAAGGAGGTCCCGTTTGAGATGTTTCCTACGTGGCACAGTGGAGGAGATCTGGGGTGCTCTTTTCTTCAACGGAACAATGGAGCTTAAGGTTGTGCAGTGGCATCAAACGGCAGCTGGCCATGTGGAGATATTGCTGCGGGCATCCTTCAAGACTGAGGGCTCTCGTCTGTGTGGAAATGACTGGGTCTGTCAACAAGACAACGCTGCACTTCACAATGCCCGCCTGACAAAGGGTTTCTTACAGGAGAATAACATCACTCTTTGGATCCTCCAGCGTGTTTCCCTGATCTAAATCCAATTGAGAACATTTGGGGATGGATGGCAAGGGAAGTTTACAAAAATGAACATGAGTTCCAGACAGTGGATGCCCTTCGTGAAGCCATCTTCACCACTTGAAGAAACATTCCCACTAGCCTCTTGGAAAGACTTGCATCAAGCATGCCTAAACAAAGAGCTACTCATTACCGAGTCCTATTTGACACTTTATTTTTGTTTTGAGGGGGTTTTCGGGGTTTTTTGAGCAATGGTCCTAAACATTTGATCAGCTGATGAACAGCCTATTTCAGTTAAATTGTTGTTTTCAATAAACTGCCTGCTCAAAATGTTTGTCTCTGGCTCACATTTATTCTTTCTGCCTTTCGAAGCTCTACTTAGAACTTTCTTAAGATCCAACAGTGCAAACTAAATTCTTGCAATTTTTCAACTGGTCTTAAGATTTTGATCCGGTGTGTGTATATACAATACAAAACAGATGTAATGCTATGATCCTTGCTACCTGATCTTAAATCAGCATATATAAAACCTGACGTCATATCATAGTTTTGAAAGTTTCACAAAAGTTCAGAAATACACGTTTTGTCTGTTTTTTTTTTGTTTTTTTTTTGTTTTTGCTTTAAATTTCTTTATACTCTATGGCAGGCATATCAAACTTATTTTTAGTTTAGGGGCCACATACAGCCCAATTTGATCTGAAGTGGGCTGGACCAGTACAATTTTAGAATAACCTATAACTAACAAAACTACAATTTTTCTCTTTGTTTTAGTGCAAAGTAACCAAAAATAACTAATGCTCGCCAAAGCCTTCAGTATGTTTCCACAAACTCACCCTCACAATATGGCTTTGAAGCTAATGCTATTCTGCTAGCAATTACATAAAATCTAAAAGCGAAATCTAACTGCTGCACTGACCTCTCATCTACAGGAAAAACAATATTTTGACAATTTAACAGCAAAAGAGTAATTGCATTGCTGCGATCTGCTGTTCAGTTCTGGGTCTCAGTGTTGTGTCTGCTACTCTTACTAAAACAATGCAACCCCAAGTGGACAAATCAGAAATTGCAGTTACATGAATTTGCAGTTGTAGTTAATACCTTTTAGGTAGTTTTCTCAATTTCCATATTCTTTCTACAGTAACCTGGCGGGTCAGTTTTGTTTGACACCTGTGCTCAATGGAAACGGAGCACAGGTGTGGAGTTATTAGGGAATCATCTGTTAACCCTTTAAAGAGAGACCGCTGAGTGATGCCTCTGATTGGACGCTTGTTTTTCTTGTCCTGCAGATGTAGACGAATGCGTAGATGGCTCAGACGACTGTCACATTGATGCCCTCTGCCAGAACACGGCCAAGTCCTACAACTGCATCTGCAAACCAGGCTACAAGGGAGACGGCAAGCAGTGTGAGGGTGAGTACTGCCGCTCTCAGCAGACCCGTGAACAACGCTGCAGATGTGTATTCACACCTCCATCTGGTCTTCTCTAATTTATCGGGGTAGATCTCGGTCAAATTATTTGCCCCACGTTAGGTGAATTATTCCACTGTCACCCCCACATAAATACACATTTGAATGATTATGATTTTGTGTATTTTCTGGGAATAAAAAGTTACATAGTGTCAGAGTTACATGATTTATTAGCCCTGTACTTTTTGGTTTTACTGATGCATTTTCTGCTTCATTGCTTTGGCTGTTGTTGCGCAGACCGTTGCTTGTTCACTTAATCTAAATGGGACACAAGGGAGAATTAGGTGGAATATGTACTCTTAAAAAGCCTCCTATGGACAGGTGTTGAACCAATGCACTCAAACTATGCATCTGGTTTGGTCCAATGTATTTGTGTTGTCTATATTAAATAAAAAAACAAATAAATAAAATATCTGTGGGGCAAAATGACAAAAATCAACAAACGCTAGATTAAAATGGCTGTGTGCATCAATATTTTGTGGCACTCTGGATGAGGGTTTCCACAAAACCAGTGTTTTCCAAACTTCATTTGTGGGGGGCCATATTTAGCGATGGAGACCCAAACTTTTAAGGTCAAAAACGTTATGATGCTTTACGATCTCTTTTTTCCATAGCTCTGCTTTTTTTCTTTAAGCTTATTTTGTTGGTTTTAAGTTGTTTTGCAGTTGTGAAGCAGCACTTCTTATGACAATTATGCCTCCAGGTCTTTATTTTATTTTATGGGTCCAAACCCAGTGTTTGGAAAACAATCATATAAAGGATGGCACTTTATTTTTAGTAAAAAAAATATAGTGCAGTGTCAGAGTGAGCAGGCGGTAAGGCTGTGATGTAACAGTGGCTCAGGGCTCTTTTGCAGCCCTCTTCATCATAACACCCCCCCCTGCTTTCGGCTGAGCTCATTAACAAAGAGGAAGTGGTCTGAGTCGGGGGCAGCACCTGGCTGTGTGTTCACACCATTCTCTTCTTCTGCCTCAGAGCACACCGCAGCTGGAGGCATGTACTCCGCTCTGTCTCTGATTCTTTCTCAGATTATGTGGCAAGACAGAGCAGGACTGTCCCTCTTTCCCCTTTGTCCCCCTCTCCCTGGACTCACACTTGTCCAGACCTGGGCCTGAGACTGGTCCGTTGTAGGCAACCTGGTCACACTTATATCACTGTGTAATGTGTGTGACTGTGTGTCAGTCTTTTCGAATCAAACAGTACTACAGAGATAGGGTTGGGGATGTCATCTGAATCGGCAGCTGACGATGTGTACAGTAAAACATCACGATGGACGATGATATCGTGGGGGGTGGGGGGTGGAGTGAGGAGCAGAAGTCGGGGCGTTGTGGTTTTCACTCCCTCTGAGAGCGCTCCACTGCCGCTCCATCACGAGTACAATTCATGCCAACGGGCTGGCAAATAATAACTACATTTTACCGGCCCTGCCCTACACCTTAACTTTAATTATGAGCCCGAGCCCGATTTAAACCCGACCATTTTTTAATACGCGGGCGTTCTGAGGAGAACGAGCCTGTAATGACTAATGAGCGAAGCCGGTGTGACTCAGATCAATAATCCGCAGGCGCGCGCTCATGAACCCACCTGTAAAATGATGTTCGTTCAAATCCAGCTCAGACATGACATAAATCTCTAGCCATTAAACAATGTTTTTTTTCTTTCATATTTATGTTTAAATATTTTCATTTAAAATAAATTTCATCTGATTATGATAGACTATAAGTGCAGATGCAGGTCAGAAATGATTTTCTGGTTATATTTAGGCAGTAGCTCAGTGGGTAGAGTGGTATCTTTCAACCGAAGGGTAGGTTCTGATTGCTCTCACAGTTCATACTGTCGTTGTGTCCTTGGGCAAGACACTTAACCCTCCTTGCCCCAGTGACTGTAACACTGGTAATTACATTAGAACAATGTAAGTCGCTTGGATAAAAGTCAGCTAAATGAATAAATGTAAATGTAAATGTATATTTAGTTTAATATTAAGTTTTGTTTTGTAAAAGCCTTCTTTACAGTTTTGTACAAATTGTCTCTTAATTTTAATAAAGGTTTCATTCTCAATTGCATGTATTTAATAAATAAGAAGCAAATACAATATGAGGTCGATTAAGGAATTGCTTTCATTTATGAACTGGAGCACTCTTGAAATAAATAAACTCAGCAGGTTTGCCTTACAGACATGAGAAATATGTAGCCTAATATGTAGAGATAAAAAGATTTAAATAAATAATATATTCAAACTCATAAAAAAAACGTAAAACATAAACTGAAGTAATAAATAGTATAAATAAATTTTAATTAAAAATTTTAAATTTAAAAAAGAAGAGCCTTTACTGAGCATTTCTGACTCTTAAAACCAATAGGTACACAGCTGTGTCTATTTGTTCTTGTTTGGGCACTTGAGAAACTGTCAATCAATCTTTAATTGTATAGCACTTTACAATAGGTCTGCTCGATTAAGGAATAAAATCATGATCGTTTATTATTGTCACTATTGAAATCTCAATAATTTTACACAATTACTCACTGACTCATTGAAATATGTTGGCTTTATATTGAATAAAACAGTAAATTCTCCTGAAAATAAATAATATATTCAAACGTATAAAAAAAACGTAAAACATAAACTGAAGTAATAAATAGTATAAATAAATTTTAATTAAAAATTTTAAATTTAAAAAAGAAGAGCCTTTACTGAGCATTTCTGACTCTTAAAACCAATAGGTACACAGCTGTGTCTATTGTTTGTAACTGTCGATGGATGCTCATGCTGGTCAAATGAACCATGCTTTAGGTGCCACCGAAGCTTGGGAATCAACTCTCCCAAAGCATGCATCATTGCCCAAAAAACTGAACTGTAATAACTAGTTGTATATGCTACTGGCTGGATCAATCAATCAAAATAATTGATATAATCTCATCTGTGACTATTGTAAGTTATCCTCTTGTCATTCTGCTGCTTTTTTCAGGTATTGAATGGCATAACGTAAGCTAAAACTGTCAGTTTTCCAAGCTAAAATGTTAAAAACATCTGGCAGCCCTTTATTTAACTTTTGAGTGCAGTGGAGCTGGTGTGTGGGGAAAAAAAGAGCTGCTCTATCCTCAGCTCAGACAGGAAGAACATGATCTCCATCAATAAAGCAGCTGTCTGAGAACTGTCCTACAGATGCCTTTTTTTACCATCCCCGTAACTGTCTGTGTCTGGGTGTGTACAGTTTGTCAGTTTGTGCATCAGTGAAGCAGGAACGCTGCTAAAGCAGTCATTATGCAGATATTTACACAGACAGAAGCAAATAGGTGCATTACAGAAGATCCAGAGTTTTTGTACTAATGTGCCACCTCTGGCGTTAGCGGTACTGCATCCAGTGTTGTGTGTGTTCACTTTGTGCATGCTTGTACGAGCACAAACAAACACAACCAAAGAAGAATCTGCCAATTTTGAGTGCGCTGGAGGCCTGTCTCTTCCCTGTGTTCACAGGTTACCTTTTTAACTTTGCCGCTAGCGTTGCTTAGTTTACTTATGGCAGCAATTCAGGAAGTGAGAACCAGGTAAACAAGCACATTACGTCACGTCTGCTAAAACAGCACAGGAGTTTCGATCCCGAAACCCTCTCATTTTATTGACTGTACAGGCTTACAGAGGCAACCACAGTGAATTCAGACTCATTCTGCACATCAGGCTATTGCTGATGCATGTTTGGGTTAGAAAGAATGTTATTTGAACCATTGAAACCTCCAGAATGCACCTTTAATTCTGTGGTTCCCAAACGTGACCCAAAAATGGTTTGAGCCCTGACACTTGAAAAGGATGCTGACCATCCTGTAATCTTTGCAGTAAGTGGACTAGTGGAAAGTGGACTAGTGGAAAGTGGACTAGTTGTAGACTCGTTGTGAACTTCTCTTTCTTGTTTCCTTGGACTGTGCTGGGCTGTGCTTATTTGTTCTTTATGTTCTGTTCATTTGTGTTTTTTCTTGTAAAAAATTTCCTAAAATTAATAAAAAAAAAATATATAAAAATATGTACACTACCAGTCAAAGTTTGGACACACCTTCTCATTTACTGTTTTTTTCTTTATTTTCATAACTATTTACATAGTAGATTCTCACTGAAAACATCAAAACTAAGATTCCTCAAAGTATTCCTCAAACTTTTGCTTTGGTGTCAGCGCTTCAAACCCTTGGCCCTCTCTCAATGAGCTTCATGATGTAGGCACCTAAAATGGTTTTCACTTCACAGCTGTGCTCTGTAAGGGTTCATTTGTGGAATTTCTTGCCTTCTTAAAGGGGTTGGGACCATCAGTTGTGCAGAATTCAGGTTGGTACACAGCTTACAGCTTTTTTTGACAACTGTTAGAATTCATATTATGGCAAGAACCAATCAGCTGAGTAAAGAGAAACAACAGTCCATCATTACTTTAAGAACTGAAGGTCAGTCAGTCCGGATAATTTGAGATCTTTAGTTTCACTCACCGTGTCTTTGTGATATGGTCTCTATGTGCATGGTTTCCACCGTGAAGCTTGGAGGAGGAGGTGTGATGGGGTGGGGTGCTTTGCTGGTAACACTGTTGTGGATTTATTCAAAATTGAATGCATACTGAACCAGCATGGCTACCACAGCATTCTGCAGTGACATCCAATTTGCGTTTAGTTGGACCATCAATTATTTTTTAACAGGACAATGCCCCCAAATGCACCTTCAGGCTGTGTAAGGGTTTATTGACCAAGAAGGAGATTGGTAGAGTGCTGCGCCAGATGAACCGGCCTCCACAGTCACCTGACCTAATCCCGATCGAGATGGTTTGGGATGAGATGGAGCGCAGAGTGAAGGCAAAAGGGCCAAGAAGTGCTTAGCATTGCTGGGAACTTCTTTAGTCTTGACTGCCTCATGAAGCTCTTTGAGAGAATTCCAATCAAAGCAAAGGGTGGCTATTTTAAAGAATCTAAAATATAAAAGATGTTTTGAGTTATTTCACACTTTTCTCTTTACTACATAATTCCATATATGTTTATTTACAGTATACAGTAGTTTTGATGTCTTCAGTGAGAATCTACCATGTAAATAGTCATGAAAATAAAGTAAAAACAGTAAATGAGAAGGTGAGTCCAAACTTTTGACAGATAGTGTATATACAGTATTGTTCAAAATAATAGCAGTACAATGTGACTAACCAGAATAATCCAGGTTTTAGTATATTTTTTTATTGCTAAGTAGCAAACAAGTTACCAGTAGGTGCAGTAGATTCTCAGAAAACAAACAAGACCCAGCATTCATGATATGCACGCTCTTAAGGTCTGTGCAATTGGGCAATTAGTTGAAAGGGTGTGTTAAAAAAAATAGCAGTGTCTGCCATTGACTGTACAAACTCAAAACTATTTTGTACAAACATTTTTGTTTCTATGATTTAGCGATTCTGTAAATCACTGAACTAATATTTATTTATTCACATTTTCGTGAGGAATAATCCCTTGAGATGAATCATCTCGTTTTCAGGGGGGTCCTCTGGTTGATCAGGTAACTGCAGACAGCAGTGCCATTATAAAGTATACAGTACACAACATGAAAATTAACATTTCAAATAAAACTAACTTACACAAAAGCACACACTTTCACCACACACACCACTACACTCACAGGCTCTCATAACCCCTATCAAAATTCAGTTACAAAATAAGAGCAAACATAATAAACATTATTTACAAACAGTACCAATAGTCAGAATCAAAGACAAACATTTTGCAAATGAGAAACAAGAACAATTTGATACATCTGAAAAGAAGTTATGGATCAGATAAAGGCAGGGAGGCTATTCCAATCATTATTTAGTTGTATGGCCACAGTTTTTTAAAACTGCTTCACATCCGTGTGGCACCAACTTGTGGCACCTCTCAGCTGTTATTCCACTCCATGATTCTTTAACAACATTCCACAATTCATTTACATTTCTTGGTTTTGCTTCAGAAACAGCTTCTCAGTTGGTCCGGGGATTGGGCTAGGCCAGGGGTCGGCAACCTTTACCACTCAAAGAGCCATTTGGACCCGTTTCCCACAGTAAAGAAAACACTGGGAGCCACAAATCCGTTTTGACATTTAAAATGTAATAACACTGCATATAACACTGCACATTCTTTTGCCTTTATGCTATGCATAAACAAACTATAATGTGTTGCATTTATGAAATCAATAAAGGACTGCAGAGAAAACAAAACTACATTTCTGCATGCAACAAAAACATTTTGAACCGTGAAAAAAATACGTTCGGTTGAAAGGTACTTTTAAGTAAAGTACTCAATGTCTATTTGAGTTCTATTTGTATTTACTAAAAAAACGCCGAACTTAAATGATCTACCAGCAGCAAACCAAAAACACCGTCCTCTCTCTGTGTGCCGTCATCTTTTTACTGGCGCGTGCCGTCAGCTGTCAATCTGAATAATAAAAATAAAGTATGAATATATGCAAAATAATAGGCAATTAAAATAGTTATCATACTTGGTTAATGGTATTTCTGCTCCTAAACCTCAGCGCACAGCGTCTGCACATCAGGGCTGTATGCCGTCACCTTCATCTTTACACAGGATCAAGCTGTCATCTGTGAGGCGTGCACGATGTTTGCTTTTAATAAAGTTTATGTTGGAAAACACCTGCATATCTCCTCATTACATATTAAGCATACTGGTAAACTAGTCTCGTCAGCAGTGAAAGCGAAGGAATCGGCCTACGTTCAATTGAACGTTCTGTTTTCTTCAGACACTTTTCTTAGAATTCTCCATAGTTGGACTACACGGGATTCAAAAAGTTCAAGAAATCGCGCGCTGGCGGGTGTCGCACATTGGCATTTGTGACGCATAGTAACAGCGACAACATAAAAAACAACAAAACGAACGATAAGAACGAACTAAAATAAAATACATTTTGATTAAATACTCATTAGTTATTTTCAAAAGCCACAGGGAGCCGCATGCCGTGGGTTGCCGACCCCTGGGCTGGCCACTTAATAACATTAATTTTGTTGGTTTGGAACCAAGACTTTGCTCGTTTACTAGTGTGTTTGGGGCCATTGTCTTGTTGAAACAAACATTTCAAGGACATGTCCTCTTCATCATAAGACAACATGACCTCTTCAAGTATTTTGACAAATGCAAACTGATCCATGATCCCTGGTATGTGATAAATAGTCCCAACACCATAGTAGGAGAAACATGTCCATATCATGATGCTTGCTTCACCGTCTTCATTGTGTACTGTGGCTTCAATTCAGAGTTTGGGGGTCGTCTCACAAACTGTCTGTGGCCTTTGGACCCAAAAAGAACAATTTTACTCTCATCAGTCACAAAATGTTCCTCCATTTCTCTTTAGGCCAGTTGATGTGTTCTTCTGTAAATTGTAACCTCTTCTGCACATGCCTTTTTTTTAACAGAGGGACTTTGCGGGGGATTCTTGAAAATAGATTAGCTTCACACAGACGTCTTCCAACTGTCACAGTACTTACAGGTAACTCCAGACTGTCTTTGATCATCCTGGAGCTGATCATTGGCTGAGCCTTTGCCATTCTGGTTATTCTTTGATCCATTTTGATGGTTGTCTTCTGTTTTCTTCTACGTCTCTCTGGTTTTGCTCTCCATTTTAAGGCATTGGAGATTATTTTTTGCACCTCTTTATAGGTTTTCCCCTACTCTAATAAACTTTTTAATCAAAGTACTCTGTTCTTCTGAACAATGTCTTAAACGACCCATTTTTCTCAGGCTTTCAAATGTATGTTCAACAAGTGCTGGTGGCTTCATCCTTAAATAGAGGCCACCTGATTGACCACCTTTTTTCACAAAATTGATGACCTCAGTGATTGAATGCCACACTGCTATTTTTATGAACACACCCCTTTCAACTAATTGTCCAATTGCACAGCCTTAAGAGCGTGCATATCATGAATGCTGGGTCTTGTTTGTTTTCTGAGAATCTACTGCACCTACTGGTAACTTGTTTGCCACTTAGCAATAAAAAATATACTAAAAACCGGGATTATTCTGGTTAGTCACATTGTACTGCTATTATTTTGAACAATACTGTATGTATATATACATATACACATACATTCATCCAAAAGAATTATCAAAGCATCTGGGGAAAATGTTTATTATAATAATAATAATAATAATAATAATAATAATAATAATAATAATAATAATAATAATAATAATAATAATAATTAAAGCCGCGAGCGGCGATAAAGGCCCTCGCCTCCCTTTGAGACATGGGACACATGCACTCGGAGGATCGCATGTCGTGCTTTAAAGCGTAAACTTCACGGTAATGTCAAATAACCGGGCCTGTGCTACTGCTGGGGCCTGCTACACCACCTTGTAATTTAGAGTTAAAGGTCTCCACAATCCCTGGTTTTCCTGGAAGCTGTCTGAACCTTTGAAAATAATAGATTATGCTTGGGCTAAGGCGAGAAAAACAAAGTACTGGCTGGAGATTTGAGATGACTCAGGAATCGCTGCACCCCCCTGTTTAAAAAGGCAAAATGTAAATATAACTTGTCTAAAAGTACAAAGTTACAAGTTCCAAAGGATTCTGAGGAGTTTTCTAAGACTCTAGCCGTGGCTCTGGAGGGGCCTCCTCTAAAGGAAGGATCCAGGCAATTGGGAAATGGCATTTATTTCCCAAAGAAATGGCTGCCTCTTCACAGACTCATTATGACCACAGCCACAAATGTATCAAAAAACAAATTAATAACTTTTTTGGCACACATGTCTAGATGATACTCACCAAATTTGGAGCTGTTTAGATGAAAAGCCTTTAGACACAAGGGGTGCAATTTAGGTGGTCACGCATTCCACCCAACATAGTAGATTTCCTGTTGAGTTTACGGTATGGCTGTAATAAACTTTTCTGTTTGCCCTGAGGTGTCCTATGGATGTACCAAGTTTTGTATTTCTACATTGGAAAAATTTACTTTCATTTTCCATAGGCCCAATGTCTTTTGACTTTTCTAGGAGTCATTATTCGTATATTCTTTTCGGGGACTTCAAATACATAAATTTTTCGCCGGGCTTGAAGTCTGGGACCAATAAAAATGACTTTAAGTTGCACGTTTACTGAGTCAAATTGAGGATCATTTTGCAGAAAAATTATAATTAAAAAAAATATACCAAATTATAATAAAAAAAAATATAACTCGAGCAAAAAAGTCTAGAAAAACGCTTGTCTATTTTACACACATGTGTTTAGCTCATTTTGCCCAAGTTTGGTGTCTGTGGAATGAAGCAGCTATTTTTGTTGTTTTTAAAAAAGAGGTGTATTCCAAGTCGGATCACATTTTCAATTCAAAATGGCCGCCTTCCGTGTGTGATAGGGTGTGGTCCCCTTTGGCTTTTTTGTTCATAAGCCCATACTGGATGTGTGTACCAAGTTTCATTTGCCTACTACAAACTAAAATTTTCCCTTCCCATTGACTTTTTCCACATATTTGGGACATTGCTATGGCAACACATTTATAGATAGGGGGTGGTTGTCATTGGCTTTTATGCTCGTCATGACTTAAGAGATGTGTGTACCAAATTTTATGTCTCTATGACAAACTAAATTCTTGGGTCCCATTATAAGTTTGTAGGGGGCGCTGGAGAGCCATTTCTAAAGATAACCCTTTTAGTTACATATTTTTGTGTTCAGGTCATGAATGTGCACAAACGCCTTTTTGGGTCTAACTCGATCTGAGAAGGCGTTTGAGAGTTAAGAGACGTTTTATTTTCACAAAAATGGCCACCTCGTTACAGGCTTGCCACACCCACACCGAATAAGATATAAAAAGTCACAACTTTGGTTGGCACACGTGTCTAGATGATACTCACCAAATTTGGGGCCATTTAGATTAAAACACAATGATTTGCATCTTTTTGCGCAGGGGTGCGATTTTAGTGGCGCGTTTCACCCCACATGGCGGACTTCCTGTTAAGTTTAGGGTGTGACTGTCATTGACTTTTCTGTTTGCCCTGAGGTGTCATATGGATGTACCAAGTTTCATTTTTCTACGTTGGAAAAAAGTTACTTTCACTTTCCATAGGCCCAATGTATTTTGACTTTTGTAGGGGTCGCCACTGAGTCATTTCTCGTATTTTTTTCGCGACTTCAAAACATAACATTTTCGCCGAGCTTGAAGTCTGGGACCAATAAAAATGACTTTTCGTGCATGTTCACTGGGTCAAATTTAGGATCATTTGGTCAGAATAAAAAAAAAAAAAATTCCGAGCAAAAACAATAGGCCCTCCCGGTCATCACCAGCTCGGGCCTAAATAAAAAATAATCCGAACAAAAACAATAGGCCCTCCCGGTCATCACCGGCACGGGCCTAATAATATTTAAAAATATTCAAGGAATTGAGAATGCCAATCAGCAGTGTCCAAAATGAGAGATTCGGTTGAAACCAAACCACGGTCAGGTAGACTAACAAAAACGTTTGCCACAACTGCCAGGAAAAACAAAGAAAAACTCACAAATTTCTTCAGCTGAAAAATGGTGTGGCTATTTCAAGATGCGCAATAAGGAGGCACTTGAAGAAAAATGGGCAGCATGTTCGACCAGGCCTATGATGAAAGGTACACCATTCCTACTGTGAAACGTGGAGGTGGATCACTGATGTTTTGGGGATGTGTGAGCTACAAAGGCACAGGAAAAGATGAATGTAGCATGTTATCAGAAAATACTTATACTGGTGAGATCTCAAACGTGCAGTTCTTGCATGACAGCCCAGAAATTTACAGGAACTGGAGGCTTTTTGCAAAGGAGATTGGGCAGCTTTACAAAATCAAGAAAATATAGAGCCTCATCCACAAAACACTTCAAGCTGTCATTGATGTCAAAGGTGGCAATACATGGTATTAAGAACTGGGGTATGTAAACTTTTGATCAGGGTCATTTGGGTAGTTTCTGTTTTCATTATGATTTAAAAAGAATAAACACAATTGTTCATATTCTCACAAATCATTCATATTCTCTGAAAAATATCCAAAAAAATCACAAATTCTTCCAGGGTAAACTTATGAGCACAACAAAATGTATAGGGAATGTATATATATATATATATATATATATATATATTGTTGTATATATGTATGTTTTATATATACTGTATGCAATCATGTCAGGTTTGACATAGACTGTAAAATACAAACACTGATTTCAGAACTCACAGCAAGTTGTCCATCAGCGGTAGAGAGTTACTACAACAACAACAACAAAAAAAATTTAAATAAGGAGAAAGTAGTCTGTTGTAATGATATCTTCTAACAGACCCATGTATAGTCTGTGTAAATGTTTCAAATTACCGTAATGATCTGACACAAAATACCTAGCTAAATATTAACGTCTGACTTGAGAACAAACACTATCCTCCTGGTCTCATTTGAGTAATAGATCAAATAAATTATCGGCACCCCCTTCTTTTAGATTTTTAAGATATTGTGTAGTAATAAAAAAATTCAATTGGGGGATTTAGACTTTGCTTCAGTGAAACATGCTTGTTCTTGCTCTGGCTCTGCTCTCAGCTCCAGCAGCCCTCTCTGAGGAGACGAGGCTGACGACAACGACACTAAATGAAGACAAACGAGCGATGAGTGCTGACCCCTGACCTCTTTGATTAGATATAGGAGATGTAATTGGCTGCTGTGTTTTCCATCAACAGGCATTACGGACCACTTTGCCGCCAGCTCCATTAGAGCCGTGCTGTTTCTGGAAGCACCTGGAGCCGACCCACTTTGTCCTTTCATTATCAGCGAGCCTTCTATCAGCTAGCATCACTCAACAGCCTCGTAAAACAGGGATAAACCAGGCTCACTCTGCATTCCCCGGGAGTGTATTAATGTTCAATTTACGTTCACTGGTTTTCTTCATCTGTCTGCTAGAGTACTTTACCGATTTTAGTAATGTTCCTGTAATGTATAACTATTATATTATCAGTATTTATTTTGAGGGTACACGTGGCAGAGTGGTTAGCACTCCTGCCTCACAGGTTGTGAGTTCAAAACCCGGCCGACCCAAACATTCTTGGTCGACTCCGGTCTTACTGTGAGGAGTCTGCATGTCCTCCACGTGTTACTGTGGGTTCTCTCCGGGTACTCAGGCTTCCTCCCACCGTCCAAACACATGCATGTACAGGTTAAATGACAACTAAAGTGTCCCTAGTGAATGAATGTGAGAGTGAATGGTGGTCTGTCTGTGTCTAAATGTCAGCCCTGCGACTAACTGGCCATTGTCCAGGGTGTACCCCGCCTCAGGCCCAAAGTTGCTGGGATAGGCTCCATTCACCCGCGACCCCTAACGGGACTAAGCGGTAGACAATGAATGAATGAATGAATATTTATTTTGAGCAGATAATCAAAGACACTGTGCTTTATACAATGCCACTGTTGAGGCTTTATTGCCCAATACAATTAGCCTCAACCTATGGTTGAAGTGGCAGGAGGTACATAAAGACAATGTTAAAATGGCAGAATTGTTCCGATTGAAAGTGGGGCTGGAGTCAAGTCGCTGTGAACTGCTGTATGTTTACATGTGACGCCTTGAAATAGAACAGTATCAGGTGTCCAATAGAAATTAGTGGTGGTGGATTTCTTAGCATGTGGACGCATTTATTCTTCTTTTGACCACCAACTGCAGAGTTTAGCTCCACCCCTCAAAGCTGCTGTAGCAGAAAACGTTTTCCCTCATGCTTCCATTAGTTCCTGCTTTTACTGTATATATTATATATAAAAAATAATACCCAAGCAATTCTCCACTGCAAAATACCACTAAACCTATGTCTCTGAGTTCAGTGTCAGGCGGGTGTGATCAAACCATTGATTCAGTGTTGACAAGTTGACCAACAGCCGTTTGGATCGTCTGTTATTCTGATGGGCGCAGACCCCTGTGTTTGTGAGATTGTAATTGGACAAATCCTTGCAGGTACATGTGAGTGGATTGTGTTCGTACATCCAGCTACTGCAGATAAAGTCCAGAAGATAGGGCATGTACTCAACCACGAGCTGGTCCTGTTGGTTTCTTACAAAACATAAAATTTCATCTGTGTGTCTTATAAACCCAACCTATAGCTTCTTCATATGTTTTCTTGTCTGTCACTTTCTCCATTTGGTCTGAAAATCCACACAATCACTAAGAGATGAGGGTAAAAATAAACAGAATCACAGACATGGAGATTCAAGACTAGTTTTATCACAGGACCCCTGCGTTTGGCAACATACGGTGGGTAATTTATGGGAGAAGTTTTACTTCTGACAGATTTGCACAGGCTTAAAATCAGATGAATTCTGCAATTATTACATATTACTAGCTGTCCCCAGGTAATACCTATTCTGTGCAAATAGGGCTTTAGTTTTAACAGTAAGCCCGGTTGTACTTTTCACTGAATGATAGTGCGTCTGTAGCGCTCTGGGGTAAAAAAAAGCTTCTGGAGGCTTGTTTGTGCTGCAGTGAGAACAAGTTCTTTGGTTTTTGGTTTGAAACAGTAAAGACTTGAGCCGTGGTGGTGACCAAGGGAGATGACCTGCGCTCGGCCTCTTGGGAGCTGTACGCCGCTGCACTACAAATGAGCCGACAGCCCATTAGCCCCGACCGCACTGCTGCCACACTGCACCCAGCGTTGTGTGGAAACACTTCTCTGAAACCTGATCAGGCGCTGACCTGATAGGACTGTTTTTTGGAAAAATTTTAACTTAGTCAAAGTTGACCCGTTAGGTCAAAAAGAGTCTGCTCTACTGTGTGCATGTGTCTGATTGTTTCTGTGGAAGCATTATATACCGTTTTGCAACATTTTCTTACCCCTTCATTTCAAGTGTTGTCCTTCAAAATCTCTGTTTAGAGGGGTGTACAGCCCTTCCCCTTGATTCAAATGAGTATTGGGACACTCCTTCATCTCTTGTGAACAAGCAAAACAAGGGCTATGGGGTAAATGATAGAATTTGAATCTGGCCTTAGTGTGCACCTGGGACGTAAGAAGTTAAAATGACTAAAATGTAGCTGAAAGCCAAGCTATCTACATCCTAAAATGATCAAGGATTAATGTGGGGCGTGCTACACACACAAGCAGTTCTCGGTCCTGTTCCTCACAGACTGTCCCAGTGTCTTTGCTCTGACACTTGTTTACTGTTGTTTAATGTTCACAGATATGGTAATTAACGCAAATGTTTCCCTCATCAAAGCACAGCGTGTACCGTCATTTTCTGCTAAATGAACTGGTCTGGCACACACCACAATGGCTCCAAAAACAGATTACTGCCATAAAACCCCTGGGAACAGCGCAGTGTGGCATCAGCTTTGGTTTCAACGCAATAAATTCTCTTTAGTGTTTCATATAGATCTCTTTTTACATCCGTCTTTTTCCTTCTCATTGTAGGAGACGTTTTTTCTTATTTCCAGCTGCTCTGTTCGATGCAGAAGTTGGGAGAAAGAAGTGTCAATTTGCTCTTGATAAGACGGGTCATATAAACATTTAGACGGTAATTAGGAAAGGTGAGTGTGTGAGAGGGAAAGTGGAGGAGCGGCCGTCTGAAGCTGTCAGATGTCAACAACAGCTCAAGGGCAGGAAGTGGCCTTGTTTTGGTCCAGTCCACTTCCAGTCTTCACTAACAATTAACCTTTTATAAACCTGCACTAGATTCTGTTGCCTTATGAGCAGCGCTGTGTAAAATTGACCTCAGAATTACATTTTAAAGAGAACAGGTTGTGTCTAATGTTTAGCCTCTGGGGCCAAAGACATCTTAAATATTTGTCTCATAGTAAGATTATTTGAAATGGTAAAACCATTATTTCATCTTAGGCCAAAAAGATCCTTGTCTTGTCTACAAGGTTTACAGGTTATTATTTATTCTATGATGTACAGATATTTAATATCTGGTCTTAGTTATTTAAAGCAGCCCTGCGTAACTTTTAGCTATTAGCATTACGTAACTTTAAAGTCCAAACATGTACTGGGACAAGCAGACTGCTCCTGAGAGACACACTCATCAGCTCAAACAGAAGGAGGCTGATACACTGGACCCTAGCAGAGCTTTAGTTGTACATTGTTTCAGAAGATATGTATTTTTTCTTCCAAACTTGCTGGTTTTGGATACTTCCCTCTCAAAAACAAACAACACGGACAGTCTGAAGAGGGATCTGTTCCATATAGTGGCTAAAAGTTACGCAGAGCCGCTTAAATAATGTGATAAAACATACAGAAATTTTTTTGATTCACCAAATGTTTGGTCTAAGCCTACCCTTAACCATGCTTAGGATCAGACTCAACTTATGTTTCCTGGTGATTCAGGTTGACTCAGACAGAGCCTCTTACGTAGAACAGAAATCATGATAAAAGTGTCTTCTGTTTCCACTGAGCAGTGTCCAGAGAGACGTCTGCTGCAGAAACAGACACTAAATGAGATTTAAATTGTAATTGAAGCAGACTTTCAGAAACTTGGATGTGTTGCCAATAATAAATCTAAAGAAGTCTTTAATGCAGTGTACGCAATAAACTTTAGCTTTGTTTTCAAAATAGTTCAACATTTAGCATGTTTCCTCTCATAAATCTTTTCCCCGCAAGGCCAAGGCGTTCCCAAAGTAGTCCATCCATCCATCTTCTACCGCTTATCCGGGGCCGGGTCGCGGGGGCAGCAGTCTAAGCAGAGACGCCCAGACTTCCCTCTCCCCAGACACTTCCTGCAGCTCTTCCGGGGGGATACCGAGGCGTTCCCAGGTCAGACGAGAGATATAGTCCCTCCAGCGTGTCCTAGGTCTTCCCCGAGGTCTCCTCCTGGTGGAGTGGCAGATTCAGAGTCCGGGGATTGGGTTGCCGAGGCCGCCGCCTTCGACTGCCACCCAATTCACTTTGCACCGGCCCCTTACGGTTCCTCCTGAAGGTGGTGGGCCCACGGAGGTCGCCCCCACGTCGCTCCTAACGCTGCTAACGAGCTCCAACCCCGTGCCTGGCTCCAGGGTGGGGACCCGGTTGTGCCATACTGGCCGACGTAACGGTCCTTGATTTTTTCATTTCCATAAAGGGTTCTGAACAGCTCTTTGTCTGGCTCGTCACCTAGGACCTGTTTGCCTTGGGAGACCCTACCAGAGGCATATAGCCCCTGACAACATAGCTCCTAGGATCATTCGGGCACTCAAACCCCTCCACCTCAATAAGGTTCAAGGAGTATGCCCAAAGTAGTATGCTATGTTTTCATGCTGCACTATAGTATATCCCAGGTTTATTATTATCACAAAATCAGCAATTGCAATATCCATGTCGCAAATAACTCAAAATATCTCAATAATATTATGTTTTTTTATGTGGCCAGTATTGAAACTTTGCATGTGAGAACACACATGGTTCAAAAGGTTTAAATAAGATGTGTTTATTAAAATAAACACTTAAGAGAATAACCTGTACGTCAGTGGTGTAAGCAAGTGCATGCATGTATGAATATCAGTATAACCAAACAAAAAGACAAAACAAACGCTGTGGCTGCCAGGAGAGAGAGGTCTGAACAGGGCAGCATTTATCTTTTTTGTAATTGCTTAGACTTTAAAGTCAAAATAAATGCACACATGTCAAAACTTGACACCCACTGAGCAAAAGGTCATCTCTGAGTAGCACAGATACACTCACATTGTAAGCATCACACAATTTTCTGTGTTAGACTCATCGGTCAAAACTGTAAGACTATGTTTGTAGATTTTAATACACTGCCAACTAAACATAATTTTTAACTTCAGTCGACTGAACTCCAAACATGTAACACACACCTGACCAAAAGGACTAGGACAAAGCAGCCTTTGACACGGTGGACCACAGGATTCTGCTGTCACGGCTTGAGCATCGCGTAGGCATCAAAGGCACTGCCCTGAAGTTTTTTCAGTCCTACCTGGCCGAAAGGAGCTTCTGTGTCCAGTTGGGAGAATTCACATCATCCGTTGCCCCCCTCACCTGTGGGGTCCCTCAAGGCTCTATACTAGGCCCTATCCTATTTTTATTGTATATTTTAAATCCTGGTTAAACACAACATCTCCTTCCACTGCTATGCTGATGATGTCAGCTGTATCTCCCCTAAAGGCTGATGGACAGGCTGCAATCCATTCTTTGCTCGACTGTCTGTCTGACATAAAGTCATGGATGGGTTCAAACTTCCTCAACCTCAATCCGGATAAGACTGAAATAATTATTTTTGGCAAAACTTCCCGGCCTTTTCCATCGACGCCCTGGGCCCTCTCGCCTCTAACGTCAGGCCCTCTGTCAGAAATCTGGGGTGATTTTTGATAGTGCCTTCAAGTTTGAGCAGCAGGTCAGTGCAGTAGTTAGAAAAAGCTTTTTTCATTTGAGAAATATAGCTAAGGCCAAAGCCTACCTGCCCCAGAGTGATCTAGAGAGAGTTATCCATGCTTTCATCTCCTCTCAACTGGACTACTGCAACGCTCTATACACTGGCATTAACCTTTCCCAGCTCCGCCGCCTGCAGTTGGTCCAGAACTCAGCCGCTCGACTCCTCACTTGCACAAAAAAGCGAGAACATATCACTCCGGTCCTCGCATCACTACACTGGCTTCCCATCCGCTACGCGTTGATTTTAAACTGCTACTTATAGTCTTTAAATCCTCCATGGTGTGGCCCCCACATACCTGTCTGAGCTTCTCCACCACCACATCCTCCAGAGCACTACGGTCAGCTGACCTACTGCTGTTGGAAGTGCCCAGGTCCAGGCTAAAAACCAAGGGGACAGAGCCTTTGCAGTAGCAGCCCCAGACTCTGGAACTGCCTCCCCTCCACATCCGTGCAGCCCAGTCTCTAAACATTTTTAAGTCTCTCTTGAAGACTCACCTCTTTTCTCTAAGAGAGCCTTTGATTAGTGTCAGAAAGGCTAGTAAACACATACAACATACAATGTTTGTTTCTCCGATTTTAACTCCTGTAGTTATTTGTATTGTTGCCCTTCTTCTTTTATTTTTTTATTTTATTTTATTTTTAAATCTGTTTATATATTATGAATATTATTTCTTCTTTGTCTTCCTTTGTTTATTGCACTTAGCATTTTATTGTGAAGCACTTTGGTGTGGCTCAGCCATCTGTAAATGTGCTATATAAATAAATTTTACTTTGACTTTGACTTTGACTTTGACTAAACAGACATCAGAGCCTGCTCACTAAAGATACACTGTCAGTGGAGCTGGTCTTGGCAAAAATTGGTTTCAAAAACCTACCCTAAACCTACTTTTTTTGGTTCTTCCCCTTCCAACTTAGTCCCCTTTTTGAGCCAATAGAGGAGTTTTTCTGCCGTGAGCTGGAAAGTATTTGACCATCATCCTCACATGAAGGAGCCAGTCTTCTGGAGGAGATGGAAGCAGCCTGTGGTGATATATGTCATATAAGTGTCACATGTTCTGAGATGTCTCCTCACTTTGTACTTTTGCAATTTGTGTTTAAACATTTGTCACATTGGCTCTAAGTTTCAGCAAATGTGCTTTAGCGAGTACACAGCCAGGAGCAGCTCCTCCAGTTTGTGGTCTGGGGACCTTAGACTTGGAAGGGAGGAGGAAGCCAGCAGAAACAGAATAGACTACACTATGTAGATCCTACAGGGGTTGTAACACATACAATTCAATGTTTACTACACTAAAGTGGCATCAAATATTACAAGTTATATAGTTACATAGTTTTCAGAAATCACATTTTTTACTGATATTGTGCAGCTCTAGTGTACATACAAACGCCTCAAGAGTTTGTATTCCTCATCATTGCCTTTGCAAATTTGTAAAAGACTTTTCTTGTGTTGTTGGCTCTCACAGAACTGGAGTTATACCTGGACTGTGGAAAAACAGTGTAATAATGTGTTATGGTGCAGTAACGACACTGTCTCATTTCTACTAAATCCTCTGCAGATTGAGGCGTGTGTCATGTGTTGATTTAAAGGCTGTTCTTTTATCCAGAAGTGAGCCGAGGGAATAGTATCTATGAGCTCATAAACTTTTCACTGATAACATTGATAACCGTGGACTTCAGGAGACTCAGACCCGGTTCAGGGAGGATCAGCCGGGTCCTCCTCGCTCCCATCGACTGCTGTTCACACGGAGGAGGGGTCTGTTTGTTTAAGTGGCTCTGCATGGCAACGGCTAAGAGCTGCTCCTAAGAGAGACTTTGTAAAGGGTCAGAAATGAGACGAGTAAATACATACAACATACAATGTTTGTTTCTCCGATTTAGACTCCAGACTCATGGAGGTCAGTGTTTGAAGGAGACAGAGTTAGTCCGGTCTTAGACCAGGTCCAGACTCACGGAGGTCAGTGTTTGAAGGAGACAGAGTTAGTCCGGTCTTAGACCAGATCCAGACTCACGGAGGTCAGTGTTTGAAGGAGACAGAGTTAGTCCGGTCTTAGACCAGGTCCAGACTCACGGAGGTCAGTGTTTGAAGGAGACAGAGTTAGTCCGGTCTTAGACCGGGTCCAGACTCACGGAGGTCAGTGTTTGAAGGAGACAGAGTTAGTCCGGTCTTAGACCAGGTCCAGACTGATGGAGGTCAGTGTTTGAAGGAGACAGAGTTAGTTCAGACTTAGACCAGGTCCAGACTCACGGAGGTCAGTGTTTGGTGAAGGAGACAGAGTTAGTCCGGTCTTAGACCAGATCCAGACTCACGGAGGTCAGTGTTTGAAGGAGACAGAGTTAGTCCGGTCTTAGACCAGGTCCAGACTCACGGAGGTCAGTGTTTGTTGAAGGAGACAGAGTTAGTCCAGTCTTAGACCAGGTCCAGACTCAAGGAGGTCAGTGTTTGAAGGAGACAGAGTTAGTCCGGTCTTAGACCAGGTCCAGACTCAAGGAGGTCAGTGTTTGAAGGAGACAGAGTTAGTCCGGTCTTAGACCAGGTCCAGACTCATGGAGGTCAGTGTTTGAAGGAGACAGAGTTAGTCCGGTCTTAGACCAGGTCCAGACTCACGGAGGTCACTTGGTGAAGGAGGTTAGCAGGAGTTCGAGCAATATTTTTAGTTGAATATAATATAATTATTTGACATATGTTTATATATGTTTTTTAATCCAATCACAAGAATAATGTGGACTATCGGATCAGTCTAATATTATATGTCTAATGTTTTTTTTCTGTTCCAGACATGGACGAGTGTGAGAACGACTACAATGGAGGCTGCGTGCACGAATGCATCAACATACCTGGGAACTACAGATGCACCTGCTACGATGGATTCATGCTGGCCCACGACGGACACAACTGTCTGGGTAAGACAAGAACTCAACCCTACATATGCTGGTCTCAGATATGGTTCACAGTCTCCTGATGGCGGAGTGAAATCTGGAAGTGGGTTATCAAGTTGCTCAGTTAACCCTGGGTTTCTTTGTTGACCCAGGAGTGTGTTTATGACAGGTCAGAGAGAGTTAACATGACGACAAAGACAAAACTGCACTAAAAAAAAAAATGCACATACTCACCAAGTAAGTCTAGTCTACTGTAAATTAAAATCATTATCAGTTTGTTAATCAGTGCATCTCAATGTGATCCTAACAAATAAACCCACTCTGTGCAAAATGCCATTAAAGGTTTAAAAATACAAGTTACGACTTTATAGGAACTTTACAATGTCCTAAATGAATGCTTGCTGTATGTTCATGCTCCAGTCAGTTGTGGCATTTGCGCAGATAGGTTGGAGCTTGTTTCCTGTCCCTGATAGGTCAGTGTTTCTGTCCTCTACCTGCATAGCCTTGTTTCCTCTGGGATGATACGGTTCAACACGGTCTGTTCTGACACGTTTCCACCAAAAGGACCATCATCTGTTTGTTGTTTTATACAGTCAGTGTGGTACGGCCCTGGCTACATGAATTTAAACATTGTGTCACAAACCAAACTTTTCAGGACTGGCAGAAGGACTCTCGATGCAGATCCCACGAAGGCAGATGGTTCAAAGAAGGGTTTATTGAACACAGGCAGAAGTACAAAGTCCGAAATCCAAGAGACGAGGTCAAAACACAAGGCTATGGTCATAAACACGAGGAGACAGATACACGAGAAACACGAGGAATCACAGGAATTCTCACACGAGCGTTAGGCTACAATCCACCACGGCAGAGCATCCCATAACATCCCGCTCTCCCCCATAGTTCATACTGTCGTTGTGTCCTTGGGCAAGACACTTAACCCACCCTGCCTCCAGCGGTGTTCCAGCTGTAACACTGGTGAATATATATATATATATATATATATATATAAAACAATATTACACACAGAGACAAAATAACAGGAAGAGACAAATAGAAATTCTCTAAAATTATCAGTCTAGATTTAAAAGCAAGGAAATCAACTTAGTTTCCAGTCTTTCTGCAACATCTTCCATACATAAGGCGCCCCGTAGATAAAAGCCCTTTTACCCAGTTCAGTTTGGGACACTGGAACAGAGAGCAACAGATGCTCATGTGAACGAAGAGAATAAGAATCAGCACTTCTCTGTGCAATTAAGGTAAAAATGTTAGGTAGGAAGTAGTCCAAGTATTTTCTTATATATGACTCGTCCTTCGAGTGGCCAGAGCAGGACATCCCACCTGAGAATATAACTCACAGTGGTGTGTCATTGCTTTACAGTTAGTAATGAACCTCAGAGAAACATGATAAACAGTGTCAAAAAAAGAAATTCAGCAGAAACAATCATATATAAGAGATCTCCATGGTCCAACACAGGGTGAAAAGGTGCAAAATAAAAAGTGGAGTGGTTAGTGCTCCTGTCTCACAGAAGGTCTGTGAACCTCCTCGACCAACTCCGGTCTTTCTGTGAGGAGTCTGCATGTCCTCCACGTGTTACTGTGGGTTCTCTCCGGGAACTCCGGCTTCCTCCCACCGTCCAAACACATGCATGTACAGGTTAATCGGCAACTCTAAAGTGTCCCTAGTGAATGAATGTGAGAGTGAATGGTTGTCTGTCACTGTCTGTCTCTGCGACTAACTGGCCATTGTCCAGGGTGTACCCCGCCTCAGGCCCAAAGCTGCTGGGATAGGCTCCAGTCACCCACGAGCTCTAACGGGATAAAGCGGTAGAAAATGAATGAATTAAAATTTCTTCACAAGTCAAATCAACAGATTGCAGTGTGTTTTGACATCTGTCTGACCCTGTATTCTAATGCCCCCCACCGTAAAAAAGCCACTGAAAAATCCCATCACGTGACCGCGTGTTGTTATCCTGCTGTTGTCTGATGTCTGTATGTTTATGTATGTTGTAAAGGCAACTATAGTTGCGACTATGTATGTTATGTTGTTATGTCTGTACAATGCTCTATTTCATTTTCCTGAAGACCACAGCACATGAAAATGGCTGCACGTGAAGCACTTTGTGACCATTGTCTGTAAAAGGTGCTATATAAATAAACTTTTACCTACTTACTTTTTTACTTTAGCTCCAGCTTTAAGAACCGTTCAACTGTCTCAGTGCCAACAGAGAGCTGCCTACAGTGAGACACTGAGTTTTCCTTATTTCATTTGACCAGGAACGTCCTACTGAGAGCACAAATCTTTTAATCAAATTCATAAATCAAATCAATCTTTTACTGGGGTTTCTGGTCCTATATATTGTAAACGTTTTCAGTCGTTAGAGAAATCTGTAGGGCACTGAACAGAACATCGAATCGAGGACCTTCTGGTTGTGAGGCAATAGCAGAGTTGAAAATCAAAGGTTTCATCAAAATATTTTACATGCCTGAAGATTTAGAGATGGACAATTTATACTAATTTAACCAAGTATGTAGCCTAAATTGGAAGGTTATGTATAATCCTAAGGGGTTATAAAGAAGGCATCTGGACATAGTTTCGAAGATCTGAAGATGTTTTGTCCATCATCCAAGGGATATGTCAGTTCTTAAGTAGACTGGTCTGTTAAATGAGGGAGTGGTTGAACCAGGTCTGATACACAAGGTCCACAAGTGAGTAATGACTCCCCCACTGATGCCAACACACACCTGCTCAACGGTCCTGAGTGACACTAAGTAGATATTTAGTTTGTTTACACAAACAAAGTTAGTCTGCACAAAGACACAGATAAATGCAATGTACAGATATCAGTCTTAATTAGGCATGGGACAGTAGGAGATTCTGACGATATGATAACCTTATAGAAAAATATAACTTAAAATGGTTTTAATGTCCTGGTAAACTTTGGTTTGTTATAATATAAGTTCAATAATGTATTACAATAGAATGTCCCAATACAATTCTTCCAAATGCAGGAACCTAATCTCTTTCTAGTCTCGTCTCTTCAGCTTTTAAATAATGGTCTGCCACAGTATTTGTGTTTTTAATGCTACAATTAGCATAGCACTCTGTAACAGCTCCATCCACCTCACAGGTGTGGCATATCAGGATGCTGATTAGCGAGCATGATTATTGCACAGGTGTGCCTTAGGCTGGCCACAATAAAAAGCTGCTCTGAAATTTGCAGTTTTATGACACAGCACAATGCCACAGATTTCATAATTTTTGAGGGTGTGTGCAGTTGGCGTGCTGACTGCAGGAATGTCTACCAGAGCTGTTGTCCCTGAATTGAATGATGATTTCTCTACCATAAGCCATCTCCATCTTCACCCCCAAGATCCTCTGAGACCAGTCACCTGGACAGCTGCTGCAACAATCAGTTTGCATAACCAAAGACTTTCTGCACAAACTGTCAGAAACCATCTCAAGGAAGCTCATATTTGCACGTCGTCCTCATCGGGGTCTTGACCTGACTGCCTTTCGTCGTCAGAGTGGACCAACATTCCACAGGCCACAATCAACAACATGATCAACTCTATGTGAAGGAGATGTGTTGCACTGCGTGAGGCAAACCGTGGTCACACCAGAACAGATTGGTTTTCAGACCCCCCTGGACCCGCCCAGACCCTCCCAATACAGTGAAACTGCACATTTTAGAGTGGCCTAAGGCACACCTGTGCAATAATCATGCTCTCTAATCAGCGTCCTGATATGACACACCTGTGAGGTGGATGGATTATCTCGGCAAAGGAAAAGTGCTGTAACACAGATTTGGACTGATCTGTGAACAATATTTGACAGAAATAAGCCTTTTGTGTACAAGTCTTAGATCTTTGAGCTCATAAAAAATGCGGGTAAAAACAAAAGTGTTTTTCTTTAAAGTTTTGTTCAGTATATGTTTAAACTGTTTTTGTTAAGTTAATTTATCCTTTTGGCTGTGAAACCAAAGTACCTTGAACCTTGTTCAATATTTAAATCGTTGCCTGCTCAGAACCCAGGTCAGCCGCTGAAATAATCCACTCTTTTCCACAGAATTGCAAAACTGCATGTGACACTTTTAGTAAACATAACCCAATAAACTGATTTAACCATCTGTCCTTCTCCTGCACAAAGCCCATTATGTCAGTAGTTGAGAAAGTAGGGGCTATTACTCTTGAACATGTACATTCTCCATGTGAAGCAAGCAGCAGCTGTTTGAGTGTGGACACTGTGTTTCCTGTTGGTTTTGTTCAAATGAACCTCTGTCGTAGTGAACTGTTTAGAGATAGATGTGAGCAGTGTCACCTGGTGTTTATGGAGCTCAGAGGAAACCAGCGCAGACGTTTATTTATTTGATTTTTTTTATTGGACGGGGACTGGATGTGGCCTTAATGAAGCGTCTTAATTAAAAGTGTTTTCTAATGAGGCAGTAAAGAGAGAGACACAGGAAGCTATGCAGCGCTGCTTTTTATTTTGTTCTACCTCGTGTTATTGCTCTGACTTCACTACTTGTTTATTCTTGTATATTACACCCTGTTCTTTTTTAATTATATTTTACAACCACCACAATAGCATTTGCATTAGAGGTATAAAGAACAAGTTTCATCATGATACATTGATTCAGTGTTTTGTGATGTCTAACTGTGATGTCTAACTGGAAAGCAACACATGAAGTTAATGAATATCAAAGTGCATCTGAGGTAAATCATTTCTGTGTCCTCAGCAGCATCAGTGTTTTCAGTAGGTTTATACTGTAGTTGACGCTTCCTTCATAGATTTACCATAAGTAATGCATGGTGACTCCCCTCAAAGGTAAAGCACATCCCAGTCCGATGGCAGATCTGGGTATGACCCCAGTCACCTGTACATGGTCAGGAGTTTTAGGCCTTGTGGAGACAAGCTTAGGCGTATCTGATGTTTTGAGAGCCCAAATGTCATCATCAGGTCCCAGAGTGGAAAGATTTCAAAACAAGTTTTTTATGTTTAAGTGTTTACAACCCATATGTATCTTTTCTGAAACAATGACACCTTAGCCCCACTTCTTAACCTGCATGCGCTAAACAACAACGGCGCCATACAGGGTTGTGTTAGTGCTGCAGAAGGTTATGGCTCTGACAACAAAATCTTCTGCTCCTCTATCACCAAGTGGAGATGGAGAGCACATGTTTTTAATCCACTGTTCTTACATCTCCGTCTAGATATACCCTTAAAATTTATCAAGGCTAATCCAAGCCTTTTTAAGGGCGCTTTCACACCTGCACTGTTTGGTCTGAACCAAATCTTCAGGTGTAAAAGCTCCAGAACCATGGTTCAGACCAAACAGCTGCTCTGTGGTCTCGGTCCAGACCAAACTGAACCAAGGTCTGGTTTGTTTGTGAAAACACGTTTGTACATTTGTAAAATGAACCTCTGAAGAGACTACACCACAGCAAAAGCAGTCTATGCCCCGTTGTCATGACGACGGTGAACACAGTGTCAGGAAAAGTCTGATAGTCCGCTTTTCAAAACTGTAGAGTGAAACCAAAAGTTACTAAACCAAACGAATCCTGTTGTAATTTATGAGTTCTTAGTGCGGACCTTGTGCAAACTTTCAGGAAAGAAAATGCCCTAGAATTGCTTTGTGGGTCGTGCTTTTTTTGTAGGTGGTACTGCTCAGGTCATTCAGATTGTGCCACCAGCCGTAGCCCCAAATTACTGTCGAAGAGCGAGATAGGAGTTAAAGAGTCTCTTGACCTGTCTTCTGTCACCATGACTGTTTGGGTAATTGGAACATGTAGCTTTTGAGTGTTTATTCAAATACCCCACAAATATCTTGGCTCTTCTTCTTATGCCAGTTACACATGTTTGAGCCTCAGACAGTTTGCTGCTCTGATCAGATGAGCTGCCATAACACTGTCTTCAGCTCTGATCAGAACAGAAGAGCATAAATGAAATCAGCTGGAGAGATGTGGGAGCAGCTGACTGTACATTCTTTACTTTCTGAAGTCTAATGTCACATCTGCTCAGAGACATTTTGTTTTGACGTCTCTGTGACAGCGGCGGAGGCGTCTCCACAGTTTTTTTGTTTTGTTTTTTAACGACGTCTGGGAGTAAACGGCAGCATGTGGTCAACAGCAGAGTCTCCCTGCTCCACTTGTTTGTCTCACTCTCGAAGTTCACACTCAATTTATTTGGTATGTTTTCGCACGCTCTGAGCAAACCGAAAGAAACAATAAAGACTGTGGTTTTTAATAAGCCCCGATCATGATATCTGGAATCCTCAGACTTTTGTAGAGCCGCAGCAGGGCGCTTGGACGAAAAACTCGCTTTGAAAATTGAGAAATGAGAAAAAAAAACAACAGTCGTTCGCAGGAAGTGTTTGAGTTAAAGCTGCCTAATGGCCTCCTTCAGTTCTCTTGGACAGTATTTATTTGGTTTGGGCCGCGACACAGCTGTGTTCAATGTGTCGACACAGTGGAAGCCGGAGTTTATTTGTCTTGTAAAATGACTTTTTGAATCTGAAGCTGCGTTCGAAAGGTGACTGTGCAGCGGTGCGTCATCAGCTGCTGGAAGGCCCACAGGTCCGGCTCAGTGATGGGGAGGACTGAGCGAATGGAGAGAAAGCAAGGGCTAATTTACTTGTCTTTGTGTTACATAAAAACAGCACAAAAATGTACAGCTGTGCTCAAAAGTTTACATATTCTGGCAGAATATGTGATTTTTTGGCCATTTTTCAGAGAATATGAATGATAAAACAAAAAACTTTTTTTCACTCATAGTTAGTGTTTGGGTGAAGTCATTTATTGTCGAAAAATTGTGTTTACTCAATTTAAATCATAATGACAACAGAAACTACCCAAATGGCACTGATTAACATTTTTGATTGTTAATGTTGAGTTTCTGGGCTCCTGACAGACCCTTCCATCTTTTATCCACTGCTGCACTGCTGTTTCTGAGTTATGGGGAAAGCAAAATAACCGTCAAAGGATCTGCAGGAAAAGGTAATTGAACTGTATCAAACAATATATCCAAGGAATTAAGAATGCCAGTCAGCACTGTTCAAAATGAGGGATTCTTCTGAAACCAAATCAAGGTTAGGTAGACCAACAAAACTTTCAGCCACAACTGCCAGCAGGACTCTCTGAAAAATGGTGGTGTGACTTTTTCAAGATGGACAATAAGGAGGCACGTGAAGAAAAATGGCTACATGGTTGAGTCTCCAGAAAAAAGCCACTACACAAAAAACACAAAGCATCCTGCTTAATACACACTTTTAATCAGGGTCATTTGGGTAGTTTCTGTTGTTATTATGATTTAAAAAGAATAAACACAATTGTTTGACAATTAATGGCTTCACCCAAACACTAACTATGAGTGAATGAAAAGTTTGTGTTATTATTCATATTCTCAGAAAAAAGGCCAAAACAAATCACACATTCTGCCAGAATATGTAAACTTATGAGCACAATTGTAAATATCTGCGTATTAGAAAAGCTGTAAACAGTTTTTTCCAGTTTCCTTATTGTGCAGATAGTGTTATAATCATTTTTCATTTCCTATAGTTAATAATTACTGGTTGCTTCTAGTTCTCTTCAGGTCATGTAAAATCTGATCATGTCATATCTTTCATTCTAATCCAAACATGAACATAGATATACACACGTGGACAAAAATGTTGGTACCCTTCGGTCGATGAAAGAAAAACTCACAATGGTCACAGAAAAAACTTTATTCTGACAAAAGTAATAATAAATAAAAATTCTATGAATGTTAACCAATGAAAGTCAGACATTGCTTTTCAACCATGCTTCAACGGAATTATTTAAAAAAATAAACTCATGGAACAGGCCTAGACAAAATTGTTGGTACCCCTAACTTAATATTTTGTTGCACAACCTTTTGAGGCTATCACTGCAATCAGACGATTCCTGTAACTGTCAATGAGACTTGTGCACCTCTCAGCAGGTATTTTGGCCCACTCCTCATGTAGGGGTGTGCCGGTTTCAGAATTGGAGATGACGGTTATGACGTGAGTCAAATGTGACGGTTCATAACATAACCGTCGGGGGTGGGGGTGGGGTTTGAATAAACGAGCAGACACTGATTAGCTACTTGCTCTACGTTTATTTAAAATTAACAGCAAGACAACTAGCAGTGAATGTGCTTATTAAAGAGTAACTAAACACACACAGTGAACAAATCCTTAAAAAAAAAAAAAAAACAACTTTGCAATGAACGTGCTTTGTTTTAAATAAATCACACACAGTAAACAAAACGATCTGACAGGGGTAGCTATGTTCCCCGCAGTGCTAAAAACTTGCTCTGATGCTGTGCTTGTAGCACAAATACACATGTATTTACGTGCCAATTTTGCTAAGAGCGGATAGCGTGTTTCATTGTCTCGCCACCATGCTAGTGGATCTGCCGTAGAGTCAATTGGTTGTTCTTGGAGATAGCGGGTTAACGCCGTGTCAGCGCGCGCTCTGATCGGTAAAGGGGCAGAGATTTCAGACCTCCGTTTATTAAGGAGATCTCCAAGATTGTGCACAGACCTCTCCCGAATCATCTCCAGCAGCAGCAGCCTCCGAAGCACCACTAACTCCGCCTCCGTTTCCCTCGTCAGCTGATACAATTTCCCCCCGGAGTGCATCTTTTGTCTCCTCCAATCCATCCCCCATTGCCTCTGTATCGTGGGTCAAGGAAAGATGACTTTGCCAAAAGCTCCTGAGTGGCTGGCACTGTATTTGTGCTAATGTATGAGGCATAGGCCTACGCTGAGTTTCATTTACGATGAGATGCGCTCTAGTTCACAGTGCAGTGCAAGTGAACGCGGGGCGCTGGCGCATCCATGTCACGGTTATCATTGTCTGCTATATTTGCTTTTTATTTATTAAAATACATGCAATTGGTTGATGAAACATTTATTAAAATTAAGATAACATTTGTACAAAACGAAATTCGTTTTTAAGAAAGGTTTTCTACAAAGCAAAATTTAATGAAGTGGTAAATATCATGTCTGACGATTTACAAAACTTCATTAAGTGGTAAAAACCACGTCTCACGATATATTGCGCATCTTATGATCCCATCTAAAAAATGAAAATAATTTTTGATAAAAAATGTTTGTAAAAAATATTTTAATGACACGGTTTTGGCGGTTATAGAGTTCTAATGACGGTGTTCAACTATAACCGCCGATCACACGGTTATATACTAACCGTCACACCCCTATCCTCATGAGCAAACTGCTCCAGTTGTTTCTGGTTTGAAGGGTGTCTTTTCCAGACGGCATGTTTCAGCTCCTTCCAAAGATGCTCAATAGGATTGAGGTCAGGGCTCATAGAAGGCCACTTTAGAATAGTCCAATGTTTTCCTCTTAACCATTCTTGGGTGTTCTTAGCTGTGTTTTGGGTCATTGTCCTGTTGCAAGACCCATGACCTGCGACTGAGACCAAGCTGTCTGACACTGGCCAGCACATTTCTCTCTAGAATCCCTTGATAGTCTTCAGATTTCATTGTACCCTGCACAGATTCAAGACACCCTGTGCCAGATGCAGCAAAGCAGCCCCAGAACATAACAGAGCCTCCTCCATGTTTGACAGTAGGGACAGTGTTCTTTTCTTGATATGCTTCATTTTTCTGTCTGTGAACATAGAGCTGATGTGCCTTGGCAAAAAGTTAAATTTTTGTCTCATCTGTCCATAGGACATTCTCCCAGAAGCTTTGTGGCTTGTCAACATGTAGTTTGGCATATTCCAGTCTAGCTTTTTTATGATTTGTTTTCAACAATAGTGTCCTCCTTGGTCGTCTCCCATGTAGTCCACTTTGGCTCAAACAACGACGGATGGTGCGATCTGACACTGATGTTCCTTCTTTCTTTCTATTCTCCTGCGACACCTCTTTCCTTCGCTTCCTCTGGTCCATGTTGAGTGTGGTACACACCATGTCACCAGACAACACAGTGACTACCTGAAGCTCTATAAATAGGCCCACTGACTGATTACAAGATTGTACACACCTGTGATGCTAATTAGTGCACACACCTTGAATTAACATGTCCATTTGGTCACATTATTTACAGTCTTTTCTAGGGGTACCATCAATTTTGTCTAGGCCTGTTCCATGAGTTTATTTTTTTAAATAATTCCATTGAAATGGTTGAAAAGCAATGTCTGACTTTCATTGGTTAACATTCATAGAATTTTTATTTATTATTACTTTTGTCAGAATAAAGTTTTTTCTGTGACCATTGTGAGTTTTTCTTTTATTGACCAAAGGTTACCAACATTTTTGTCCACGTGTGTAATTAGACGTAGACATAACTTGCCACGAACTTGGTCAGTAGCCTAAAAGGGTTACTTCAAAAATAATTATCAGTTTTTATAATTTTTTTTTTTTAACTTAAAATAGTGTGTTTTTCAATTAGCATGTTTTTGTGTTTTGCTTTTGTACTGAAATTGGAACCAAGAACCGTGGATATTCACTGGCATTTGATTTGGTGGTTATTTATAAATGCTTCTAACCCCCAGGTCAAGGGGTCATAGTTAAATGTTTGGGTTGTATAATAGTTAAAGCCACCTTGCTTAACCTTTAGCCAAGAAATAAAAGAAAGAAGATAGATAGTTCTTAGACAGTAGCTCAGTAGAATCATTTCTCTCTATTTGACACAGTCCCTCAGCTGGACAGAAACCTCCTGTAACTTTCCTGTCCCAAATCTGTGTGTTAGCCTACAGAACATGACATAAGCTGAGTTGGTAATGACAGCAGCTGAAACTATAACACAAGGCTGTTAGTGACTGAGATGTGGAGAATTCAATCTGAAAGCACTAGGGGCACTTGAGTCTATTCATCCACTCTCTACTGTGCTACTATTCACAGCTCTTTGTCCTGCTCTGTCTCCAGACCTCAGTTTAAGAGCACTACTGTCTGTCTAGTGTCTTTGATATAATCTGCTCTGTCCTCACTCTCACATAAACACTTTAGAAAGAACAGGGGTTTAGTACTCATCGTTTTTCAGTGTTAGATGTTCCCAGTTCACTTCAGCCCCATCAAAATGCCCCATTGGATATTTACAAGGCTTTCAGCAGCAGCAGTGGCACAGTGGAGCCCTATAAACACTCCTGTCCTGACTCACACTTGTGATATTCTGATGGGCAGTGTTGCTCAAAGGAGTCTTCCACTTCCACTGCCATAAGTGTACTGTAGAGCAGTGATTCTTATATTTATGGGTAGCACCTCAAAAATATTTATCTCTCCATGTACTGTGTTCATAGCTTTTGTCCAGGTCTTTTTTTATGTACATAAATGATAAAAACAAATTAAACACAGCCAATCCTCTTATTCTAATTCTTCTATTCTGCTGTCCTGTAGAGTAAAGTCAAATTTGGATCCACTTCAGCTTTCTGAAAGGTCAAAAAGTTATGAAATATGAGTCAGTACAGCACTGTTTGCCATGACGTTTATTTAGTTTAGATGCTTTCTCAGTATGGTTACTTCATCCTCCACTGTCCCTCTCTCAAATCTTTTACGACATGAGCACAACCACTGACTTTTAAAACCCTCTCTTTTATTAGAGGTCTCTGTTCAGCTTTTAAGAGCTTTTCACCTTGACCAGAAATCTTGTCACATTTTGACCTTGTGAGATCTTGTCACACCCCATTATAACTCATATATCAGTTCATCTGAAGAGACCCACTGTAACAACTGAATGTCTCTTTGGGGATTAATAGTGATTTGTATTTGAATCTTAAAATCATCCGTGCCCTGTTCTCTGAGTCCAGTTGAACCTGCCCTAATATGTCTCTTCTACCCACATTGACAATGATCATTGGATCATTTAATCCTCTGTTCCTGTGTGGAGCTATGAGTGCATTCACAAAAAACAGATCGAGTCGGCAATAGTGCTTTCTGTTACTGAATATTTGAGTCCTTTAGAGCTGAGATGAGTCACACGAGGGAAATAGACAGGTTTGAGATATTTTGGATGTCTGACACAGTTGAACAGTCAACACAGAGTAGTAGCACTGAACATTCAAGTTTATAAAGTACAGTACAGAAAACAGTAGGTCAGTGCACACTTATAATATCAAATCTAAAGGAACGACACTCACTTGGTAAGGCCCAAAGCTGAAGCCAAGTTATCCAATAGATGTCTGAGTGACCTCTGACACTATCTCTTCCAGGGTGTTCTGACCTGGATGAATTATCAGAATTCCCTCTACTCGACCTGAGTAGAGGGAAATCAACTTAATGGATAGGCCCTTATTGAGGTTAAGGACACTGTAAAGCTAAAGTAGTTCTAAAATTCTCCAACCCTTTCTACATAAATAAAGACATTATACACATATTTATATCTCATGTGACATTAGTAGGCTTTTGTCCTTTTAGAACTATTTATACTATGTCCCTCAAAATGGGTGGGACAATACTCTTACTTTAAGAAAGTAAAGCGTATCGAATTAAAACGTATCTGACAAATTACTAGAACATTTACAGCTGGAGTATTTGTGTTCTCTGTTTAGTTGGATGTGCTCAGATATCTCTCTCAGATCAGACATTTTCATTATAAACTCCTCTGACATGTGTTTGTTTATGGACTCTCTTGATTCTCTCTGAATGTCTCTCTCCTTCTTTTCGTCTGAATCTGAACAGATGTGGACGAGTGTCTGGACAACAACGGCGGCTGTCAGCAGGTCTGTGTCAACACCATGGGCAGCTACGAGTGTCAGTGCACACATGGCTTCTTCCTTAGTGACAACCAGCACACCTGCATCCACCGCTCCGACGGTAAGACTCGCACGGCACAGGACGGATCTGGACTGGGTCAAACTGTGGCTTAAAGACACAGTGGTTTGCGTTACTTTCTTCATTTCTTCTTACTTATAGACCACAATTTGATCCATCTGCCACATACATTTGCTGCATCAGTATTCTACTCCAGCACTTGTTGCTTGTTTTAATATACAGTGGTTTTAAAATATAATTGCTTTTATATCAGTGTGTTTAAACTTTGTATTACTGCAGTATAAGACAGACAGAATTAGCCTCCGTGGCAAAAGAATTTATTGTTGGAACTGAAACTCACAGAGAGTAATTGAACTCTTCTTGAGGAAAGAAAGGAGGATGGACTTTGTGTTAAAAAATCATCAAGTGTTGGTTGAGTCAATGAATTTTTATTTAATTTTGTCGTTTTATTGGCTCAATATTGAAGCTCCTGCTTCATACAATGTGTGCTCTGTGGCGCAGCTGTGTCTGCAGTGAAAAGAGACTTGTTGAACTGTGTTATTGGTCCATGTACCTAGTGGATTTTTGTCTTGATGTGAATAAACCAAAGTCGGAAAAGAGCTTTATCCGATTTTGTAAAAATGAAATACGACTGGATATGTAATATTGTGATAGCTGCCAGTTAGCCTCGTGGCTACACCAACCCGGGTGCCATAAACTGTGGCCGTGCAGAGCATCGTGGGTCTGAAGCAGGACCGCCATGTCTGTGGCTCCAGTGCTCCAGACCCATGGTGCACTTCATAACGCTCACAGTTCATCTAACTCCTCACTTTGCTTAAGAAAAGTGCAGTGTGAACCTGCTGCAGGTGCTACTGGACTTCTGAAGTCCCAATGGCTGACTGTGATGCAACGCCCTGTTATACCACGTTTCTGTATTGTGTTGTGTTTTCTATAGTGTGATGGCACTATAATGACAGTATTAGGAAATGGTTCAATAGAGGTGGGACACCACTGAAGGCTTAGGTGTAAAATGTATGGCCTTGGTATAAGACATGCTAATGCTTTACAATTGCTCACAATCCCCTCTGTTGGTGTGATGGTTCTAATGTTTGGCTTTTTTTGCAACTCTTGGTGTCATCTTTTGACTGCGAGAGAGGATAAGATGTGCTTTTATAGATGGTACAATGCACTCTGTAAGCCAACCACACAAAAGCTTGAGGTATGCTAAATACAATAATATAATTCAATTGGAATGTGTGCAGTTAAAACAGTCCAGTTTAAGGCTCAGAGTTGAGCAGAGGGAGGCTCAAGGGTAAAAACTGACTCTGGTTCTGATTGTCCTGCTGATGACTCTGGGTAAGATAGTTCTAATGGTCCAGCTGACTCTGGAGAGTGTGGTTCTGATGGTCCAGCTGACTCTGGGGAGGGTGGTTCTAATGGTCCAGCTGACTCTGGAGAGTGTGGTTCTGATGGTCCAGCTGACTCTGGAGAGTGTGGTTCTAATGGTCCGTCTGAAGACTCTGGAGAGTGTGGTTCTGATGGTCCAGCTGACTCTGGGGAGTGTGGTTCTGATGGTCCGTCTGAAGACTCTGGAGAGTGTGGTTCTGATGGTCCTGCTGAAGACTCTGGAGAGTGTGGTTCTGATGGTCCAGCTGACTCTGGGGAGTGTGGTTCTGATGGTCCGTCTGAAGACTCTGGAGAGTGTGGTTCTGATGGTCCAGCTGACTCTGGGGAGGGTGGTTCTCTCGATGGTGCAGGTGTAAAAGTTTGTGAGCACTTTGAGAGGGAGCTTAAAGTCACTGAGGCCTCTGAAGTTGTAGAGATGCTTTCTGGTCTTCTTCACGATGGTGTCAATGTGACAAGTCCAAGAGATGGTCACTCCCAGGTTTTTGTCCACTCTTTACACCTCAGATCCAAACATGTGCAGTTGATGGAAGTCCATTTGATCGTCATGGGTGACAATGGCTCAGGTTGTAAAGCGGGTTGTCCAGTATCTGGAAGGCTGGCGGTTCAATTCCAGCTCACATTGTTGAAAGGAAACTGAACCCTGCAATGGTAGTTTTTATCTGAAATTGCCTCTGAGGGCACAGCAGTGTGAGGGGGGGACGAGGTGTAGTGTTCCGGTCAGGGAGGTGTAGACCCACCAGCACTGGGACCTGGCAACGTCATGCATCTGGAGCTAAAATCTCATACTGTTTGAACTTTACTTTGAACTGTTCGGTTTTATGTGTTGTAACGTCTCGGGTTACTTGACTGTAACCCTGTTCCCTTAAAAAGCGGGAACGAGATGCTGCGTAGCATTACGCTATGGGGAACATTCTTTGTGTGACCGGTTGTGAAGCACGTGTGTCAAACACGCCAAGAATTGGCTTATAATACCTCTGTTGGTGACGCAGCTCATCAGTGGCAGCTGTGTGATTGCGCGCACCTGAACAGAGGGTATAATAACACGTGACGCGAGCGTCCTCAGGTCAACTTTGTCTGAAGAGCGCCGGACACGCCCAGTGCGGCATTGCAGCGCAGCATCTCGTTCCGCTTTTTAAGGGAACAGGGTTACAGTCAAGTAACCCGAGACGTTCCCTGTCAAAAGCTACACTCGATGCTGCGTAGCATTACGCTATGGGGAATGAGAATACCAACGCCCGCACTGTAAGTGTCTGGACCCTCGGGTTGTGAAGTGTGCACAAACACAAAGAGGTCTCAAACACAATTTTGGGATGATGACTCAAGGACATGCAAGCCCTGAGTAGCATGAACATCCAAGCTAAAGAATCTGATGAATGTGTGCGGAGAGGACCAGCCTGCCGCATCACAAACTTGCTGCAGAGGGGCACCTTTTGCTAGAGCTGTTGAAGCTGCAACCCCTCTAGTAGAATGAGCCCTCACACCTATGGGCGAAGTTTGACCGCGCACGTCATAGGCCAGGGCAATGGCATCCCTCACCCAACGTGATATAGTTTGTCTGGTAGCTGCAACCCCAGCTTGCAGCCCCGTAACATATAAACAGCTGTTCGGACTTACGCCACTGGCTAGTGCGGTGGACATAAGTCTGGAGGGCACGTACTGGACACAGTAAGTGAAGTCTCTCCTGCTCCGGTGTTGTAAATGGCGGAGGACAGAAGGCTTCAAGAACGACCGGATTTAAGGTCGAGAATGGAACTTTTGGAAGATAGTTAGGGTGAGGATGCAAAATGGCTTTGACCAGCCCGGGAGCAAAGTCTAGGCAGGAGGGCGAAACTGACAGAGCCTGCAAATCTCCAACCCTCTTGAGAGTGGTAATGGCCGCCAGAAGAACCATTTTTAGAGTCAGAAATTTAACAGACGCTGACTCCAGTGGTTCAAAAGGAGTGCTTACTAAGCCCTCCAGCACTATAGCTAGGTCCCAGGAAGGAACTCTAGCTCTAGTTTGGGGTCTCAACCGCTTGGCACCTCGAATGAAGCGGGCAACTAGAGGATGTCTCCTATCGAGACCCGTCAATCAGGGCGTGGCAAGCCGAAATGGCGGCCACGAAAAACCCTGAGTGTGCTAGGATTAGTGCCGAGGACAGTTTGTCCTGCAGAAACTCCAGCACTGAAACAATCTGGCAGTGGACTGGGTCTGCATGATGTGTAGCACACCAGGCATCAAAGACACGCCATCTGCAGGCATAGGCTCTCCTAGTAGAGGAGACCTAGCGCTCAGAATAGTCTCTACAACAGGGGCTGGGAGCCCGACATCTCTTAAGTGGTCCCCTCAGGGGCCAGACGTAAAGGTTCCAGAGCTCGGGCCGGGATGAAACACTGTCCCCTGTGCCTGAGAAAGGAGATCCCTCCTGGTCGGAATCGCCCATGGCGAGCCGTCGAGAGAGATATTAGGTCTGAGAACCACACTCTGGTTGGCCAACGGGGCGCTACTAGTAAGAGGCGCAACCCGCATTGACGGACCTTCGCCAGGACTCCCGGGAGCAGAGCCACCGGGAAATGCATAAAGGCGCAGTCTGGGCCACACATGGGCCATTGCGTCCAGACCCAGGGGAGCTGGAGGAGTCAGAGAGAAGTAGAGGGGACATTGTGCTGTCTGCTGTGAAGCAAAGAGGTCCACCTCTGCTTCGTAAAATCTTTCCCAGATTTGGCTCACTACCTCGGGTGGAGTTTCCACTCCCCATGTGTCACAGCCTGTCTGGACAATAAATCTGCTCCCACATTCATGCGCCCGGGATATAAATCGCCCTGAGGGACAGGAACTTGTCCTGGGCCCAAAGCAGCACCTGCTGCGCTAGCTTGTTCAAGCGGCACGAACGCAGTCCGCCCTGACGATTTATGTAAGAGACCACCGCTGTGCTGTCTACTTGTACTAGGACATGGTAGCCCCTTAGCTGCTGGAGGAAGTATTTCAGGGCCAGAAATACAGCCTTCATCTCGAGGCAATTGATGTGCCATGCGAGAAGATGGCCTCTCCATATCCCTTGGGCTGGACGGCCATCTAAGACCGCGCCCCAGCCCGTGAGGGATGCATCTGTCGTTAGCATCATGCGGCGACAACATGGACCTAGGGTGGGACCCAAAGTGAGAAACTGGGGTCTGAACCACATAGATAGGGTACGAAGCCCTCGGCGCGTAACCCTTATTTGCTTCAGGGGGTTGGCCCTTGGATGAAACCCCCTGGCTCTGAGCCACAGCTGAAACGGTCTCATGTGCAGAAGGCCCAAAGGAATTACCGTGGATGCAGATGCCATGAGACCCAATATTCTTTGAATGAAGTGCACAGCCACTTCCTGGCCTAGCCTGATAGCTTTCAGGGTAGTTAGAATGGACCCGACACGTGCAGGAGACAGATGTGCCTGCATCTCGGTTGAGTCCCAAACAACCCCTAGATATGTTGTCCTTTGGGCGGCCGAGAGAACGCTCTTCTCGGCGTTGAGTCTCAAGCCTAGAGAGTCGAGATGAGCTAGGACGACGTCGATGTCGAAGCACTAGCTCCTGAGACTGAGCTAATATCAGCCAGTCGTCTATGTAATTCAAAATGCGGATGCCCTGGAGTCGCAAAGGAGCCAAGGCTGCATCCATGCATTTTGTATATGTCCGGGGTGACAAGGCCAGGCGAGCGGAAGAACCCGATGCTGGTGCCGCCGCTCGGCGAACCTCAGGAACTTTCTGTGCTGTGGCAGGATTTGTATGTGAAAATACGCGTCCTTTAGATCGATGGTGACAAACCAGTCGCCTAATCGGATCTGGGACACAATCATTTTTATTGTGAGCATTTTGAATTTTAATGCTTTGAGGTAGCGGTTTAACCCGCGAAGGTCTAAAATCGGGCGCAGCCCCCATCTTTTCGAACTAGAAAATATCGGCTGTAAAACCCGGATTGTCTGTCTGGTGGGGAACACGTTCTATGGCCCTTTGTCCAGCAGAACCTGCAGTTCCTGTGTCAATACATGGGCTCGTTCCGGTTTCACGGAAGTGGAGACCACGCCGTTGAAACGCGGAGGACGATTGGCAAACTGGAGTCTGTAGCCTTTGGCCACAGTCCTTATTACCCACGGGAGATATTTGGCAGGAGCATCCATGCTGCCAATTTCTCTGAAAGGGGCAGTAGTTTTGTCACCTCGGTTCTTGGGGGGGATGTAAGACATCCGCCGTCCTGAGCCAAGGCAGGAGACGGCCGGACACTTACAATTGCGCTGGAGACTGCTGCTCCCCGAAACGCCAGTGGCGGCGGAGAAAAACAGCGGACTCCTGAGGGTGTCGACATGGAGTCTTTAGACTCTCTTGGATTTTGTTGCGCCCCACCCGGTGGGAGAGAACACACCGCGGCCATGGGCGCGCCAATTTCAGGGCCTCTGCTTCCTGGCGGAGATAACATTCCGCAGGTCTGTTCTCTTTTGAGCAGCGAGAGAATCCGCCCTCCAGTCCTTACGAGGGGGGGCACGATTCGCCACACTCTCCTTCTGGGCAGCCCGCTTTTCTCTGGAAGGGGCTGGACCTGGCCGGGACAGGGTGGCCGACGGTCCCGGCTGCTGAGCACGGCGAGGAAGGAACCTCAAACGCCTCCTCGTAGCGTTTAGCCTCGCGGAACTTAGTGGCGACGGAGTCCACCGCGTTGCCAAAAAGACCGGAAGGCGAGATGGGTGCATCCAGGAGGAAGGCGCGGTCCTTCTCTTTGATGCCCGTGAGGTTAAGCCACAGATGTCTTTCCGTCGCAACCAAAGCAGACATGGAGCGGCCAATAGCGCGGGCCGCCTGCTTAGTTGCACGGAGAGAGAGGTCTGTGGCACGGCGTAGCTCAGAAAACGCGCGTCCTCGCCCACAGTACCCCTGTGCTCAAATCTTTGAGCAGCTCAGCCTGGTATGCCTGCAAAACCGCCATGGTGTGCAGTGCTGCACCAGCCTGACCCGCCGCCTGGAAAGCCTTCCCACCAGTGATGGCGTGAACCGGCATGGCTTGTTGGGGAGTGTAGGTTTTCTTAGGAGGACGATGTCCCGGGGAGAGATAGCCCGCAAGCGTCTCTTCCACCTGGGGCATCGATCCATAGCCCCGCACCTGTGCGCCCACGATAGTCGAATAAATCGACGTCGAAGGCACAAAAACACGGGACGAATAGGGCTTATTCCATGAGCGTGCCAGCTCCTCATGGAGGTCCCCAAAGAAGGGGAGAGACCGCCGCTGTGATCCCTCCCCCTGGCCACCTGACAGAAACCTGTCATCCAGTTTAGAGTATTTAGGGGGGCCCTGCTCCTGAGGCCACTCAATATTCAGCCTCGCCACTGCTCTTGTAACCACCTCGAGCAGCTCCTCAAACGCCGTGTCAGAGCGGGAAGAGCGCTCGAGGCTGCGGCGCCCCAGAAGCCAGGGATGAGGCTTCATCGACGTGCTCACGGGAAGCGCCGTAGCGCCCGCCCGAGCACAGAGCCGGTGTCTGCCTCATCTGGTGAGAGCGCGAGGGGCATAAGACTATCTGATCCCTGCGCCTCAGCCAGATCAACACGCGAACCCCACGACCGGAGTGGGAGGCGGCTCGCTCCTCTGCAAAGAAAGCGAGCCGGGCACGTAGGATCTTGGCAGGCAAAAGATCACAGTGCTCACACTCCCAGAAAGTCCGAGGGCTGCGTGTTCTTCCCCAAACACTCAAAACAAAATTCATGCTGATCATCGTCAGCAATGTGCCTCTGGCAAGGAGGAACACATTTCTTTCTGAACCCAGCCATGATACTTTTGTATTTATTATTTTATATATATTCGTACTGGCACAGAGAAAGGTTTGCTCACACTTCACACAATGCGATCTGAAGACAAAGAAACCTGAGGACGCTCCCGCGTCACGTGTTATTATACCCTCTGTTCAGGTGCGCGCAATCACACAGCTGCCACTGATGAGCTGCGTCACCAACAGAGGTATTATAAGCCAATTCTTGGCGTGTTTGACACACGTGCTTCACAACCGGTCACACAAAGAATGTTCCCCATAGCGTAATGCTACGCAGCATCGAGTGTAGCTTTTGACAGGGAACAACTGCCATTTCAATATTAGTGCAAGAATCACCGTGAACAACTCAGCTCATTTGTTTGTTAGCTTTGTGTTAGCGCCATCAAGCCCCATGGACATTTACAACACAGCCGTTTTGCGGACTAAATCTGCATATGCAAACAAAGACGTGTGGTTGAAATAACGCCAATTACGTCCAGACTGAATTGTGAAAGTGGCTAAATAGTTCCCTTTTCCAGTGTCCAATTGTGATATAGTCTTTGTCTGTGGATATAAACACTTATTTTGGATTAATAGCATCATATATTGATGTAATAGGTTAATTTGCAATTTTGTTTCACTTTACATTTTACCACTGTTAGCACCACTTTAGAAAACCTTAAACAGACTCTTTCTGTGTTCTCATTTTTGTCTTTGATCTTACTACAGTCACACTGTCATGCCTTATAGAGACAGGAAGCTGCGATGTCACACTGTAGTCATTTACAGACGCTGCGTATAGTGTCAGTGGGAGGAAGGGAGAAGGCCGTGACCCCTGTTCACCTCTGTCTGTCCTCCGTCAGAGCCCCTCGATGCTGGACTCTCGGCTCATAAATGAAACCTGACAGCTTCACTGCAACGCTCAAAGACGTACCGGGCTTCATGATGGAGATGTCAAACATACATGTCACCGGTCATACATCAAACCCACTGTGTGTGTCGCTGCGTCTGTGGGAGGGTCAGCCCCTCTGCCCTCACTGCCCTAACTGCCCACGGAGTGAGAGTGAACGGGTCAGCATCACACGCAACTCCAAAAACCACGACACATTAGGACAAGATTTGATGGGAAAACATTCTGGAGAACATCTGTATGGGATTATTTTCATTGCTTCACATTTTTGCTTGTCATTTTTTCATGGGCCAGATAAAAAAAAAGGTAACATTCCATCAATCCCCTCTCTGAACATAATACAAGCAATATTAGTACTAAATCAAAAAATGACTATTAGTGCTCCAATCTTTATCCTGGTGAAAGCCGTATAGTGAGTATACGCTTGGCAGGTGCAGACTTTAAGTGATGCCTTAGTAGACGTCCCGGTCCAAAATGAGGCATGGTCTGGCACATTTGCTCTTGGAGAACTGGAAAGTAAGGGGTCAAAAATGGTGGTGTTGTGTGTTAATTAAATTAGAGTTATTTTTATGAATGAATACATTGTTCACTAGATTACTGTAGAAACAGTCTCATAAATGAGGCTGGTATCATTAAACAGAAGCTTTATCTGGAGCTGAATCAGAGGAAAGTTGTGTGTACTGCTGCAGAGAAAGTAACGTCTGTGCTTATTATCCACTGCCTGTTGCTCATCTGAATCAAAATGATGCATTTTATTGTCCTTTTCAACTGTAGAGCAACTTGAAATGCTTCTCTTTTAGTGGTGTGGTAAATAAAGTACTTAAGGTCATGTTAAAAATGTTGGGATAAAAACATCTTCCAAAAACCTCAACTTAACAGTAAAGAATGGACAAGCACGAGGGGTAAAATATAAACAGTAAATACATGAAATATATTATTGTCTTACTGAGAGTTAACCTCCATGAGTCCATGTGGAATAAAACTTATTTAACAAACTGGAGGTGTGTCTCTTCAGTGAATGTAAATATAAATGTTGAGTGAATTGTAGTCTGTCTTTAAGTGTTAGCCCTGCAATTTACACAGTGACTGGGGGGTGCCCCGGTAGCTCACTTGGAAGAGGGCATGCCAGATACGTGCATGGGAGACCTGGGTTCAAATCTTGCTCAGGTCATTTTCCCAAAAATTATCAATAAGTTTCTCACACAGTTAATTTTTTATTTCACAAAGCTGACCGCTTTATTGTATGGAATATTGTGTAACACAGATGAAAATATCAAATAACTAGGGCTGGGCAAGTCATTAAACATACGCAACAATACATAAGTAAATAACTCTTATTTATAAACCGCCGCCTCTGACTCTTTTCCTCCGGTCTATTTCTGTCTCTGCATGCGCTTTTAGCCCCTCTCAGATCCTCGCTGTGACAGATGAGTATTTGGACTTAGGTTTGTTCTGCTTTAGCACTAAGCATCATAAAAGCTGCAATTAGTTTTTGCTGAAAGTCTACATCCAGAATGAAGCCAAGGTTTATGACAATCAAAATGTTAGTAGCCTATAGAGCATGAAAGACTCAGCAGTGTGAGTGTGGCTCAGAGGAAGACAAGATCTGTGAACAGTGATCTGTGAGCATGAACACATGCAACAACCTGTTATTATGGCCCTGGACTCTGAGTAACTTGTTTTTCTAAAACAAACTAGATAAAAAAGGTTAATGCCCTGGCAGTGGCAGCTTTGGTTTTACATTTAAATTGATTTCATTAAAGTTTAAGCTGAGATTTATAAGAAATATTTGAACTGCTGCTATTTAAAGGAAATACTGCTGTAAAAAGCATCTAATTTGTGTTTTCAAACTAACTAATAACTATGTTATAGTACTTTTGTTCCGATAGCAGTTCTTTCAAAAAAAAAAGTGTGCATTGCACTACTTTTGAATTCATTTTTGCATGTCACATGTCGCAATGCGATTAATTCCAAATAAAACGTTTAATTGTTGCCCAGCACAACAAATAACACAAAGTTCTCCTGTCACAAACCATATCCTCCACCTTTTTATGACAACATGCCTCTTCACTCTCCTTCAGTTTCCATTCTTTACATGACATTCAGGATGAATGTGTTTGGAGCCAGTGTCAGTGCAGTTGGAGATGTACAGAGCACGGAAACACAGGCAGAAATAGCAGTTTGTTTACTCACTGGAACCCAATGAACCAACATTTAAAATCATCCTTTTCCATCTGCCTGCATTCCTCTTTTATAACTATTTCTGTTCATTCAGAGAGCTCCGGCACAACTCGACATGACAGCAGCATCCCTAATAGACAAGGAACACAGACAAAGTTCCAGTTTAATTTGGAGATACTCTTTTGTTAAATTAGAGAAAATGTATGAGATGTTATTGAGGTATTTAGTTAAATGTTTTTCACTGTAATGGGATAATCCCTGGAAAACTGTCTTGGCTCGCTCACCACACCCACACAGAGCCGTCCTGAATCTTCAATCGGACGTGTGTCTCCTCCTGGACAGGAATAGTCTCCTCTCGCACAGGAATAGTCTGTTGGTGTCCCGTAGGACGCTCAGAGCTGAGGTATTTCCATTCGCCCACTGCTCCTTTCTTCCGTTTTGCCGCTCAAAGCTCTGTTTGTCTTCTCTCTCAGGTTGCTGCTTCTTCAGGGTTATTCTATCGCACTCACAGGACTCTCATTTTGCAAAAGGGAAATATACAGGCTTTATTAAAAATTAAAAATAAAATAAAATAAAATAAAATAAAATAATATATATCCATCCACACTGTATTTACACCAAAAGACAAAATTAAGCAGTGTACTTGTTTCAGCTGTTTCAACATTTTTTAGCTATTCCTTGATCCATTGACCTTTTATAACACCAAGACCCCACTGACTGTCAAATTAACTTGAAAATAAAAATGAGGCTTCTGTGTTTGATCAGTGTAAAATGCAAAAATCCTGGTCGCACGGGCAACATAAAAATTTTAAAAACTCAAATCTCCATTGCACCAAGCTTTAAACCTGCTTTAAATAAAACTATTTTTTTCTGTCAACTGATATTATCCTCTAATCCTGTTAATTATTAAATGTCCTTTAAAATGTGATGGTTGGTCTTTTGGTCTTTCTTTTACAGTATCTAATTAGAAGTCCTATCTTTAAAACTGCCACTCGATCTGCTCCAGGCTGGATGATCTAAACGTTTGTTCTTTGTAGTGTCATATATATCTTTTGTAGCTTATAAAACTCACACAGTTAACCTTGGCACAATGAAAGAAAAAGACGGTGCTTTAAACCAACCACTGACACATCTGTTATTTTACAAACCGGTTTTTCTTTGTTAGGCCAACTTTTTATTATAGTTATGTCACATTAAAGTCATTTCTGCCTTTTACATAGTGCTAAAATTACAGGCGATATTTTAAACAATATCTAAACATGAATTTGATTGGAACAATGCAAGTTAATGAGACACAGCCACATGAATGCCAGATTGTAACCTTCAGCTAAGGCTGCTTTCAATATACGTTAAAAGTTGTTTCCAGTGCCTTAATGATGTTGTAGAGAGGAGGAAACACATAAGATGATTATTGAACATTTTATTTGGGCAACCGTGTTTTAAATCTTATGTTAGCAAGAGTAGAAACCATGGTAAGAAAGCTAACTGGTCTTCCATGTCGGAAACTCGTAAACACAGTAAACCCGACACCACTTGAAAGCAGCATCATTTCCATTCATTGTCCCAACATTCATACACCAGAGCTGTGTCACTGGAGGCAAGGTGGGTTAAGTGTCTTGCCCAAGGACACAATGACAGTATGAACCGGGGTGAGCAGGAAATGAACCACCAACCTTCCGGTTATAGGACGACTGCTCTAACACTGAGCCACGGCACCCTTAATGGTTGGACAAGGTGGGTATGAATACACTAATAATACTCCTGCTGAGGTTAATCATGGTGACGCTGCTTTCTGCTCTCACTCTCTTAACTTAAATGGGACACATAGATCTGACAGGGGGTACAGATATATGATGGAAAAGAGTTCAAATGTGGTTCTAGTTACAGCATGTACATTTTTGTGAAAAGTATGCTTCTGTTACTTCCCAGTCTCACCCAAATAATATTAAAACATACACACCTCTCATCAAAAAAACTTGCTCTGGTTTAGTCTTTTGAAACTTTAATCCAGGTTGTGTGAGCTGCCTCTTCCTCCAGACGCTGCTGTTGTTACACTGAAGTATTAGATGTCTAATTGATGCCTGAGAGTGGACCGTGGCTGCCTCTCTCCACTGATTTATTATCGGTGTCCCGTGGCCATCAGAGCCGGAGCCAGAATCAACTGAAAACAATCCGCTTGTAAATTCTTGCTTGTGCTCAACACCAAAATTCCTGCTGAAATTGAAGTTGGCAGAAAAAAAAGGGAATTTAAACGGTTTTCTGAGGCAAAAGTAGTGCTCGGTTTTCCAGTAAGTTTGGATATTAGGTTAAAAGGATATGGAAACTTTGTTGCAAAAAATGTTGCTAAAAAGAAATGATGTTTTTGAAGGAGTCTGTAAGAAAAGTAATTAGTTGGAATTTTAGTCGCTCATTTTAGAACTTATGGAAATTTCTATCAATAAAACATCCCTCTCACTAAATATTTTTTTTTTTACACAGAAGTTGGTTAAACAAAGACATCTAGAATTGGAGCAGGGAAGAATGTTTTTTTTTTTGGAGACGCTACTCCACAAACTGATCACCAGGAAGATCAGGGTTAGGATACCAAGTACAATTTTGCCATGACTAATTAGCTGTTTGTTGTCAATGGTAGACTTATTTATATTATAAAAAAATTTAATATTAGAGCTTTGCATTCATCATTTTTTTCTAAATTGAAATAAACATACTTGATGTCACCTACGTATATAATATAATCAGAAACTGAATCATAAAGTATAGTTCACTGCTCGGTGGAATCAAGGGCCCTCAGCCTGCCACAAGTCAGGGCTAAACTGAGATGTATTGTCTTTATGTTTCTCCTACATCCCTACATCTAGACTGCTTGAGAAAAATCAGACGACCACAGACAGACGTTCACATGAACCTCTTGAACTGGACCGAGGTCTTGCTCTTGAACGAACAGAAAGACGGAGACAGAAGTTGTAAAATAAACGGAGGGGAATGACAGAGCAGTGGCCGATGGAGGTTGTGTGTTTGTTTGAGTTTGTGCAGAGAGGAAGCAGGCGACACACAGTCAAAGGAGGAATGTTCACTTTAAACAAACTGAGGTCGAACACAGACGAACTGAGAGCAACTTTAAATGACTCATCAAAACATCACAGGCTTATTCTCAATTGGTGTTTTGGAGATTTTTTACTTTGTCAACACCGCTGTTTCCACTCCAATGTGTTTTCAGTTCAGACTTTATTTGGTATAGAGACCATGTACAGATAACATTTAGCTTCAAAAGAAACCCATACTAATCTGATCAGAAACAGAAGATACTGTTGTTTGGTTTGTAGACAGCACTGTAAAAGCCCATTATTACTTCAATAATCCTCCAAGAACACTTATTGTAAGGATGCTATTTCCAAAAATACACAATGGGAGTACGTTTAATTATTTATAATCACAAATCAAATTTTCTACTTAGTTTCCAGTTATCAAGCTTCAGAACCTACCTCCACCTTTCCTGTTGGCTATTTTGGCATACCTGGGCTGCACACCTTTTACCCACTCCCCAGAACAAGTGCATGAGGAGATGTGGGTGCAGGTCAGAGCCAGGGCCTACCTGAGGTATTGCTGTGGGAATATCCACCATCTGATCCTCAGCGTGTCTTCAGTGGAGTGTCCAATAAGATGCAAGGATCCTGCTTCATTTCAGTCGGATTTCATGTTTGTGACAGAGACGTGGCTCTAAACTGTTGCGTTTGTCTTTTTTTCTGAGCCTCTTCCTCCTGACTGCTTCTTTCTGAGCTCCCCTCAGACTTCCAGGAAAAGGTGGAGGGCTAGTCACAGTACCATTTTCCATTCCGTCAAATTTACTCCAGTTTCAAACAGCAGCTATTTGTGTTACAGTTGCACTTTCCTGTTGCAGCTGAGCGGCAAACTTTTCACTGGGAGTTGACGTCTTTAACTCGGCATTAAGGAGGCAGAGCTGTAGTGTTTCCCTTTGCTTTTCCTGCTTTATTTAGATGTTTTAAAGCTTGTGCACTTATTATGCTTTGACTATTCCCAGTGGCTGAAAGAAGCTCTTAAACCTGATAAACAAAGTGACTGATTCCATCCTGTTTATGGCTTAGACAAAGTTTTATAAATATTGTGTAAATATCAGTTCTGCTGTTGGAATTCAGTCATAAACAAACTCTCTTTGGGATAACTCTGAATTATTAAAACATGGAGAGTGGACTTCCATTCGACATTTTTATCCGTGTTATTTTTAGTCCAGAGTTTGTCTTTGCTGAGTGGAGATGTTTATTGCGAGGCCACGAAGTGAGCTAATGTTGCTGCTGCTGCTTATGGATAAACATGGGAACTGTGCACACTTCAACAGGCCCCAGTTTATCATTTTAATCATTTTCTTTCCCAGGTAAGACTTCAGTTAAAGTGAAATGAGTGAGATATACAGATGACAGTGGTAACTTGTCCACTGCTGATGTAAAGAGGAGTGGGACAGATTTGCTGCTGAGTGAAGAGGTTGACCTTTTGTTGAAGGGCCCCTTCACACAAACACACTTCCCTGGACTTTACCTGGAGCGACTAAATGATTGAACACAATACATAACATTTTCACTGTGGATTTTGTTTTATTTTGTATGACTGGGATTGTATTTACTGTATATTCTCTTCAGCTGTTTGTACATAGCTGCTGACTTTGTGGTGTAAACCCTGCAGCTGTAACCACAGTAGTGCTATACCCTGCTCCCACACACTACTCACCCCTCAGTAAAAACAGACGAGCTCTATCTCAGAGACCTCATAGTGCCGTATTGTCCTGACGGAGCACTTTGTTCTCAGAATGCAGGGTACCTAAGGTTTCCAGGTTTTGCCATATCATATTGGTTATGATTATACCAAGATTATTGTTGATGAAAAACATCAACAATAATAGCTAATAATGGCTAAGCATATACAGTGGGGATCAAAAGTTTGGGCACCCCAGGTAAAAGAAAAATATTAATGTGCATAAAGACGCCAAGAAAAGATGGAAAAATCTCCAAATGGCATCAAATGACAGATTAGACATCCTTATAATAAGTCAAAAAAGTTAGATTTTATTTCCATCATTTACACTTTCAAAATAACAGAAAACAAAAAAATGGTGTCTGCTAAAGTTTGGGCACCCTGCAGAGTTAATACCTTGTACTGCCCCCTTTGGCAAGCTGGGACCTGACAGTGTCATGGATTGTACTCAATCCCCAACAATCAGCACCATGGGTTCTTCTAAGCAGTTGTCTAGAAAACTGAAACTGAAAATAGTTGACGCTCACAAAGCAGGAGAAGGCTATAAAAAGATAGCCAGTGGTGGACAGTAACGAAGTAAATGTAATTCGTTACTGTACTTAAGTAGTTTTTTCCAGTATCTGTACTTTACTAAGTATTTCCATTAAGGGATACTTTTTACTTTACTTCACTACATTTCAACGTCAAATATCTTACTTTTTACTCAAGTACATTTTGCAAAATTAGTCGTTCCTTGTGTTTCCGTTAAATATTTTTGTAGAAGAAGACCTCAAAGACGCGTCTCAGTGGGAGTGTCAGGACCGGCTCAATAGAAGCCTCATTCTCTTCACGCGAGCTGATAAACATGAAAATAACAAATAAAAAATACACCTGTGATGAAGCTTTGGTATTAGTAATGGCTGACTCTGATTCTGAGGGAGAACATCTACCTTTAGAGTCTTTTCAGCCGAGTGAAAGTGACAATGAGCGAGAGTGCGCGTGTGTAACTTAGACAGCGGCGCAGCTGCTCGTGCCTTTTCAGCGTCTCTCATAAAGCACACGCTGTTTTTCCCACATTTTACCAAACATCAGTGAAAGAAACGGGAGGAAACTAGTCGTGAAGGAGGTTGAGAAGGGAAGCCGTGAGCGCGTAGCACCTGCAGCTTTACCTTTAGCACCTGCAGCTTTACCTTTAGCACAGGTGTTAGAAGCCGGGCGGGTGTACTGCCGTGGCCGCGATAGTGACAGGGAGTTTGGGAATAATGCGGCTTCTATTGACAGCTGTTTGGGACAAATACGTTGGACATCCTGACACTTTACCCAGTCGAGGAGGGAGAGGCGATAGTCAGCGAGAATGCGCTAATCAAAGCAGCGATCGTAATAAAAGTGATGGCTGTGTGCTGTGCTTTATGAGAGGTCCCACACTCTAAAAAACTACTAACTATGCCACATGGATGGATAAGAAAAGATAAAGCAACTGCAACCACACACATACAGTACATGTGTATATTTCTCAGAACTATTTGCATACGTTTTACTAGTTATGGTTTATTAGAAGTTGTAGTTATTCTTTATTTCAGAAAAAGAAAAAAAAAACTATTCTAATATGTTCATTAGTGTGTATGTACTGAAAAAAACATAACCGCCAATATATAATGTCATAGTATGCAAATTATATGCAAATTAGATGCTTAAAATTTATTTACTTGTATACTTTGGGTCATACCTGACATTTTTCTAGTTCAGAGTAGGACTCTATCTCTTATCATTTTCAAACCACAGCCTTTTGAAATTTGGATCTCAAAAATCTGTATTTTTTAAATAATTCCTGGCACCTAAAGGGGACAAGAGACTGACAAAAATTATAAGGGCATTATAGCCTAGTACTTGGATACTTAAGTACATTTGAAGGCAAATACTTTTGTACTTTTACTCAAGTGAAAGTTAAAAGGGAGTACTTTTACTTTTACTGAAGTAATATTTTACCTAGTGTATCTGTACTTTAACTCAAGTACTTGGTTTGTGTACTTCGTCCACCACTGAAGATAGCAAAGCGTTTTCAGATGCCAATATCCTCTGTTCGCAATGTAATTAAGAAATGGCACTCATCAGGAACAGTGGAAGTTAAAGCATGATCTGGAAGACCAAGAAAAATATCAGACAGAACGGCTCGCAGGATTGTGAGAAAAGTAAGTCAAAACCCACGTTTGACTGCACGATCCCTCCAGAAAGATCTGGCAGACACTGGAGTTGTGGTACACTATTCCACTATAAAGAGATACTTGTACAAATATGGACTTCATGGAAGAGTCATCAGAAGAAAACCTCTTCTACGTCCTCAACACAAAAATCAGCGTTTGATTGAGTTTGCAAATGAACATATAGACAAGCCTGATGCATTTTGGAAACAAGTTCTGTGGACCGATGAGGTTAAAATAGAACTTTTTGGCCGGAATGAGCAAAGGTATGTTTGGAGAAAGGACACAGAATTTAATGAAAAGAACCTCTGTCCAACTGTTAAGTATGGGGGTGGATCGATCATGTTTTGGGGTTGTATTGCAGCCAGTGGCACAGGGAACATTTCACGAGTAGAAGGAAAAATGGATTCAATAAAATTTCAGCAAATTTGGGATGCTAACTTGATGCCATCTGTGAAAAAGCTGAAGTTAAAGAGAGGATGGCTTCTACAAATGGCTAATGATCCTAAACACACCTCAAAATCCACGGTGGATTACATCAAGAGGCATAAACTAAAGGTTTTGCCATGGCCTTCACAATCTCCTGACCTCAACATAATTGAAAATCTATGGATAGACCTTAAAAGAGCAGTGCGTGACAGACAGCTCAGAAATCTAAAGAACTGGAAGACTTTTGTAAGGAAGAATGGGCAAAGATACCTCAAACAAGAATTGAAAGACTCTTGGCTAGTTACAAAAAGTGTTTACAAGCTGTGATACTTGCCAAAGGGGGCAGTACAAGGTAATAACTCTGCAGGGTGCCCAAACTTTTACAGAAACCATTTTTTTGTTTTCTGTTATTTTGAAAGTGTAAATGATGGAAAAAAAATCTAGTGCCACCGGTGGAGTGGATTCTGTTGCAGATGTCCCACAGCTAGACGTCCCAGTGATGACTAGACCTCAGCTCAGGGCATTATGGCCGGCAGTAGCTCAGTGGGTAGAGCGGCCGTCCTTCGACCGGCGGGTGAGTGGTTCGAGACCAGCTCAAAACATCCCGAAACATCATAACATCCCGCTCTCCCCCACATACTGTTGTTGTGTCCTTGGGCAAGACACTTAACCTACATTGCCTCCAGTGAGTGTTCTGTAACACTGGTAAATAGCTTAATCTGTGTAAAGCGCTTTGAGTGCCTACTACAGTAGATGGAAAAGCGCTATATACAAATAAAGATTATTATATCTCTTATATGTAGACAGACACAAGTCTGGAGAGAAACTGGCGGTGATCTCATTTAAATGGTTTAGAGATGTGTCTATTTAAGACACACCTCCATTATTTAAAATGCAATTTAATACCATAGTTTATTGTATAATTCTTAAATGCCAAGGCATTAGACACTGATATTGCAGAGCAGTGGTGCATCCAACCAGGAAGTCTGTTATGTATCTTGTTAGCTCTGTTATTGAACCTTGCAATTGTTGGCTTGTAGGAATTCTATAAAAATGAATTACAGATTTGGCAAGGTAAATTGTTTTGTATTAATTAATAATGGGAAAGAGTTATATATAGTGTGCAGTTGAAATCAGCTATGTCCAAGAGTTGTCCGATTTAGTTGGTTCACCATAATGTCAAACATCATGTGAATGAATCTACTGTCTTTTTTTTTTCTGCACTAATCCTGCCAAGAGGCGTGAGTTCTCACTGCAGCTGCAGGTGTGGAGCTGGGGGCGGCCTGTGATTGGATAAAATAACAAGACTGTGTGGAATTTGTGAGGATGGTTTGAATGTGTGAGATGGTTCAACAGAAATACTGGAGGGAATATTAAAATGATGATCAGGAGAAATATGTTGCTTTCACATGTCAAATTGTTAACACTATTATTTTTGCATTACCAATAGGATTCCATTTCTTGTGGAACCATGACTTATTGTTTCATTAGATGGTGGTCTATGGTACTTGGTTTGGTTTGTCTTCATTGTTGCAAAATATCCCCTCTTGCGTTTAATACCTGTTTTTTAAGTGACTTGAATAATTGAATATTCTACAAAATCTTTATCACTTTATAGAGGAATTACATAACATCTTCCCTTCAGACTCTTAGCTTTGTGCGCTGTTCCATAAATAAGAGATACTGGACCCCAAGGTTGGGCTTTTGAACACATCCATTGAGGAAGTGACATAAACCCAATCTGGAAGTTACACACAGGTCATTCTGCTTTATATGGAACACACTCAACCAAAAGAGCCAATTACTGAAATATCCCCAAAAAGGAGCTAAACACTGAGGTCTGTTGACTGGACGTTAAATAATCCTCAAGAAGGGAAGGGAGAAAAATTGGTCAAATTACCTGTATCTGTTGCTAGAGGGACAGGCACAGACATATTAGTGACCTAACACACAACAGAGATGTAATTTAGAGATTACATTTACTCTTTGGATAAAAGCGACGTACGACTTAGCAACTTGTGGCTTCCATTCACCAGTGTTACATTTACATTTTAAGTTGACGCTTTCATTCAAAGCGACTTATATTGGTTCTTGTGTCTTGCTCAAGGACACAACGACAGTATGAATTGTGGGGAGAGCGAGAATCGAACCCCCAACCTTCCGGTTGAAGGACAACCGCTCTACCACTGAGCCACTTTTAGGTCATATGCTCTGCAGTAGAAGTCTGTACTGTACGTCTTTGAGTCTGATGGACGCAGAGAGAAAACAGAGGGGACAGCTGCAGAATGAGGCTGGCGCTTGTTTGGTCTGGTGTTTAAAGAAGAGATTGGTGAGGGTTATTAAAAAGGCACAATGCTTATTTGAAGTGGCTGAATGCAGGCAGCGGCAGAAAAGCGCTCATTGAAATTCATGGCTTAGCACCTATAGCTCTGCGTCTGAACAGAGCAGCGCAGACCGATTTCAATTAAAATGGCATTTACAAAGCGCAGAGCAGGACAGGAGGATGTATGGATAGAGAGCTCTTCAGTCTGCAAACGTTCACATAAAACCGGTGTCACACTTCATCACTCACTCAAGTACATTTAAAGACTCCACTTTCACTAATTGTCTCATTGTCTCAGGCGCCTTTTCTTTCTCCAAATGAGCTTCATGGAAAGTCTCTGTTCCTGTGCAATAAAACACAAATAATCTATGCACAATGATCTGCAGGTTTGAGCTAAGAAAACTTTTAGCACAAAGGATGAGATGGGGAAAAAAAAAAAAACTTGTGTGACATCAGAATCTCTAGACATTGTTGACATTATGCATTGGTTTTGCTGTTGGTCACACCACATTAGGACCCATACATATCTGCAGGACTTTGAAGATAAGATTAAACAAACCTTTATTGTTTCAATCTGAGATAGAAATTTGTCTTTGACAGGGCTCCAATACAATTCAGAATTTGGCTTTAAATGACCTGTGTTCTTTATGCTGTAAAAACCTTATTTAAAACTGACTGTAGAGCAGAGGCAAACAAACTCTCGACAGTCCCACGTGCCATCTTGACTGTTTTGAACAAGGGACTTGGGTCGACCTAAGTGTGACGCAAGGCAACGTGCCAGCGGCATTTAAATGTGATTGGTCTGTACGGAACATATCTGAGGAACTGACTGGCTTACGGAGCTTTCTGTTTGCAGAATGTAATCACCTATTGTATCCCCTGTACACAGCATGACAAACCTGAAATTTGGCCTGACTCAAAAGTTGTTGTACGACCAGAAATCGGGTCTAATTTGGATCGGATTTTGCTAAGTGTATGCCCGGCTTTATCCACATGTTCTGGTCCTGCACCCGCTTCATTAACTACTGGAAGATAGTCTTTGGGACACCCTAAGTATTTGGCATACAGTAAGGTTGAATCCAACCCCTGTAGTGGCCCAGATGGGGTCTTGGAGGGACAAATCCATTTGAGTACTGCAAACGGGGTCTCTATAGCCCTTTCCTCCCTTCTTGATTATCGGGCAATTCTGCTCAGGTAGACGGACGCCTCCGCATTATTTCATAAACAGTGGCTGCAAACGTCAAGACCTTTTCTAAGCCTCAAGAAAATCAGATGTTTGGCCGAGCACACTCCTGGGGCATTTCAGAAAGAATCCCATTCCTTACCAGCTCTTCACATGTCCTTGGTGTGGCGGAGAGAGTATTCCGCTGTGATGTTGACAGGGCGTGTTTGTACAAACACAATTCAAGTTCAGTTGCTGGAAAGAATAAGAGGGGTCTGCAGTGATCAGTGTGGCACTCCTGATCACTCAGCACAGGTACAGGGGAGTTTGGGGTGAAAATTATTTTGTGTTCAATAATTAGTTCTTATTAACTTAAGCTGAGACCTAAAACTTCTTTAGATCAAACCCAATAATAAACACTAGTCTCATGTGTTTCCATATAACACAGTAGAACTTTATCAAAACAACTCTTATTTGTTTAACTCTTAACCTTTTATGTATTTTCACCTGTTATTTATTATAATAACAAGAATGTATTAACAGTAATAATTAATATGAGGACCAGAAGTAATTCACAAAGGACCTGATTTTTTAAGTTGGAGACCCCTGATCTTTAGTCTCAGTGTCTGCAGCAGAGAAGGAGGCAGTACATAATCCAGAACATTATGATATCTTTCTGACAAGGGCCTCAAACAGAAGTACACTTAGTTTAAAACTCGTCTGACTGTTTATGAAATAATAACTTATGGCTCAGAGATTGTCCAAACTCGGGACAACAGCCTCCGTTTACAGTTGAGCCTCTTTGCTAACACAGATTACTGCTCACATTCTCTGTTCTTCACCGGTGACGGGACATTTACGTAACTTTTTGTTTGTTTTGTTTTCGTTGCGTGCTCGGAACTTGGGCTGGTACCAGTCTGTGCAGCAGCGGAGAGACACAGACGCTGAGCGAGTGAACGCCTTTTGCTAAAGTGGATTTATTTATGCTACCTCTGATTTGAACGAGGATGAGACTTCCTCAATATCAACATCATCACTCTTGTTGCCATGATAGAAACTGTTTGTAACAACTTGTTGAAAGCGAGTTTGCAGTAAACAGAGTGGCCCTTGTTGTTCAAAACATCAATCACAATTGAATTAACATCTCAACCGACTGGAAACATCACATGTGAATCAATTGTCAACCAGTTCACAGTTAATCGTTACATCCCTACTTGTAGTGAATAATTATTTTATTGAAAGGTCACATAAAAGGACTCAACATTTGAACAAAGCTGTAGGCTCAGCATCACCCCATTCCTCTTCAGCCTCTGAGGAAACAGTCCCACCTCGCTCCTCTACATTCCTGCTCCCTCCGTGTCGCTGCGCTGGTCGGGTTGAAATAACACCGCTCTGATATGTTTGGACCCATTCGGACTGCGATCCTGAGTGAGAGAGATGGATAAAGGAGAGCTGAGTGAGAACGTGTCTTGGGGGCCCTCGCTGGACTATGAAGACATGTCCGGGTGTTTTATCTGGATCTGTAGTAATCGTAAACCTGCTGACCCTTCCAAACTAAACAAAGGAGCTAACTGAGCTGGAAAGAACTACTCTGTGTTGTCGAAGTGTTCGTTTTGACGCCAGCTCTGCATTCTCCAAAGTGATGGGCCTCAACCAGGGACCATCCACCACATCCATCCATATATCTTCCTCTGCTTCACTCACCATCACATCCCGACTGGAAACTCTGCAGCCATTGTTCTACTTTACTAAGGCTTCTACTTCTCAGACTGGTCCAATTGGTTCTGCTAATCCTCTAAGGATGCTTTCCTACTCACAGCTCAGTAGACTGTGTTTGATTTGGGGCAAAAGTTGCAGCATTGCCGTGGTTTGGTTTGTTTTCACAATGTACTTTTAAATAATGAATTTGCATTATCCATCCAGTTCAACCAGTAATGAGTACAAAATTAAATATACATGACTGCATCTATTGACTTGAAGCTCTACTACCCAATTTATTTTTGTTGTCCATGTCTGAACTCCACCACTCTCACCCAGACAGACCTTCTCTACTTTTCTTTTATTTAAAAATGTAAAACTGGACTAGTTTTTCTCCACAAAATACTAATACATTACACCAAACCTAAGTTTAGAAATGATTTAAACTTCTGTCTCTGCAGACACAGCCACTTCAGATGTCACGCTCCGTCCTTCATGTTTGTCCAGCAAGTAACAGTCAGTGTTCACACAGGTCAATTAAAACAGAGTCGTCTTTTTAAATATGGCATAGAGTGAAATGATTTAAACACATTGAGGCAGTATTATATGTCTGTGAAGGTTCTCAGTCATCCAGGACATCTTGACAAAAAGGTTTAAGAAAACTGGACTCAGTTTTCAAGGTGAAGACGTTTCGTCTCTAATTCCAAGAGACTTTATCAATTCTGAGATCAACTGGTAGGAGAGCTGAGCTTATATCTCTAGAGGGAGGAGTTTCCCCTGAAAACCAAACTTAATAGACTAGGCTGTTCTGGTGTAACGACGGTGAGACCAGAACAACCTGGTCCATTAGGTTTGATAAAGTCTCTTGGAATTAGAGACGAAACGTCTTCACCTTGAAAGCTGAGTCCAGATGCTTTTACTTAAACCTTTTTGTCAAGATGTCCTGGATGACTGAGAACCTTCACAGACATATAATACTGCCTCAATGTGTTTTACTTTAAATCATTTCACTCTATGCCATATTTAAAAAGACGACTCTGTTTTTATTGACCTGTGTGAACACTGACTGTTACTTGCTGGACAAACATGAAGGACGGAGCGTGACATCTGAAGTGGCTGTGTCTGTGCTCCAAGGGTCACTGGGCCTCGACGAGTGAGTGATCTGTTTAAACAGGCTGCTGTTTCGACTTCTATTGGACACGGATGGCGCTTGCTGCTCTGTTTGTTGTTTTAAGGCTTGACTCTGCTGAATCCTGAGCCCTGTGCACCGTGTCCGTTGACGGCGTTTATTTGACTTCTCCCAGCTTTAAATTGATTGTAGGTACACTTTTTTATTTTATGAGTTTAGTTTTCTAACTGTGAGTGAACACTCTGCCAACTCTTTCTGCCTTTTACAGAGCAGTAGCGCAGATTTTTAGACGTTTTATCACTTTTCTTGCCAATTTCTGAGCCTCTTCATTTGTTCCTGCCTGTAATTAGTAAAATAAATGAGTTCAGTCTTTTGTCACATGTGTAGAAGCATTTACTCAAGAGCTTTTCCGTCTTTATTTTTGATTGAAAAGCCCTCTTGAATCGTGCTGTTTGATGTAACAAAGTTCTTTTTGTTTGAGGAGGGGACTGTCTTGGGGAATGGCCTCTAACGAGGCACTTGTATTCGTCAGGAAGAGACATAATTCACTCAGGAGAACAAGAGCTACATTTACAACCAGCTAACAAGTGTATGACAAGTGGATTTAGCCTTTTCATAGACAGGAACACCTTCGTGTGGTTCATAAAGTATCTCAAAAGACCAACTGCTACAATTTCTTGTCACCATTATTCAAAAGGGTTTGTATGTCAGTATATTGCTTTCAATAACACTATAGGAAAATGAAAGAAGTGCATTAGTCCATCCTAATTTGGATTCCACTGTATACTATTTTACTGTACACTCTAAATCTACATGTCAAACATTTAATCATCTAGGGAAGTGTTAGTACAAATACTGCTGCATGTAAACAGCGTAGTGGGACTGGAGCTGGACAAGGCCTCCGCTAAACTCCACAAAGCCAATGGTGTTTCAGTTTTGCAAATTTTGCAAACATTAAGTATTCAAAAACTACAATAGATCTAGCAGCGGCGGAAATCGATGTGAATGAGAGAAGTATAAATTGGCAAGAAACAAAGACAAAAGTGTTTTTGGTGCTTTTGTAGCTATCTTGATATATTCCACTTTGACTTTAATCCAGAATGTGAGATTTTAAGTTGTTTATTGTCTCTGTCCTTCATGTTCGATTGTTGGTTTCTATGTGGCAAAGCAGTGTTGATGGCTTCATAGTCTCAGTGGAGCAGCTACATATACGTATACATTACACAGAGCAGGTTTGGGGCTTGTCTATCGCCTGTTGCAATGAACTTGTGGAATTTTCTCTTGTCTTCTGCTGTCTCATCTTTCTGGTCAAAGAAGCTCTTCAGCAATAATTGCATTTTGCTCATTTTAGCTCAGTGTTTCGAAGATCTGTGAGTCAAGGGGGAAGGCGGAAGTTTTCAAAATAAAACACCCAGAATAAATTAAATAAATGTTTTTTTTTTCTGTGCGGCCTGATAGCAAATGATCCACAGTCCGGGGATTGCCACAGCAAATTTATCTAGTGACTCTGAGTTTTTCAGATGGCCGCCCTTCCTGACACAACCCACTCCAATAACTTGTGACCAGCACAAAGATACATGGGCAAACCCTACCCTGGTTTTTATATATTATCTAACTGTATTAGTGCTCAGTTTGCATAAAATGTATACTATTTGAGACACACTACAAGTCTAACGGTTTGTTTTGTGTTGTTATATGTGCAAAAAAACAGACATTCTTTATCTTTGTGTGTTTAATACTCACATTTTAAGTCTTCAAAGTGTAATAAAACAGTTTATAGACATTGGTGATTGAAGATATTACTGTTATTATCAGACTCCCACTCACGAACTGGCTCTGACAGTGGTTCCAGGAGCTCTCTGATGTCTTTGGTCTGATTCTCCCGCTCCGCTGGCCTCTCCAGAGACCACTGAACCCTGCCTCTCTGTCTCCACACTTCCTCCTCAGCCCCACTCCTTGCTGATGAAGATTTAAACACTGCTCTTTCATGCATTACCACCGCTGCGCCGTGTAAATCAGCGGGATTAGTCCACATCAGGCAAACGGGCATGGTGACAGGATGGAGCCAGAGATCAATAACGGATCTAACACTGGACTGAGTTGTAAATTAAAGCTGAAGTTATAATTGGGCCTGATGATAGAGGAAATATCTGAGTGTTTGAGAGTGTGAGTAAAAGTAAGACATTTCAGAAAATACCAGTCTGACACTAAGGTGCTGCCATTTAAAGCCTTTTTTTTTTTTTAATAAAAGCAAAACACCAACTCTGTACTGTTTTAGTAAACATATTTAATTCGCATTTTATAATACAAAGTAAAAGTAAAAGTGATAAGTTTGTTTGCAAAAACAGATACACGCTAATTTGGAAAAAAGAATAGGCTTGTAAGTTATTAATTCATTTATTTGATTAGGACATGTTGATGAACATACACGAGACACAGCCACATGAATTTAAATATGCCAGATTGTAGCCTTAAGCTAATTTCCATCCATTGTCCCAACATTCCCACACATTGATACACCAGAGCAACATTCACACATTCATACACCAGAGCAACATTCACACATTCATACACCAGAGCAACATTTACACATACATACACCAGAGCGACATCCTAACACATTCATACACCAGAGCGACATCCTAACACATTCATACTCCAGAGAAACATTCACACATTCATACACCAGAGCAACATTTACACATACATACACCAGAGCGACATCCTAACACATTCATACACCAGAGCGACATCCTAACACATACATACACCAGAGCAACATTCTAACACATTCATACACCAGAGCAACATTCACACAGATTAATACTCCAGAGCATTATCCTAACACATTCATACACCAGAGCAACATCCTAACACATTCATACTCCAGAGAAACATTCACACATTCATACACCAGAGCAACATTTACACATACATACACCAGAGCAACATTCACACAGATTAATTCTCCAGAGCATTATCCTAACACATTCATTCACCAGAGCAACATTCACACATTCATACTCCAGAGAAACATTCACACATTCATACACCAGAGCAACATTTACACATACATACACAGAGCAACATTTACACACATTCAAACACCAGAGCAACATTCACATATTCATACACCAGAGCGACATTAACACACATTCATACACCAGAACAACATTCTAACACATTCATACACCAGAGCAACATTCACACATTCATACACCAGAGCAACATTCACATATTCATACACCAGAGCGACATTAACACACATTCATACACCAGAGCAACATTCACACATTCATACACCAGAGCAACATTTACACACATTCATACACCAGAGCGACATTCACACACATTCATACACCAGAGCAACATTTTCACACATTCATACACCAGAGCAACATTCACATATTCATACACCAGAGCGACATTAACACACATTCCTAAACCAGAACAACATTCTAACACATTCCTAAACCAGAGCAACATTCACATATTCATACACAAGAGCAACATTCACACACATGCATACACCAGAGCAACATTCTAACACATTCCTAAACCAGAGCAACATTCACATATTCATACACCAGAGTAACATTCACACATTCAAACACAAGAGAAACATTCTTACACATTCATACACCAGAGCAACATTCACACACATTCATACACCAGAGCAACATTCGTACACATTCATACACCAGAGCAACATTCACACACATTCATACACCAGAGCAACATTCATACACATTCATACACCAGAGCAACACTCACACACATTCATACACCAGAGCAACATTCACACACATTCATACACCAGAGTAACATTCACACACATTCATACACCAGAGCAACATTCACACACATTCATACACCAGAGCAGCATTCACACATTCATACACCAGAGCAACATTCACACACATTTATGCACCAGAGCAACATTCTCACATATTCATACACCAGAGCAACATTCTCACATATTCATACACCAGAGCAACATTCACACACATTCATACACCAGAGCAGCATTCACACACATTCATACACCAGAGCAGCATTCACACATTCATACACCAGAGCAACATTCACACACATTCATACACCAGAGCAGCATTCACACACATTCATACACCAGAGCAGCACACACATTCATACACCAGAGCAACATTCACACACATTTATGCACCAGAGCGACATTCTCACATATTCATACACCAGAGCAACATTCATACATTCATACACCAGAGCAACATTCACACACATTCATACACCAGAGCAGCATTCACACATTCATACACCAGAGCAACATTCTCACACATTCATACACCAGAGCAACATTCTCACACATTCATACACCAGAGCGACATTCTCACATTCATACACCAGAGCAACATTCACACACATTTATCACCAGAGCGACATTCTCACACACATTCATACACCAGAGCAGCATTCACACATTCATACACCAGAGCAACATTCACACATTCATTCACCAGAGCAACACTCACACACATTCATACACCAGAGCAACATTCACACACATTCATACACCAGAGCAGCATTCACACATTCATACACCAGAGCAACATTCACACACATTTATGCACCAGAGCAACATTCTCACATATTCATACACCAGAGCAACATTCTCACATATTCATACACCAGAGCAACATTCACACACATTCATACACCAGAGCAGCATTCACACACATTCATACACCAGAGCAGCATTCACACATTCATACACCAGAGCAACATTCACACACATTCATACACCAGAGCAGCATTCACACACATTCATACACCAGAGCAGCATTCACACATTCATACACCAGAGCAACATTCACACACATTTATGCACCAGAGCGACATTCTCACATATTCATACACCAGAGCAACATTCATACACATTCATACACCAGAGCAACATTCACACACATTCATACACCAGAGCAGCATTCACACATTCATACACCAGAGCAACATTCTCACACATTCATACACCAGAGCAACATTCTCACACATTCATACACCAGAGCGACATTCTCACATATTCATACACCAGAGCAACATTCACACACATTTATGCACCAGAGCGACATTCTCACACATTCATACACCAGAGCAGCATTCACACACATTCATACACCAGAGCAACATTCACACATTCATTCACCAGAGCAACACTCACACACATTCATACACCAGAGCGACATTCTCACATATTCATACACCAGAGCAACATTCACACACATTTATGCACCAGAGCGACATTCTCACACATTCATACACCAGAGCAGCATTCACACACATTCATATACCAGAGCAACATTCACACATTCATTCACCAGAGCAACACTCACACACATTCATACACCAGAGCAACATTCACACACATTTATGCACCAGAGCGACATTCTCACATATTCATACACCAGAGCAACATTCTCACATATTCATACACCAGAGCAACATTCACACACATTCATACACCAGAGCAACATTCACACACATTCATACACCAGAGCAGCATTCACACACATTCATACACCAGAGCAGCATTCACACATTCATACACCAGAGCAACATTCACACACATTTATGCACCAGAGCGACATTCTCACATATTCATACACCAGAGCAACATTCACACACATTCATACACCAGAGCAACATTCACACACATTCATACACCAGAGCAGCATTCACACATTCATACACCAGAGCAACATTCTCACACATTCATACACCAGAGCAACATTCTCACACATTCATACACCAGAGCAACATTCACACAGATTAATACTCCAGAGCATTATCCTAACACATTCATACACCAGAGCAACATTCACACACATTCATACACCAGAGCGAAATTCTCACATATTCATACACCAGAGCAACATTCACACACATTTATGCACCAGAGCGACATTCTCACACATTCATACACCAGAGCAGCATTCACACACATTCATACACCAGAGCAACATTCACACATTCATTCACCAGAGCAACACTCACACACATTCATACACCAGAGCAACATTCACACATTCATACACCAGAGCAACATTCACACACATTTATACACTAGAGCAACATTCACACATTCATTCACCAGAGCAACACTCACACACATTCATACACCAGAGCAACATTCACACACATTCATACACCAGAGTAACATTCACACACATTCATACACCAGAGCAACATTCACACACATTCATACACCAGAGCAGCATTCACACATTCATACACCAGAGCAACATTCACACACATTTATGCACCAGAGCAACATTCTCACATATTCATACACCAGAGCAACATTCTCACATATTCATACACCAGAGCAACATTCACACACATTCATACACCAGAGCAGCATTCACACACATTCATACACCAGAGCAGCATTCACACATTCATACACCAGAGCAACATTCACACACATTCATACACCAGAGCAGCATTCACACACATTCATACACCAGAGCAGCATTCACACATTCATACACCAGAGCAACATTCACACACATTCATACACCAGAGCGACATTCTCACATATTCATACACCAGAGCAACATTCATACACATTCATACACCAGAGCAACATTCACACATTCATACACCAGAGCAGCATTCACACATTCATACACCAGAGCAACATTCTCACACATTCATACACCAGAGCAACATTCTCACACATTCATACACCAGAGCGACATTCTCACATATTCATACACCAGAGCAACATTCACACACATTTATGCACCAGAGCGACATTCTCACACATTCATACACCAGAGCAGCATTCACACACATTCATACACCAGAGCAACATTCACACATTCATTCACCAGAGCAACATTCACACACATTTATGCACCAGAGCGACATTCTCACACATTCATACACCAGAGCAGCATTCACACACATTCATATACCAGAGCAACATTCACACATTCATTCACCAGAGCAACACTCACACACATTCATACACCAGAGCAACATTCACACACATTTATGCACCAGAGCGACATTCTCACATATTCATACACCAGAGCAACATTCTCACATATTCATACACCAGAGCAACATTCACACACATTCATACACCAGAGCAACATTCACACACATTCATACACCAGAGCAGCATTCACACACATTCATACACCAGAGCAGCATTCACACATTCATACACCAGAGCAACATTCACACACATTTATGCACCAGAGCGACATTCTCACATATTCATACACCAGAGCAACATTCACACACATTCATACACCAGAGCAACATTCACACACATTCATACACCAGAGCAGCATTCACACATTCATACACCAGAGCAACATTCTCACACATTCATACACCAGAGCAACATTCACACAGATTAATACTCCAGAGCATTATCCTAACACATTCATACACCAGAGCAACATTCACACACATTCATACACCAGAGCGACATTCTCACATATTCATACACCAGAGCAACATTCACACACATTTATGCACCAGAGCGACATTCTCACACATTCATACACCAGAGCAGCATTCACACACATTCATACACCAGAGCAACATTCACACATTCATTCACCAGAGCAACACTCACACACATTCATACACCAGAGCAACATTCACACATTCATACACCAGAGCAATATTCACACACATTTATACACTAGAGCAACATTCACACATTCATTCACCAGAGCAACATTCACACATTCATACACCAGAGCAACATTCACACACATTCATACACCAGAGTAACATTCTCACACATTCATACACCAGAGCAACATTCACACATTCCTACACCAGAGCAACATTCACACATTCATACACCAGAGCAACATTCACACATTCATACACCAGAGCAACATTCACACACATTCATACACCAGAGTAACATTCTCACACATTCATACACCAGAGCAACATTCACACATTCATACACCAGAGCAACATTCACACATTCATACACCAGAGCAACATTCACACACATTTATACACAAGAGCAGCATTCACACATTCATACACCAGAGCAACATTCACACACATTTATGCACCAGAGCGACATTCTCACACATTCATACACCAGAGCAACATTCACACATTCATACACCAGAGCAACATTTACACACATTTATGCACCAGATCGACATTCTCACATATTCATACACCAGTGCAACTTTCTCATTTTAGTGAGTTATTTGTTTTTGCAAATAAACTCATAAAAAAGTTATTGAATGCAATGCCCTATTAATATATTTTTGGCAGGATGTTCATTATTTAATTTAGAGAATAATTTGTGACTAATATAGCTGACCTACTTTTTTAATTTAATCACAGTTTTATTTAGAGTTCACCAGGTAGTATATCTGGGTTTCTTTAAACCGGGAGAACAGGAGACTCAAATAAACCAATTAAGACTCTTTCACTCCTTGTCTCTTTAACAAAGATAAAATCCTGTCATTTGTTTATCCCCAGATGGGATGAACTGCATGAACAAAGACCACGGCTGTGCCCACATCTGCAGAGAAGCTCCGGGCAAAGGAGGGGTGTCCTGTGAGTGCCGACCGGGCTTTGAGCTTGCCAAGAACCAGAAGGACTGTACATGTAAGTATCAACAAGCCAACTAACTCACTATCAAAGTGTGAAGCAGTTTTTATCGGACATATTCTGTAGTTCAAACACAGCAGCACATCTTTTTTGAGGTTGCAGTGGCTGTGCTCTGACTGTAATAAAACCATGGAGCTGTTCCAGTAGGGCTTCAGTCTGAGGAAATACTGGAGGACAGTTAATACCAAAATCACTGAAGCGTTTTAGTCCAAGTCCAAGGTGTTGAAGGATTCAGTAGAGACTTTCTTGAAGCTCCTAAAAGTTTCATATTTCTTCCCATTTTTAAGCAGAGCACACTGTTCTCCTGTCTGGTTATAGATGACTTTATAAAACAGTGCAGGCATTTACATGACACCAATGAAGTTTAAATGATTGCCTTGCTCTGACTACAACTAGAGTTTTACATTTTCCAATAGAATCGCAGTAATTTCAGTTTGTCTTAGTTGAGCTATTGTGGTATATAAATAGCATAGTTGGACAAAGCCGGCGCAGCATACTCAAGCTGTTTGCACTGAGGCAACAAAACTCACCAATGAAAGTGGCCACTAGGTCTGACAACATCTGGTCAACTAATTAGTCACACTAAAATCTCATTACAGATGTTACTTTTAGAATTATTACAGCTGGGTCTACTGTTTAGTTTAGTTTAGTTTAGTTTAGTTTAGTTAATTTGGTCAAGCAAAAGAGAGAAAAAAAGAAAGAAAAGAATACAATAATTCCAAACAAAAGCCCACAAGGCTGTAGGCCAAAGTTTGAAACTTATTGTTGCCTACCCCTTTAACATTCAAATCAAAACACCACATAATACCATCCAACAAGACAGAAGAAACACAAAACAACCACAACGTTTCACAAAACGGAAGAATAAACTAAAACTATTCCTGCCATTCCAATATCATCAATTAATTATCATTATCTAGATTTTTTCTAAATCAAATTATTTAACCAAATAATGTTTTTTATTATTCATTTATGAATTTTTTTTTTTTTTATTATTATTTATTTCATGTTCAATTCATTCAATTATACCCCCTTCTTAATTAGCAAACATTTTTGGGATGTTATTTTGGAGTTGATTGTTTCTAGCTTTATATAATTTTAATTCAATTAAATCTTTAAGTTTTAGGGTATATGATTTGAAAACAGTGTGTTAGTATAATCTGAAAATCCCACGTCATGTACAGTTCTGATGGCTTTTTTCTGGAGTCTATATAATGTTGCTAAATGGCTCTTGAAGGTATTTCCCCAGACTTCAGTACAATATTTAGTATATGGTAGGATTAGTGAACAATATAAGATGGGGAGAACTTTCTGATTCAGTACATGTATACACCTGCTCATTATAGCAAAGCTTTTAGCCATTTTTGAACAAATATTAGCAATTTGTGGTTTCCGACATAACAATGTGACTGAGGATGACTCATAGAAATGTATCTTCTTTAACTCTATTTTTACTTTATCAATTCGTATCTCTGTTTGTGCATTTTTCCAAGTATTATCATTTTTGTTATATATTGTTTTTTATTATTATGTCCTTTACCAGGTAAAAAACCTCATTGAGATTTAAAATCTCTTTTCCAAGAGTGACCTGGCCAAGACAACGGCATTACACAAGGTTTCAGACAAATCAAACACACAAATAACAAAATTTATAATCAATAGCTACAAAATAGTCAGTTTGTGCAAGTTTAAAAACAGTTACATTTACCAAGCTCATTGAGTTCACGCCTCTTTAGAATAGATTTAAATTCTCCTAAAGTCACAAGTTCAGATAGATTTAGTTCATTCCATGCACAGGGGGCAGCGTACTGCAGCGTGCTGCCTTACCCAACTCCGTTCTGACTTTGGGAACCACCATCAGTATGTTCTTTTGAGAACGCAGAGCATACTGTTGTTGGTTTTTACGCATGTATGTGCAGAGGTAAGATCTGAGGAGCCCAAGAATACATTTATAAATGAAAGTCAGCAAATGAGACAAACTGCAAACATACAGGGATAGAAACTCAATGGTGAACACAATTTCCACAACCACTCATAAAACGTAAAGCACAATGATAAACAGTGTCCAGTTTTTAAAAAAAAGATCAGATGCATTCATAAAAAGGAGATCTCCGTAATCCAATAAAGGTAAAAAAGTTGCAGAAATTAAACATTTCCTGGTATAAACAGAGAAACACGATTTGTTTCTGAAAAGAAAACTGAGCTTTAGCTTCAGTTTACATACAAGATACTCAATATGTTGCTTGAAGGACAGATTTTCATCAATAACAAAGCCTACATATTTGTAAGAAGAGACCATTTGGATTTCTTTTCCATCAGCTGTTTTTATTTTAGGGAGCTGAGAGGGTAGCCGTTTTCTATTTGAGAAGACCATAACTTTAGATTTGTCTGCCTTTAACACTAGCCTCAGCTGATCTAGATGCGACTGAACAGCATCAAACATAGACTGTAATAAATCAAAGACTTGTTCAATTGAAGAAGAGGAACAATAGATAACTGTGTCATCAGCATAAAAGTGAAAAAAGGCATTTGACACAGTTTGACAAAGATTATTCACATAAATAGAAAACAGCAATTGCCCCAGAACAGAACCTTGGGGTACTCCTTTAGTAACTGAAAGAAAGGAGGACATGCCAACAAGGTGTGCACATTGAGTTCTACCAGACAGATAGTTAGAAAACCAGCCAATGGCAGTTTCAGACAGACTAATTTTATGAAGCCGATTTAACAAGGTGACATGATCAACAGTGTCAAAGGCCTTTGATAAGTCAATAAACAACACTGTACAGAACTTTTTACAATCAAGAGCCTCAATGATATCATTAACTACTTTAACTGCAGCAGTTCTTGTACTGTGTAGTTTTTGTAAACCAGATTGATTGTTTAATAAAATTTCATAAACCTAAATAAATTTTTTAAGCTGTTCAGCAACAATTTTCTCAAAGACCTTTGCCAAAATACATAACTTTGATATCGGCCTATAGTTATTGAGATTGACTGAGTCCCTTCCTTTCAGCAAGGGAAGAACAAAAGCAGATTTCCAGACAACAGTATATTTAATGACAACTTATTTTGTTTAGCTCACTTACCATTAATTGTAGGTCTTTACCTGAATACTCTACAGTGGTATCGTTCACAAATAGGCTACAATTTAATTTGGTTGATACAAGACATAAATCATTTATATAAATCAAAAATAGTTTTGGCCCCAGTACTGATCCCTGCGGGACCCCACATGTAATACTCCTATTATAAAAAAGTATTGATGAACTAAATGAATGCTTTTTGAAGGTCTATGAATATACCTATTGAGTCCAGTTTTTATCAATATTATTTGTCATTTCTTCAGTTAGATAAATTAATGAATCCTAAATCCATATTGTCATTAAGTTATGTTTTGTAATTAAGCAAACAAAATTTTTTCTAGAATCTTGGATAATTGGGGAAATATGTAGATAGGTCTGTAGTTTGTAAACAGTGGCTGTCTCCACTTTATGGATTGGAATTACCTTTGCAACTGTCCTTTGGTTGAGGAATTCTCGGTAGATTACAAATATGACGTTAGTTATTACACTTTTAATTGTTGTCCGGTCAAGGTAATTCTAATCAGTGGATTTTCTCTTCTAACATTGATTAACAATGTTTGTTATTTAGTTTTTATAAAAAATATCTGTATTGTCTATAATACTGTTGAAAACATCTGTGTCATTTTTTGTATCAATCTTAGCCACTAGTTTAGGGCCAATGTTAACAAAATATTTGTTTTTTTTATTGTATTTTATTGCCTTCTTTTCACTGTTTTTGATGTAATAATAATAATAATAATAATAATAATAATAATAATAATACATTTGATTTATAACGTGCCTTTCTGGACACTCAAGTTTGCCTTACAACATTAGTAAAAACACAATGGCACATAAAAAACAAATTAAAAGCAACATTTAAAAACAACAATAAAAACAACAATTACATATATTGATGACAGCACAGTCAGTTATGAAGGGAGTGAGTAGGCCAGTCTGAACAGAGGTGTTTTGAGTTTGGCTATGAAATGTTGCAGTGTGTCTGTGTTGCGGAGGTCAGAGGGGAGAGAGTTCCTAAGCTGGGGAGCAGAGCGGCTGAAGGCTCTACTCCCCATGGTAACAAGACGGGCAGGAGGGAGGAAGAGCGTAGGGAGCGGGCGGGGGTGGAGATGTGGAGGAGTTTAAAGAGATATGGAGGTGCAAAGTTGTGTATGGCTTTAAATGTGAGGAGCATTATTTTATAGTTGATGCAGTATGTGATGGGGAGCCAGTGGAGCTGTTGCATGTAATTAGGTAAAGAAATAGATATTCTAGATAATAAATATTATTCTAGAATAATCTTTTTTACATTTTCTAATGATATTTGTTTATTATATTTATTATATATATTATTATATATATAATTTTATATAATTTATACTTTCTTTCATACTCTATTGTTTTTTTCTTTTATAAATATTCTATACTGTGTATTTTTCTTTTTACATGCATTGACTAAGCTGTTTGTTATCCATGGGCCAGATTTATTTTTCTGAGTAAACGTATGTGTTGTAATTGGGCAGTACGTGTGATACTGTTGTTTGAATAAACATAAAGTTTTCATATGCGTTATTTACATTGTTTTATTAACTGGTCTCTGAGACTGTAGTTGTGGACAAATAAAAGTTACTGCAGTTAGACCAAGCACTTCTGAACCAAGCACTTCTGAATGCTCAATCTTTAATAAATAGCTCTTTTGATAAAAAATTTCCCTTATATTTACTTAATTTAAAAAGACAGTGACATATGGCTTTACAGACTTTTTTTTTGTGTAGGTCTACTGTTTATTTTGCTTTGGTCTGTGATGTAAAGGGAGGCAATGCACTACAAGAAGCTTAATTATCTGAAAGGAATACAACATAGAAAACATAAACTCCAGTGTCAGCTTGTGTTGCGTGGAAATGGGGTTTGGGGCGGTCATCGAGTTGGTTGACTAAAGCCCTAGAGGCTAGAGCTTAGAGACTTAACATGTTATGCAACTACTATATTGGCTAACTTTTATTTTGTTATTAAAAAAATCCAAAGCAAAGTGTAGCACATTAAAATAGCTACATTTTTACCTTTATGTATATTTGACAATGGCAATAGTCCAGCTATGAATGAGTGAACAAAAGAATGGATGGATGAATGGCATAAAACAGCAAAGTAGTATTTAAATATATATTTATTGGTTTTAGTGACCTGTAACTATGGAAACGGGGGTTGCCAGCACACGTGCGACGACACCGACACAGGTCCGGTGTGTGGCTGCCATCAGAAGTACGCCCTGCACTCAGACAGCAAGACCTGCATCGGTGAGTGACCACCGAAAGCTGCACGAGACACACACAGTCGGACTCATGACACAAGGCTATATCTTACACAGAAACACCTTTTGAACTGAAACAATGGATCAAAATGGGTCATGTTAAACACATTGGGTCATTTTATTGTCTAGTAATTGTCTAGAAGTTGCATCTTAATGACAAAGAGCTGCTATAAACAGCTCTTATTTAACACAAATCTTCTGTAAGGACTTTCCTTTTCTCATGTTTTAAAAGCTGGCCAGACAACATTTAATTGAATTTCTGCCCAATAGTAGCCTTTAGGAGTTTTCTTTTACAAGTTCTGGTTATTTGTAATTGGGCAGTGTAAAACATAATTAAGCATATGACCATTTATAGCTGTAAAGTTTTCCATATAAAGGCATGTGGTTTTACTCTTTGTTACCTGTAGGATTAAGACGATACGTACTTGTGAAGTAGGGCTGCACAATATATTCTCATAAATTTATATAATCTCACCTTCAACTATATATATATCACAAAGATGGCTTAATTTCAGTTACTGTATACGTCTGGGCAGCAATCCTAATCCTTCCACTACTCTATTCAAAGTAATGGTCTGGTCTCTGTGGTTAGCAGTGTTAAGTCAGCTAAATGACTAAATGTAAATGTAAATGCAATGAACGCACATTAAACTGCCACTAGACAAAAAAAATGTCATCTTTATAAATAGATGCTTTAAAAAAATACATTTATTTGGGGTCTTTTTGCTGGTGACACTGGGCAAATGATCCAAGCAGGAATTGAACATAGGCCACTGAGGCACCCAGACCATTTAGTCTTATATATATTTCCTGTTATTTTCAGCAGTAATACTGCATGCCTTAATAAACACAATAATATTGTTCTGCCCTATTGACAGGCAATGCCAGTCACAGAGTAACACATGACTGTAAACAATTCCCAATGTTTCCTTATGATAATTTTGATATAATGTCTTTATACCACTGTGTAGTATGATATTATCACGTTCATTAGAATGAATTATTGTCCTACAAAGTACATATAGTTTTAGCCCATTCTTTATTAACACACCACAGACACTTGTCATTGTAAGATGAAGATATCTGTTTTAAACCTGTATCTGCATCATGAGACAGAAACACTCCTGCTGCCAGCCACTTGACACAGGAAGCTGTCTCATGCCTGTCTTTTGAGAAATGTCTCAGCGTTGTGTTGTGGCAGTGGATCACACAAACACACACGCTCATGTGGAGTAACCCATTCCCTTCCAGCCTCGAGGAGCCATGCCACACGACGGAGACTGTGGACAGGACAATGTCTTGTGTATTCCTCTGTGTCTGTCTCTCCCTGTCTCTCTCTTCCACACTTTTTTGACGAGAGAAAAGACCTGCTGGGTCCGAGTGTCTCTATGGGCCCACCTTTACCCCCCACCCCTTCCCTGTGTCCCTCTGTCGTAGCACTGCCCTGCTCTGTTCCCTCTGCTCTCTGGTGATAGAGCCTGATTGCCTGTCTTGTCTGAGCATCCATGTGAAAAGTGCACAAGAGGAAAGAGTGACTCTGGGTGGGGGGGGTCAGGGGCAGAGACTAGACACTGTGTTCGAGACAGACTTCTCAATTGCAGCCTGATCTTAGGTAGAGCTTCCATAAAAACCCTCACCTAACCCTTTCTCTGCGTCAGCTCTCACCAGCACCTCTCATTCTCCATCTCACACTGACACCAAACAGGAGTGTAAAAATGACATTTACTCTCTCAGCAAAGTGTAGTTGTTCTGAACCCTTCCTTAACAGATTTCTAACTAAATCAATCCTACCTGACCAAACATGAATATTTTTCTAAAGTAGATATAAACTCTGATTGGTTTCTGATCGGTACAGAGACAGCTTATTCTGTGTTTGTTGGTACTCCCCCTGAATTTTCATTTTATATTCAGAGTTAGTTTAATCTGTGCCCATTTATTCCGCCTCCTGGAAATCAATCTTGAATCAACTATATTGATTCAAGATTGATTTTTTTCTATAAAATAGAAAAAGAAAAGAAATGTCTGGCCAGTTGCTTCTGCTTCTGAAAACATTCCTCTGTTTTGCATTTGTTATAAAAAAATAACCGTGTTTCATCAAATGAAGTCAGTTTTAAGTTTCTAGCAGCAACTCAATTAAAGCTCCACTCTTGATATATTAGTATCTTGTACACTGAGCAAAAATATATACGCAACACTTTTGTTTTTGCCCCTATTGTTCATGAGCTGAACTCAAAGAGCTAAGACTTTTTCAATGTACACACTATTTCTGTCAAATAAATATCACAAATCAGTCCAAATCTGTGAGTGAGCACTTCTCCTTTGGCAAGATAATCCATCCACCTCAAAGGTGTGGCATATTAAGATGCTGATTAGAGAGAATAATTATTACACAGGTGTGCCTTAGGCTGGCCACAATAAAAGGCAACTCTAAAATGTGCAGTTTTATGACACAGCACAATGCCACAGATGTCGCATGTTTTGAGGGTGCCCGCAGTTAGCATGCTGACTGAGGAATTACCACCAGAATTTGACAGTACATCCAACCGGCCTCACAACCACGTTGTGTAACCACACCAGCCCAGGACCTTCACATCCAGGATCTTCACCTCCAAGATCCTCTGAGACCAGCCGCCCAGACAGCTGCTGCAATAATCGGTTTAACAACCAAAGACTTTTGACTTTCTGCACCAACTGTCAGAAAGCTCATCTGCGCTCGTCATCTTCATCAGGGTCTCGACCTAACTGTAGTTTGGAGTGGACCAACATTCTATCAGTGTTAATTTTAACAAGAAATTTTAATTTAGTTTTAGTCTTAGTCTTTTGACTAAAATTTATTTTTAGTTTTAGTCTCATTTTAGTCATCTTATTTATTTTACTTTTATTCTAGTTTTAGACTAAAATTAAAATTGATTTAGTCGCCTAAAATCCACAAATAATTCATGAGGTAATAATTTTGACATTCTGTATCGGACATAAAACTATACTTTCTTAGAATTGAGATTTAAATGTGCAAACATATTTCTCACTGTTTATTTCAACACAACTGCCTTCTATTAAAAATTGTTTTAATCAATGAAAAACAATACCAATAGTAAAAAAAAACATCTTGCTGTTTATTTTAACATAAACAAAAATACATCAATGTGTCTCAAAGAGATGCAAAATACACATTCACAGCTTATTTTAAATTGAATTAAATAAATGTGCAATTATCAAAAGGCCCTTACAGCCCAAGAAAGATAAAGAATAATAATGAATTTACCTTCCAAACCATCTTTGAACTTAAAGTACATTGAACAGGAGGATATTCCTTATGCTACATAAACACTGGCATCATAAACATTAAATGCAAATATTTATTTACTGTGATAAATTTTCAGGAAAGAGCTTTGTGCAAATGAATGCTTTCCACTTCTGAGGTCACCTGTGACACTGAATACTCTTTTTGCAAAAGCTTGAGAAGCTGACATTGCCAAAAGCTCAAATACTAACAGTTTGTTGCTCTGTGGTCTCTTTGCGTTTCCGGTTAACTTCTCAGCACCGCCGCGTAACAACAAGACGCGCTCTGATTGGCTTACTTGACACATCCCGCCCGTTCCACTTAATCTTCCCTTCTCCAGACTGGTTTTTGTCACAAGTTGTTTTCGTCTCGTCTTTTATTCGTTGAAGTAAATGTCAGCCTATTTAGTTATCGTTTTAGTCATTATGAAGTCTTTTTTATTTAGTTTTTGTTTTGTTTTTGTCCGTAAAAAAACCTTTGTTGACAAAATATTTCCGTCATAGTTTTTGTCAACAAAATTAATACTGCATTCTACAGACCACAATCAACAACCTGATCAACTCTGCAAAGGAGATGTGTTGGAGACGAATGGTGGTCACACCAGATACTGACTGATTTTTGGACTCCTTCAGACCCGCCCAGACCCAGCCAATACAGTTAAACTGCACATTTTAGAGTGGCCTTTTATTGTGGCCAGCCTAAGACACACCTGTGCAATAATCATGCTCTCTAATCAGCATCTTGATCATCTTAGCAAAGGAGAAGTGCTCACTAACACAGATAACACAGATCACAATATTTGAGAGAAATAGGCCTTTGGCTCAGTGATAGAGCGGTCGTCCTATAACCAGAAGGTTGGCTGTTCGATTCCCGCTGTCCCCTGTTCATACTGTCGTTGTGTCCTTGGGCAAGACACTTAACCCACCTTGCCTCCAGTGTCCGTAGCACAGGTGTATGAATGTGTGTGACTGTAGAGGTGTGTTTGGTGGTGGTCCGAGAAGGCTGTGAGTGCTGTTTGTATGGCAGCCCCCCCTCTTAGTCTGACCCAGGTGTGAATGTGTATGAATGTGTGTGAATGTGTATGAATGTGTGTGAATGTGTGTGAATGTGTGTGAATGTGTGTGAATGTGTGTGAATGTGTGTGAATGTGTGTGAATGTGTGTGAATGTGTATGAATGTGTATGAATGTGTGTGAATGTGTGTGAATGTGTTGTTTACCTTTTGTGTACATAGAAAAGTCTTAGATCTTTGAGTTCAACTCATGAAAAATGGGAGCAAAAACAAAATTGTTATTATAAAATATTGATGTGCATCTTGCACTGTTCATAACTTGCTTTTCTAGTTTTCTAGTGTGCCTCAAATATACTATATATACTATGTTACAGTGGCAATAGAATAGTTGTGCCATATGTGAGCTAATGTTAATTAGTTTGTGTTTCAAAATGCTCAATAAAATGAGACTAGTGTAAAATATGAAGTGTTGTCGTTGGAAAAATTAAGGATATTTTGTGATGTTCTTTCAGGGACCATCAGCAAATGCCAGGCTTCATAGAGCTTCATAGAGCTTTATAGAGCTTTATATAGCGAGACTATTATATGACCAGAGTGTGTCACTGAGTCTACTCCCGTTTACTGTCAGTGGTTCCACACTAAAGAAAAACATTGGCAAATAACAAGCACCATCTCCAAACCCATCCCACTGTGAGCGTGCTCCACTCACCCTTCACTCTTACATCTTGACCACAGTAGCCCAGTGCATGGACCACCATTAGCCTCTGCTCTCACTAACACCTGTCTGTCTGGTGTCTGTCTGTTGCACGGGACAGCCTCACTGCTTTTGGACGCTATCCTTTTTCTGACGTTTTCAGTACATATTACTGTTGTTGTTAAAGGTCACCTGTTTTAGTTTTTCTCTTAGCTTTAGTGAGTCAGATTCCTCTTTGTTCATGTACAAAGTCTACATTACCAAATTCCAAAGCTGAAGCTTACATTTTTTTTTCTTAGAGTTGCACTAGGATTTGTCAGATTTTTACACAAATTACTGTTGAATCAGTGGCAGGAGTTTTAATCCCATCACAAAATAAAAACTATTGGGTGGGACCGAGGCTCTGAAGTGAACCAAAGAAAACAAAAAACATAGTATAGAGAAAGTAACCACTGACCAATCAGAGCACATTAGGCTTGGTGGGAGGGGCTTAAAGAGGCAGACAAACTGAAATAAAATTGCTATACATTTAAATGTGAAACATGCATATCTTGGTAGACCTATTTGAACAATACTGAGAAAAGAGCATGAAAGGGGACCTTTAATAAAGACAGTAGTTTTTTTTGTTTTCCTCTACTGCACTATTTTTTTACTGTGTAGCTTTAGCCTTTTTCCCCGCCTCGTCCTGTGGCGGTCAGCTGGCCTTTAAAGCCACCCGCTTTGGGCCCCAGACCTCACAGTCCCACTTTAGGAGCAAAGTGGCTGGGACTCCTCTGTTCCCACCCATTTCCAACCAGTCTTTCCTTAAACACTTTTAATCTGAGACACTCAAAGCATGTCCCAGCTTTCACACGAGCACAGTTCATCCATAAGCACAGAAAGAGCCCATTCACTCAAGTGTTCTCCACTGAGTCCTCAAATGTCCATCAAACGTCTGAGGGAAGAGAGGGCCAATGGAAAGAACATAATTACTGCCTACTTTCCTTTTCCACTCCCTCCACAACACATCAAAGACTAGACCTTTATGGACCGAGACACACTCATAGACTCATTCTAACTCTGTCCCAAACTCTGTTCGGGGCTTGTTTGCCATTCATAGCCAAAACACTGTTGCATGTACATGGCTTGGTTGGACTGGACCTGTGTCCTCCAGAGGTCCTCACAATAGCTGAGCAACAGGAAAAAGGTGAAGGCAGACAGCGCTAAATCAACATATGTTGGTTCAGACAAGACAAGATTTTTTATGCTTTTAGCTATTAACCAAGATGTTTGCTGGTTGCTTTGGTAATGGATCTGACATAAAAACATCCACCCATCGAAGTGGACGCTCTGAGCAGTGTTTAGTAAATGTCATTACAGATTTGCGCAACTAAATCACTTTCAAAAGTACTATGTATAGCATCAAAAGCTCTTTACAATTAACATTAGATCTCCACCTGGTTCACACCTTAACTGTAGGATCCAAAATAGCCTAGGTATAAATGTGTTTGGTTTTGGTTAATAGCTTTTGTGGTCAAAGACTTTTTTGAGCTCATGAATCTAATTTGATGTTGTTTAGTGAGCCACAGGATTGGCACAAGACACCTGTCTTGCAATTTATTCATTGCAAGACAGGTGCAATCAATAAAATGACTCTGGTGCATGTTACTTGGATAAGGACACTAGTCCAGTTAATCAACGGCCTAACAGAGCTGTGAGTGTGGAAATGTACTGGATCAAACCTATTGCATCATCCCGATACACACTGCATGGCCCTGTAACAGTCTCCCTCCTTCTCTCATCACCCCTCTGCCCAGCCCAGGGACATTCACTGTTCAAAGCCAGTTCAATCCTGTGACAGCAGTGTTCTCACCTAGACAAACAGGCAACCAGCAATCCCAGACTCCTCCTGCTTTTATTTCTCTGCATGCTGCCCCTTTTTCCAACCCCATTTCTTCGTGTGCGCACAACGTCCCATTACGAGCCGGGACTGCTTTTCTCTCTCTCTTCCTCCTCTCCTCCTCTGTTCATCCTTGTCTTCTCAGTCATTCATTGTCATCCCGGGCCTCTCCACTGTGTCCCCACTGGTCCCTCTGTCTCTGTGTTAGACGTTCACTAGACCTTCCTCGTTTGTTCTAACACAAGGGAATCAGTTCTGATAAAGTGTGGCTGTTTCAGGGAAGTCCATTATTGACAGCAACATTGGTCAACCCCATCCCACCCCAAAAACCTAAACATAGAGGTCTATGTTTTTACACAGCTCTTCTTTCCTATAATCTGCCTCTACTCAGCTTCACACTGATCATTTTCATTCATTGTCTTTGATTTGCTCTGGGTAATATATCATTTGTTTTGGGGAGTATTAACACTCTAACAGGGATTTGGCTTCATTGCTTCTTGCTTCGTGGCTTAATTTTTTTTTTTTTTTTTTTTTTGCTCAAACGCCAAGAGGGGCTGAAGGTCTGGTCATTTGGGCTTCTCATTAACCTGCTGCTCACTGTTTGTCCCCTTGTCACTTGTGTTTTTAGAGAAAGATGAGGCTGCAATTGAGAGCTCAGAGTTCAATGCCACGTCAGTAGCTGATGTGGACAAGCGGGTGAAACGGCGGCTACTTATGGGTAACTCTTTTCTTCCTCTTTCTATGTGTTGCCATGGCGCTTGTGCTTGTTCCCCATTCCTCCTCTTCTTCGTCCCCTCCTCACCCTCGTACACTTCTTCTGTGTTTGATCTAAAAATCTCTGGTGCCCCCTGCTCCGACAGTCCCAGTGTTAGTTGTGTTTATACTGGAGTAAACTCTTCCTCCCTGACTCTACCTCTCCCCAGTTTCTGGTGCTTCTCAGGTTCTCTCTAACATGTGATTTATTATTTTTTGTTGTTGTATCCAGGTTTATTATGCCTTTATACTCCCTGTTTTCTATGTCAAAGTTGTCCAGTAACAGTGTAAGTAACAGTGCAACAATCTATACATATTAAGATATATCATCATATACAGTTGTGCTCATAAGTTTACATACCCTGGCAGAATTTCTTTTTTCAGAGAATATGAATGATAACACAAACACTTTTCTTTCACTCATAGTTAGTGGTTTGGTGAAGCCATTTATTGTCAAACTGTTTACTCTTTTTAAATCATAATGACAACAGAAACTACACAAATGACCCTGATCAAAAGTTGGTGATTTTGGCCTGATAACATGAACACAAGTGACACAAACAGGTTTGAATGGCTGCTAAAGGTAAACATCCTCACCTGTGATCTGTTTGTTTATAATCAGTGTGTGTTTATAAAAGGTCAGTGAGTTTCTGGGCTCCTGACAGACTCTTGTATCTTTCATCCAGTGCTGCACTGATGTTTCTGTCTGAGTCATGGGGAAAGTAAAATAATTGTCAAAGTAACTACAAAAAAAGGAAATTGTATAAAGGAATATAGGAATATAAAAAAATATCCAAGGAATTAAGAATGCCAATCAGCAGTGTTCAAAATGAGGGATTCTTAGGAAACCAAAACAAGGTTAGGTAGACCAACAAAACTTTCAGCCACAACTGCCAGAAAAAACACACAAATAACTTCAGCTGAAATACAGAACTCTCTGCTAAAAGTTGGTGTGGCTGTTAGGCACAATAAGGAGGCACTTGAAGAAAAATGGGCTGCATGGTCAAGAACACCATTACTATGCAAATTTCACAAAGCATCCCACTTACAATACACCAAACACCAAAGAGACAAGCCTCAAAACTTCTGGAACAAAGTCATTTGGAGTGATGAGACCAAAATTGAACTACTTGGGCCACAAACATAAACGTTACATTTGGAGAAGAGTCAATAAGGCCTATGATGAAAGGTACACTATTCCTACTGTGAAACATGGAGGTGGATCACTGATGTTTTGGGGATGTTTGAGCTACAAAGGCACAGGAAAAGATGAATGCAATAAGAAAATACTGGAGGAAAATTTGCACTCATCAGCCCTGAAGCTGCTCATGGGACGTACTTGGACGTTCCAACATGACAATGATCCAAAGCACAAGGTCAAGTCGACCTGTCATTGGCTACAGCAGCATAAAGTGAAGGTTCTGGACTGACCTCAGTCTCCTGACCTCAGTATCATTGGGCCACTCTGTGGACTCTGCAGTTCATGAAAGACAGCCCAAGAATTTACAGGAACTGGAGGCTTTTTGCCAAAAAGAATGGACAGCTTTACCATCTGAGAAAATAACTAACACAAAAGACTTCAAGCTGTCATTGATGTTAAAGGCTGCTAATACACGGTATTAAGAACTGGAGAATGTAAACTTTTGGGTCATTTAGGTAGTTTCTGTTGTTATTATGATTTAAAAAGAGTTAACACAGTTGTTTGACAATAAATGAAATGGACACTTCTTTGTGTCCATCGCTTTGGATAAAAGAGTCTGCTAAATGGCTAAATGTAAATGTAAATGTCTTCACCCAATCACTAATTATGAAAGAAAAAAAAGTTTTCGTGTTATCATTCCTATTCTCTGAAAAATGGCCAAACAATCACAAATTATGCCAGGGTATGTAAACCTATGAGCACAACTGTATGTGTAACTGAAATACCTGTAAAGGTCTATAAAGCATCTGAAATTAAATTAAAACAGTTTTTGGTAATTGTCCATGGTACCATTCCAATAAAATAATGCCAGATAAGAATTAATATGATAGCTGTATCTCTGCATCCTTATGTTTCTGAAAAGTATGCACCTATGTCATGTTGACCTGGATTAAGTATGGGCCTTTTGTTCAAGATAATCTAACGTACGTCATTTTGGACATGCTCCATCATTCGTTCAGCAATATCCAGTAAAATACTGTAAAATACTTATTGTAAATTGTGCATTGTGTAAATATTAGGTAAAACAAAAAATAATTGACATAGTAATGAAATAATACGTATTAAAACAGGGTTCATGTGTAGTGTATACACATCAAATTTCTTTTCAAATTAGCTCTTTTTTACTCACTTTTAAAAAACATGCAAGAAATCTTGGCGTCATCTTTCATTCAGATCTCAGTTTTTGTCGTCACATTAACAGTGTAACCAGGTCAGCGTTTTTTGAATTTAAAAACATTTCTATACAGCTCATACAGAATGCTGCAGCTTTTATTCGAACCAAGACAAAGAAATTCTCTCATATTACAGCTGTTCTAAAGTTGCTGCACTGGCTCCAGTTCAGATCAGAATTGAATTCAAAATTCTTCATCTCTGTTTGACGTTGGTTCTGAGCTGTGGTTTACTGAACATGAGTGTTCCTCTGAGCTTGTAAGGACTAGATTTCACCTGAATCAGGTTCTGAACACAGTCTGGAAGTTTCCTATTTTTTATTTTAAAAATTATTTAGTTTATTTTAAATTCTACGAAGTTATTAAATTTGAATAAGTTAAGAATATGAATAGCTTGTTTGTTGGGTGATAATAATCTGTTTTGTTATTCTTATTGCATGTTTTTGTAGAATAACAATTGGTTTTATTGTTGTTTTGTTTGTATTTCCCCAGATCTCGGCAATGTCATGTATGGCCCTGTTAGAAACTAGTACAACATGTTTAGGGCTTTTGAATCAAGTATGTGTTTTTATTTTGGACAGGATAGCAAGTGTTAAAAATTATTTTGACTTGTAGGTTATGTAGGATTTTAGAATTTAGTTTCACTTCACATTTCTAGTTCAGTTATTTCAATTCTGATCTGGACATCTGAATTTATTTTGTTATTACTAAACAAATTAAATTTAGTTTTGAATTGTTGGTGAATTGTTTGTGAAAGTCTATTCCTGAGATAGTCATCAATCCATCTTTGTGCAATGCCCCTGATGCCAAATCCTTATTAGGCCCGAGCCGGTGATGGCCGGGAGGGCCTATTGTTTTTGCTCGGATTTTTTTTTTTTTTTTTTTTTTTTTTTTTTATTTATTTATTTTTTTTTATCTTTCTTGTCGACCTATGATCCTAAATTTGACCCAGTGAACATGCACGAAAAGTCATTATATTGGTCCCAGACTTCAAGCTCAGCGAAAAATTTATGTATTTGAAGTCAAAAAAAATACGAAAAATGACTCAGTGGCGACCCCTACAAAATCAAAATACATTGGGCCTATGGAAAGTGAAAGTAACTTTTTTCCAACGTAGAAAAATGAAACTTGGTATATCCATAGGACACCTCAGGGCAAACAGAAAAGTCAATGACAGTCACACCCTAAACTTAACAGGAAGTCCGCCATGTGGGGTGAAACGCATGGCCACTAAAATCGCACTCTTGCGCAGAAAGATGCAAATCATTGTGTTTTAATCTAAATGGCCCCAAATTTGGTGAGTATCATCTAGACACGTGTGCCAACCAAAGTTGTGACTTTGTTGTTGATATCTTATCGGGTATGGGTGTGGCAAGCCTGTAACGAGGTGGCCATTTTTGTGAAAATAAAACGTCTCTTAACTCTCAAACGGCTTCTCGGATCGAGTTGGACCCAAAAAGGCGTTTGTGCACATTCATGACCTGAACACAAAAATATGTAAATAAAAGGGTTATCTTTAGAAATGGCTCTCCAGCGCCCCTACAAACTTATAATGGGACCCAAGAATTTAGTTTGTCATAGAGACATAAAATTTGGTACACACATCTCTTATGTCATGACGAGCATAAAAGCCAATGACAACCACCCTCTATCTATAAATGTGTTGCCATAGCAACGTCCCAAATATTTGGAAAAAGTCAATGGGAAGTGAAAATTTTAGTTTGTCGTAGGCAAATGAAACTTGGTACACACATCCAGCATGGGCTTATGAACAAAAAGCCAATGGGGACCACACCCTATCACACACGGGAAGGCGGCCATTTTGAATTGAAAATGTGAACCGACTTAAAATACACTCTTTTTTAAAAGAACTCAGAAAATAGCTGCTTCATTCCACAGACACCAAACTTGGGCAAAATGAGCTAAACACATGTATGTAAAATAGACAAGCGTTTTTCTAGACTTTTTGCTCGAGTTATATTTTATTTTATTATAATTTGGTATATTTTTTTATTATAATTTTTCTGCAAAATGATCCTCAATTTGACCCAGTAAACGTGCAACTAAAAGTCATTTTTATTGGTCCCAGACTTCAAGCTCGAAAAATTTATGTATTTGAAGTCACTAAAAAAATATGAAAAATGACTCAGTGGCGACCCCTACAAAAGTCAAAATACATTGGGCCTATGGAAAGTGAAAGTAACTTTTTCCAACGTAGAAAATGAAACTTGGTACATCCATAGGACACCTCAGGCGAACAGAAAAATGTATTACAGCCATATCGTAAACTCAACAGGAAATCTACTATGTTGGGTGTATGCGTGACCACCTAAATTGCACCCCTTGTGTCTAAAGGCTTTTCATCTAAACAGCTCCAAATTTGGTGAGTATCATCTAGACACGTGTGCCAAAAAAATTATCAATTTGTTTTTGATAGATTTGTGGCTGTGGTCGTAATGAGTCTGTGAAGAGGCAGCCATTTCTTTGGGAAATAAATGCCATTTCCCAATTGCCAGGATCCTTCCTTTAGAGGAGGCCCCTCCAGAGCCAAGGCTAGAGTCTTAGAAAACTCCTCAGAATCATTTGGAACTTGTAACCTTGTACTTTTAGACAAGTTATATTTACATTTTGTCTTTTAAACAGGGGGTGCAGCGATTCCTGAGTCATCTCAAATCTCCAGCCAGTACTTTGTTTTTCTCCTTAGCCCAAGCATAATCTATTATTTCCAAAGGTTCAGACAGCTCCCAGGAAAACCAGGGATTGTGGAGACCTTTAACTCTAAAGTTAGGTTACAAGGTGGTGTAGCAGGCCCAAGCAGTAGCACAGGCCCGGTTATTTGACATTACCGTGAAGTTTACGCTTTAAAGCACGAAATGAAATCCTCCGAGTGCATGTGTCCCCGCGGTCTCAAGGGAGGCGAGGGCCTTTATCGCCGCTTGCGGCTTTAATTTTCTTTATTTTTTTAACAGTATTTTGTGATCGATGGTGTTGAATGCTTTCTTCAAGTCTATAAAGATTCAGACTGAGTAATTTTTATTTTCTATTGCAGAGGTCAGTTTTTCAACCAGCTCTATTACAGCCATTTCAGTGGATCAATTAGCTTGGATGATTGTTTAATATTTCATATTTTTTAATAAAACTGTCTTATTTCAAAGAGTTTTTCTAGTATTTTTGAAAATTGTGGAAGGTAAGAGATTGTTCTATAGTTTATAGTGTAGTGTAGTAAATGACTGTCATGATTTATGCAGAGGGGGATGACTATTGCTATTTTCATGTTGTCTGAAAAACACCAGTTTGGAGAGAAAAGATAAAAATATAGGTTAATGGTTTTACAAGTATCATAACATCCTTAACTAGTGCTATTGTATATCATGAAAATCTGTAGATGTTTTAGTTTTTATTATAATATTTATGAGTTTAATTTCTTCCACTGACTTTAGAAATATTGAGCTAGTATTTAATTTAATTATGTCAACATCTACTACCACCCCTACTTTTGATTCTGCACTATTTAGTACCTTCCAAATCTGTTTAATGTTGCTTCTGTGCAGCTTTAGTAGATTATTATAATAGTACTTTATTGTTTTCCTTAATATGTTTACTAACTTGTTTTTATATATAATGTTGTTTATATTTGATTTTGGCTTCCTTTGTTTTTTTTGTTGTTTGTTTGTTTTTTATGTTTATATAGGAGTTTTTCTTGTTACAGGCATTTTGTATTCCTTTAGTGATCCAGGGTTTGGCATCATACTTGGACTGCGTTTGCATGTGCACAGGATAATGTTTGTTTAATAGGTGGATAAAAATACACTAGCAATAGAATAGAAATTATCATACAATTCATTTGGCTCATTAGTTAAGTAGACTTCATTCCAAGTCTGTATGTTTAATTCTTTTTAAATGGTTGTTGCTGTTTTGAGTTATTTTAGACTATTATATTTTTATTTTTCTGACAAAAATGTTACAATGTAGTAAAGACTGTAGCAATGAAAAAAGTTGCAATTTATCAAAGAGATGATCACTTATATCATTTATGAGGAGACCACTTTCTAACAACTGTCAACTGCATTAGTAAAGATAGTTTCAATTATTGTAGAGCTATTGGCTGTTATTCTTGATGGTTTTAAGATAGTGGGAAAAAGATCTAAACCACGGGTGCCCAAAATTGGCCCGCCATGGGGTTTGATTTGGCCCACCAATGGTTGTCATGTTTTGCAACTGAAATTGGTTCATCAGTTGAGTATACTTAGCCATTGGTAATGGCAGTGGCGGTTCTACATTGAAATACACCCTGGGCGAGACCCCTTTCGAGCGCCCCACCCCACCCCACCCCACCCCCACCACACACACACACACACAAAAACAACAAACAAAGTTCTGCACAAACAGTTATATAGTATTATAGACACACACGATATGCACACCTGTTGTATAAGCATAGCAAGCATCATTAGCAAAAAGGCTAACAAAGAGTTATACCCACCACCAATTAACATTAGCTCTTCATTCATGAAATGGATACTGTAATCATACAGAGAGAGACATAGTTGCATACCTTAATCTTTTGCTTTTTCTCCTCCTCTTCTTTTCTTTTTTCAAATTGGGCACCTGATGGCTTTGACCTTTTCTTCTCCATCTCTGTTTATTTGGCACTCGACAATCAACAGATTTCCCATCCCCCCAACTGTCACTCACGACCAGAAGTCAAGACTAAACCAATTCACCTTGATGACCGCATAATTGTTTTGTATTACCTAGTTTCATTTGCAGGAACTATAGGCTGTCCGTTCCATTTGAGAGAGACCCAGAGGTGAAATGTCACCCGCGCCTCTCGCCCCACCCCCTTTTACACTTCTCTCACAACACACAGCTTCTGTGCATTGGACATTTTCAGCAAGCAGGGGCGCCGGCAGCTGCAGGGAGCGCCAATTAGCCAATTCCACACACAGTGAAATGATATAAATGATGAAAAACCGCTTCGCGACGCAGAGGAATTTTTTTATTTTTTTTATTTATTTTTTTTTATTAATCTGCTCGTGCTGCCGCCCCCAATGTGTCACGAAAAATGCGCCCGGCGCTGCCCGGTTCGCCCGTGCCTAAAACCGCTACTGGGTAATGGCCTATTGCATTAATGAGAACGAGATACAATTCAGACAATTCAGATAGATTTGAACATGTGGCCATATTTCCACACTTAATTGTGTTGTTTGCATCCAACTCTTTTTTTGATGCATATCTGTTACTATTATTTTTATAATAATTTATAAGATTTTATTATATTAAATACATTTTAAATAACAGATACTTTGATCTAGGGCTGGGCGATATGGCAAAAATGTGATCTCGAAATAAAATATCCATATTGAACGATAACGATTTTCGATATTCGATACAAGTTGTTAATGCTTCCAGCTTAAAAATAGTATGCCTGAATGACTGAAGCCACAAAAATGAGAGGGTTCATTAAATTACACTTTAAAAGTATAGTTTATTAAAAAAAAAAATTACACATTTCCAAAATGTAAACATAATACTGTTGTAAACATAATTTGTAAACATTACAGTTTTTATCCAACCAGAAGACTAACTGTAAACAGTGTCTGGCGTTAAGAGGTACATTAAATGTGCAAAATATAAACATAAAAATATACAACTTCTATTAAGTGCACACAATTTGTAAAACTTTCAGTTGTATTTTTTTTTTTTCTTTTTTTGCCAGGAAGACTGGTCTGTAAAAAGTGTCTGGATTTAAGAGGTATTTTAAATGTGCAAAACGTAAACATGAAAAATATACAACAACTAGCTAGTGCACACAATTTGTAAAACTTTTACAGGTTTTTTGCCAGAAACACTAGTCTGTCCACTGTGTCTGGCTTTAAGAGGTAGATTAAATTTGCAAAATGTAAACAAAAATATTCAACTTTTAGCTAGTGCACACAATTTGTAAACTTTTACAGGTTTTTTGCCAGAAACACTAGTCTGTCCACAGTGTCTGGCTTTAAAGCTGCCCTGTGGCAGGACACTATATTACCACCTGTGCTAAAAGCACGCTCTGAGGGTGAGCTGGTGGCAGGAATACACAGGTAACGTTTTGCCAGGAGGCTCACTCTGGGGTATATTGCTGAATTGATCTTCCACCATTCCAGGGGGTTGGTCTCGCTGTCTGCATCAGGAGCTTGCAGGTAGCCATTTAGTTCAGCTTCAATAGCCTGCTGTTCTGTGAGATCAGATGTTGCAGTAGACTTGGTGTAGGACTTCTTGAAAAAGCTGCCCAGTGTCATCTTCTGCAATTTGGCTGGTGTAGCAGCAGCACCGTCACCTTTGCCTCCTCCCAGTGAAATGGATGGGACTGCAGGAGCAGCTTGCGATGTGCTCTGACATTCATCCAGCATCTGAGCTACAGCTCTGGATTTCACAGCCTCAACCTTGTCATCTTTGATGTAGCGTGTCTTAAAACGAGGATCAACAAGGGATGCTATGCTCAGAAGATCATCAGTGGCAGCGTTGTCATATTTCTCATTCAGATAGGTGAGGGCAAAAGCCTTGATGGTCTTGGTGAGCTCCGAGTCATCAGCTACAGGTTTCAAGACCTCCTCACTGAAAAGATGCAGTACAGGTTTCAGGTACGACACACTCACATATTTTTCACCAGAAAGGGCATCAGTGAAATCAGCAAGTGGGTTTAGAGCCTTACACACAGACTCCAGAACATCGATGTCCTGCCATGAGGGAGCCAAGTGCCTTGTTTTTTTATCAGCTGATCAAACTTTTGCAATGGCCTTCTCTTGCTCTAGCACTCGTGCTATCATGGCATGGCGGGACCCCCACCTGGTGGGTGATTCTGTGATCAACTTGTGCCTTGGCAGCTTGAGCTCCTCTTGAGTGACCGCTAGATCTCGTTTCTTTTTCCAAGAGAAGGAAAAAGCACTGACCACTTTTTTGCACACACCCATGGCTCTTTGGATTCTCTGGTCTCTCATACTCCCCTCTGATGATGAAGAAAACAATATAGGTACATGTTTAGAATCTTTAAAAGGCAAAGACGATTGTAAAAATTACTTATTTGTGATGATAAAAATTATTTTGTGATGATAAATTATTTTGTGATGATAAATTACAATGTTATGAGATTTTCAATCAGCGAGAAACTACATTTAGACCTTACACACTAGGGCTGTCTTTTATCCTACAAATCTGAGTTAAATAAAGGCTAGTTACTGCAACAATAAACTAACATAACAGCTTAAGCATGCCATGACAACTTTAATGTCAACAGAAATATAACTGAATCAAAACGGAATTAATTATGAGAAATTATCACATTATTATTGTGGAATAGATGCATTACTTACATTTTAAAACATTAACGGCATTTAACATACTTAATATATATGCATATTTATCAAATAGCAAGGCTACACGACCATTTATTTATTTATCACTGCCTTTACAGCACACAACCACACGCAAGTTGGTGTTTGTTAGGACAGTGTGAATACGACAGCATATTCTAAATTATGCAGTCAAACGTGATATAGCTTTAAATGCTGTGAAATAAATTAGGATATTTTATAAATCCTCATATGCTGTTTAGCACTGAAAACTTTAAATTTTTTAGATGGTTAACTTACCAATGGCTAGATGTAGCCGGTGACCAAAACATTGCAGACGAGTCCAGTTTTTAAGCGAGACAGCCTTGACGATGTTTGCGCCGTTGTCTGTTGTGATGCACACCTGGCGGTCCTCGCTAAGGCCCCAAGATGCGAGTGCATCCTCCAGACCCGCAGAAAGTATTTCCGCAGTATGGTCATCCGGAAAATATGCAGTTTGCAAGAATCTTGATTGCAGACACCACTCCTCGTCAATGTAATGAATGGTGAGGCTCATATATGGCTCGGATGTTCTGCTCGACCATAGGTCGGAGGTAGTGGCAAAATATTTCACGCCCTTAGATTATTTTCCAGCTTTTGCGCACTCTTCATATAGCTGAGGCAGTGCGGTTTTGGAAAAGTATTTTCTGCCAGGGAGTTTGTACCGTGAGTCAAGCACTTTAACTAATTTCCTAAACCCGTCTTGTTCCACTGTGCTTAGGGGCATCATTTCTTTTGCTAAAAAGTAAGAAACGGCCCTGGTTATGTCCTTGCTCCTTTTGGAACTCTTCTCATAGGGGGTAATAGCCACGAAAGACGACACGATCGATTTTTGCTACGGTACAGCCCCACTGCAGCCCTGCTTGTTGACGGAGTAGCATCGGCCTGCATTTTCATGCTCTCGGCGTGGTCGTTTGGGTGATACTTTTTTAGGTGATGGAATAGGTTGGTTGTGTTGCCAGTCTTGGTTTTTACAAACTGACGACATATTTTACAGATCGTTTTAATCTGCGCTTAGTCACTTTTTAGATAACCAAACCACTTCCATATTACGGAATTCGTGCTACCCTTTTTGTCGACAATTTCGTCATTTGTTGATGATAACCCGAGGTTAGTTTCACTTTCGTCGCTACTTCCACTCATTTTTGGGGTCTTTTGTCGTCGTTTCGAGTTCGCTTGCAAAGTGCGGTAGGACTGTGTACTGACGTGCACGTGCACGCTGCTGTCGCATATTTCTGCTGTGTGATTGGTTCTTGGATCAATCCATATCGAGTAAAAATGTCCGGAGCTTATCATCGTTATCGATTTAAACTTTATCGCGATTCGATGTGATATCGTTTATCGGCCCAGCCCTACTTTGATCTCATTACACATTCTGCCTGAAGGTTGGAAATGTATTTTCTTCAGTACAATTTCACAAGGTTTAGGAATATGTCATGGTCATGTATAGCTGTCCCAGAGACTTATTGATGGTGCTGGCACATCAGGAGGTGACATTGCCCATGCTGTTTTTAAAATTGTCCTTATTGTTATTTATGTATTTATCATCTTGTGTGTGACTGTGTTTTATGTTGTGCTGCAGTCTTGCCTTTTTGTCCAAGACAAATTCTCCTATGGGAGACAATTAAAGAACTTTGAACTTTGAACTTTGAATCGAAAATTTTTATCATTTAAAAATTTAAAATATGTTTAAAACATATTTTGGTTGGTTAAAATGAAATATAATTTCGATGTAAAAACAGATATTTTACTGGGCATCACATATACAACATACATTACCTTAATTTCTTCAAAGGTAGTATACAGGCTTTGACTGTACTGATCTGAATTGTTTATTTGTATAATACTCGCAGTAGCAATTGTTTGTATAGAAGTGGTTCTCTGGATCTATTTCAAACTCCATATCATATTTTTTTTGTGAAAACTCAAAGCATTTCATATTTGTGATGCATGTGTCATTCACTGCAGCACTGTTTGCAAACAACAGCAGCCACTCACTGTGAAAAAAGTGGTTTATTTTTTTTACTAAAAAACTTGCTGTGAGGCAAGAGTGCTAACCACTTAGCCACGTGCACCCCACTAAAAGATAATAAAAGTATTTTATTATTCATGTATCCTTTTAGCCAAAATGACTCAGCTGTGTTTAGCTAAAAAGCAGCATGATTTTTTGTTTTAAATTTATTTTAATTTTTTTATATTGATTTGGAATTTATAGACCACCCTCCTCAGATGCAAAATTTTACATTTCAATTAAGGAAATGTTAAGAGAATAAAACAACCTTGGTAAAGAAGTGATTGCAATGAGATTTTAATGTAAAGTGGACAGACAGAAACTGTAGGAAACAATTAAAAGGTCTATATAGTTTCACACAGCTAATAAATGGGCCCACTAGAATAACCAAGTCATCTAAAACACAAATTGAGAAAAACAAAATAATTACGTAAATCTTTAAATTTTATTAGATCACATTTTAGTTATTTTTGCTTAGAAGAAGTTATTTTTGCTTGAATAACAATAGATTCACATTTAGAAAAGGTAAGAAGGAAATTTTCTATACAATGCCTAAAAAACATCTGATCCATTTTAGAATTTTGATGTAGAATTGCAACCCCGGGCCTGGGCTTGCAAGCGAGTACCTGGTGGCCAGGCCTCCCCCCATGGGACCCTGCCGGGCTTAGCCCAAACGAGCAACGTGGTGCTTCTCTCCCATGGGTTCACCACTCGCAGGAGGGAGCATAAGGGGCAGGTGCATAGTGGATCGAGCGTCAGTTAAAGGGAAGGCCCCCAACAACCCAATTTCTGGACACGGAAACTGGCTTTAGGGACGTAAAACGTCACCTCGCTGGCGGGGAAGGAGCCTGAGCTTGTGCGAGAGGCTGAGCGGTACAAAGAGAGTCGGGCTCACCTCCACGCACAGCTTGTGCTCTGGTACCACATTCAAGAGAGAGGCTAGACTCTCCACTACTCTGGAGTTGCCCGTGGTAAGAGGCGGCGGGCTGGTGTGGGTTTGCTTATAGCCCCCCAGCTCAGCCTCCATGTGTTGGAGTTCACCCCGAGAGGGTCGGGGATAGGTCTCTCACTGTTGTGTGTCCCAGTACCTGGCCTTCTTGGAGTCTCTGAGAGGGGTGCTGGAAAGTGGGGAAAGACTGGGGACTCCATCGTTCTACTGGGGGACTTCCACTTGAGTTGGATGCGTGGGAGAGGAAGCTGGACAGCCTCGGCAGACCCAAACGTACTGTGAGGGTCTGTTGGGAATGTTTGGTTGAGTCCAAGTCTATGCCAGGGTACTGGAGAGGAGAATTTGGCTTATAGTCGAACCTCGAATTCAGGAGGAACAATGCGGTTTTTGTCCCGGTCGTGGAACACTGGATCAGCTCTATACCCTCTCCAGTACAGTGCTGGAGGGTTCATGGGAGTTTGCTCAACCAGTCCACATGTGCTTTGTGGACTTCGACTGTGTCCCTCGAGGCATCCTGTGGGGGGTGCTCTGGGAGTATGGGGTCTGGGGGCCTTTGCTAAGGGCTGTCCGGTCCCTGTACGATCGGAGCAGGAGCTTTGTTTGCATTGCTGGCAGTAAGTCAGACCTGTTCTCGGTGCATGTTGGACTCGGGCCGGGCTGGCTTTTGTCACCGGTCCTGTTCATTATCTTTATGGACAGGATTTCTAGGCACAGCCAGGGGCCGGAGGGAGTCCGGTTTGGGGACCACAGGATTTCGTCTCTGTTTTTTGCAGATGATATTGTCCTGTTGGCTTCATCAAGCCAGGACCTTCAGTGTGCACTGGGACGGTTTGCAGCCGAGTGTGAAGCGGCTGAGATGAGGATCAGCACCTCCAAGTCCGAGGCCATGGTTCTCAGTCAAAAAAGGTTGGTTTGTTTCCTTCAGGTTGGTGGAGAGCCTCTGCCACAAGTGGAGGAGTTTAAGTATCTTGGGGTCTTGTTCACGAGTGAGGGAAGGAGGAAGTGTGAGATTGACAGACGGATCGGTGCAGCTTTTGCAGTGATGCAGTCGATGTACCGGTCTGGTGTGGTAGGAGTAAGCTGTAAGGCTACACTCTCGATTTACTGATCAATATCACCAATGGTCATGAGCTTTGGTTCATGACCGAAAGGACAAGATCCCGGATGCAGGCGGCCAAAATGAGCGTTCTCGGTAGGGTGGATATTGCTAACAAAAACAACTATTTGCTCAAGAAAGCCCTAAAAGCTGGCATTGATACTTATATGTGGCTATTTAAAGACTGTCCGAATAAAGTAGTTAAGGAACTCAGGACTGTTAAAGCAAACTTCTTTATTTATTTGTTCACACAAGCGAAAGGAAACATTCAGGTAGTTTGGATACATACAGTATCAATAAAAGAAGCCACAAAGAAAAATGTAATGAAATCAACATTATTATACATTATGTACTAACTCATGGAGAAAATGAAGTAGCAAATGCCTTTTTAATATGTACCGTATTTCAAAGATTCTGTACAGGAGCTTACGGTTGATTTTGGCAACAGAATAATTGAAAAAAGTTTGTACAAGGAATTCTAAATCACAAGATGTTTATGTGTTAGATTCCTGTATGATCAAAAGGAACAACATCACCTTATGTGGGCCAATCACACAGTTAATAAACAGATCCATTAATGAAGATGTCTTCCCTGACCGTCTAAAAGTGGCAGTTATTACACCTTTGCACAAAGGAGTCCAGTCTGAACTAGTTAACTATAGACCAGTTAACATCCAACAATTAATGGATCATTTAAATCATGAACGTCACCCTCTGAATCTGCAATTTGGCTTTCCAAGACAACACTCAACAGAGACAGCTCACTGTTATTTTTTTGAGCTGCTAAAATGTAGGTTGGAGAAAGGGAGGGTAGTAGGAAGCATTTCTTTTTTTTATCCAAAAAGTGTGTTTGACACAGTGAGTCACACATTTTTTTTATCAAAATTAACAGCTCATAACATCTCATAAAAACTGCAATGGTTTGATTCATATTTAAATAACAGAAAAGACAAATAAAGAGCACAATGTCCTTTTTCTTAGACAGCTTGGTTAGGGGGGCTCCATTTTGTAAATGGCTGAAGGATATTTAAAATTCCTAATTTACCAAATGTAATGTATTGGATTGTTGTGGATCTGATCTGGTGATGGGGTTCTGTCACTTTTTGGTGTGTTGTTTATCTGTATTTTAGCGTTTGTACATACTGTAGGTAATTTTATGGGGTAGGCTGTTTAAATGCACTGTTAACCTGCTGTCACTTTGCCTTTTCCCAGAGACAACAGATAGAAATGAGCTTGTAGCTACTGTATATCTGGTCTGTCCAATATATGTATTGTGCAATATCCCTGTTATGTTAAATAAAATTAATAAATAAATAAAATCCGTATTATATCAAGCCAGTTACACTTATGATGAAGGAAAGACCCAGCCTCCTGAACCAGTATCTGTGAATACAAGTCACTCTATAGCACTTTGTTAGTCTGTGTTAAGCCTTTCTTTTATCCTGATTATACCCACAGAATATAAACTTGCTACAGAGATTAGTAGTGTTAGTTAGACCATTGTACCGTTACCAAACTGTGACTGCAGAGAGAGAGAGAAACACAGGGCCCACCCAGAGCTGCACTGGCACAAACTGAACATCAGCCTCATGTTAGATTTGACACCGTTATTAGTTTGTCTGCCTCCTGCTCTTCTCTTCCCCATGTCTCTGCCACAGACAGACAACACATGATTATGACAAATGGAAGTGCAGCTCAGGGAGTAATGAGAAACCTGCTGCTGCTCTTCAGAGAGGGCACAGGGAGTGAGACGAGCGCTGATGAGACGTCACTCCGAGGTAGATCCAGAGACATGTATGTGAGTGCCCAAGTGTCAAACAAAAGGCGGTGGGGTTTCAGCGGTGGGAGAATAGATTTCAAACAAACTCTAGCCCAGATGAAGAGGGATGTGAGCTGAGGAGTGCTGACTGACGGCTGTAGGTGTCACTTGTGTCTCTGTAGGGCTGTCCTGCAAAGAAATGGTGCTCAGTAGGCTTGGGCGGTATCCAAATTTTGATACCGTCAAACCTCCTCCCTATTTTACCTCGGTATACGGTATTACCGTGAATAATTAAAAAAAATATGACGTAAGGCTCAGACAGCGTCACCAAACTGTTAGCTTGTGCCTAAACTGTTCAGAAACTGAATACCAAACACTAATACTGAAACAATAACAAAATAACATGCACAACAATATAAACAACTTTTATTAGCAACAAATAGCAGTTTATAAAAAGTGCAAATACAAGAGTCAAACAGAATTAAATGAACATAAACATCCAGAACAGTTTAGTAGTTTTTTAGAGTGTGGGACCTCTCATAAAGCACAGCACACAGCCATCACTTTTATTACGATCGCTGCTTTGATTAGCACATTCTCGCTGACTATGTTTACCTCTGCCTCTCCCTCCTCGACTGGGTAAAGTGTCAGGATGACCAACACGTGTTGTCCCAAACAGCTGTCAATAGAAGCTGCATTATTCCCGACACCCCGTCACTACGCGGCAACTGCAGTACACCCGCCCGGCTTCTATCACCTGTGCTAAAGGTAAAGCTGCAGGTGCTAAAGGTAAAGCTGCAGGTGCTAAAGGTAAAGCTGCAGGTGCTAAAGGTAAAGCAACAGGTGCTAAAGGTAGCAGGTGCAGGTAGCTAAAGAGCTAAAGCCAGCAGGTGCTAAAGGTTACTGCAGGCTACGTGCTCACGGCTTCTTCCTCAACCTCCTTCACTACCGCGGCCAGAGCGACTAGTTTTCCTCCCGTTTCTTTCACTGATGTTTGGCAAAGTGTGGGAAAAACAGCATGTGCTTTATGAGAGACACTGAGAAAGGCACGAGCAGCGGCGCCGCTGTCCAAGTTACACACGCACTCACTCTCACTCATTCTCACTTTCACTCGGCTGAAAAGACTCTAAAGGTAGATGTTCTCCCTCAGAATCAGAGTCAGCCATTACTAATACCAAAACTTCATCACAGGTGTATTTTTTATTTGTCATTTTCATGTTTATCAGCTCGCGTGTAGAGAATGAGGCTTCTATTGAGCCGGTCCTGACACTCCCACTGAGACGCGTCTTTGAGGTCTTCTTCTACAATTTTTTTTAATGGCAACACATGGTAATAGTGGACTAGAAACAAAGTACAGGGTGTCTGACATCTGGTGGAAGGGACTGGAAGCATAATTTAGCACATAAACCGGAAGTAGCGGCTGTTTTTTCCTGTTAAGTTGCTTGTGCGACTTTGGCGCTTAAATATGACGGTATTGAAACTGATACCGTTGCTATCTTTAGATCCCGCGGTATACCATATTACCGCAATACCGCCCAAGCCTAGTGCTCAGAGACAGGACAATAGGACTAGGGAATTATTATGGAGATCTGTGGTCATTGTAGTTTTAACGTGTCCATATTAAAAGACTGGTCAGAAAGGTTAGTGACAAGAAGTTGCTATGTCCACATGAACACAGGTAACAGGTTTCTATTTGTGCAGGCCTCCTGTCTACAAGCAAATGGCATTTTTAGCTACAAAACATGTAGGTTTTTGTTCATTATCCAGAAGAGATGTATAGACTGTTAAAACACTAGCCATCGCGCCCAAAGAATAACTGCAGACTTGTAGGGGCGGCAGTAGCTCAGTGGGTAGAGTGGTCGTCTTTCAACCGGAAGGTAGGCGGTTCGATTCCCACTCTCCCCACAGTTCATACTGTCGTTGTGTCCTTGGGCAAGACACTTAACCCACCTTGCCTCCAGTGACTGTAACACTGGTAATGTAATGTAAGTCGCTTTGGATAAAAGCGTCTGCTAAATGAATAAATGTAAATGTAGACAGACAGTTCAAACATATGAAGAATACACTGCCTCTGGACATAATTTGGGTAAACGTACAACCACAACCAGTAAAAGAAATTAAACTTTTTTAATAAATAGTTCAGATTGATTAGACTGCGACAAACTGGCCACTGTCCAGGATGTACCCTGGACATTAAGGCCCAAAGCTGCTGGGATAGACTCCAGTCACCCGCAACCCATAACGGGAATAAGTGGTAGAAAATTAATGAATGAATGAAAATATTGGTCAGAATAAGTAAAAACAGATTCACGGCACACTTCATAAAAACAGGAACATTTTCAGAATGTGGATAATTATTAAATTATTAAGCCACTGCCGCCCCGTAGAGTGGTCGTCTTTCAACCAGAAGGTAGTAGGTTCGATTTCCGCTCTCCCCAGTGGCTCAGTGGTAGAGCGGTCGTCCTTTAACCGTAAGGTAGGTGGTTTGATTCCCGCTCTCCCCACAATTCATACTGTCGTTGTGTCCTTGGGCAAGACACTTAACCCTCCTTGCCTCCAGTGACACAGCACTGGTGTATGAATGTGTGTGATTGTTGCTCTGGTGTATGAATGGTGTGTGAATGTTGGGACAACGGATAGAAATTAGCCTACGGCTACAATCTGGCATGTTTACATTCATGGGGTTGTGTCTCATGTATGTTCATTAACATGCACTGTCCCAATCAAATAAAAAAAATAAAAAAAATGTTACTCTGAAGCAGCTAAAGTGAATGTGTTTTAAACCCGTTGGCTGCGCACAAACTGTCGGAGATCAGCGTGCTCGCTCCGTGAGCTGAGCAGGACTTACGTAAGTGCCCTGACGCTGGGCAGAAGAGAGCCAAGCTACCGGAGACACCGACAGCTGCTAATCCGAAACACTACTACAGCCAACTGTCACAGTTACAACTAGGACAGAAGCACTATTCTTGACAACATAGCACGTTTTCGAAGCATGTAGCCTATCAACAAAAATAAATAAATAAACCCAGATCCACATAAATTAAAAGCACATTAACACTAAACAATAAATCAGTAATAGGCTACTCACCACGTTGACGTGTAATCGTCCTGTTGTGTCCAGGGTTACTGTCCCATTCACTGCCTGAAAATACTGTAGAAATCCATCTTCTGTAGTCCCTTGGCTGAACGCGATTTACTCTCTTCTTATAATAGTCTTAGTCTTATAAAATCCTCACAAATGTCACTGTCTACTTACATCCATTGCTAGCATCATTTAATTTCTATCAAACATACTTACTAGATAACGCTAACTACATTTACCGCCATGTCCTTTTAAACGTTTAGCCCCTGCCACCACCATTGTCACTGTACAGCCTATGTACACTAGGCTTCTGTAAGTGCTTTGTTATTGGCCGGAATCCAGGCCTATGGGCTAGTTTAATTTAGCCCTAATTCATCTTATTCTCTCGGGCATGGTGGGCAGCGCTATTTTTGTTAAGTTTCTCTCACAACTTCCGGTGAATCCGTTTTAGATAGCGTTACTATTGATCCCAGTTTTTTTGAGAGAACAGAATCTCTCTGATGAGACCAAGATCAACTCGTACCAAAGTGATAGGAAGAGAAGAGTCTGGAGAAGGAAAGGAACTGCTCATGATCCATACCACCTCATCAGTGAAGCATGTGGTGGTAATTAATGATCAACTAAACTTCACAAGTCATGTCGCCAGCACCACCCGGTCCTGTAGATTCATTCTCTACAACATTAGGAAAATTAGACCTTTCCTATCTGAGCACTCTATGCAAATCCTAGTCCAGGCTCTTGTCTTGTCCAAACTGGATTATTGCAATGATCTACTGGCTGGACTCCCTGCTGCACAACCAAACCTCTGCAGCTGATCCAGAATGCAACGGCAAGAGTGGTCTTTAATGAACCGAAGAGAGTGCAGGTAACTCCTCTATTCATTAGGTTTCACTGGCTCCCGGTTGACGCCCGCATTAAGTTCAAAGCTATGCTCTTGGTCTACAAGACCACCTCTGGCTCCGCACCCTCATATCTTTACTCGCTAATAAAGAAGAAGAAGAATAAAGTTCCTACCAGATCCTTGCGCTCTACAAATGAACAACGTCTGGTGGTACCATCCCAAAAAGGAAATAAATTACTCTTACGTACCTTCTCTGGCTCTGTTCCACTTTGGTGGAATGATCTACCTGCTGCTACAAGATCAGCAGATTCTGTAGCCATCTTTAAAAAACGTCTGAAAACAGCTCTTCCATCAACACCTGACCGACAAACACTGAGTTCTACTTCCTTTTCTATTGTTTCCTTTTCTTCAAAAAAAAATAAAAAATAAAAATTATTTCCTATCCATAGCTATGTATACTGTGCTGGGTTTTAACTGACTAGTTTTTGGTGCACTTATGCTTTTTGCTACCTTGTGTTGTTAAAATTGCTTCCATTATTTTCCTCACTTGTAAGTCGCTTTGGATAAAAGCGTCTGCTAAATGTAGTGTCATGGCGTGGGCATGTATGGCTGCCAATGGAACTGGTTCTCTTGTATTTATTGATGATGTGACTGCTGACAAAAGCAACAGGATGAATTCTGAAGTGTTTTGGGCAATATTATCTGCTCATATTCAGCCAAATGCTTAAGAACTCATTGGACGGCACTTCACAGTGCAGATGGACAATGACCCGAAGCATACGGCGAAAGCAATCAAAGGGTTTTTTAAGGGAAAGAAGTGGAATGTTATGCAATGGCCAAGTCAATCACCTGACCTGAATCGATTGAGCATGTATTTCACTTTCTGAAGACAAGACTGAAGGGAAAATGCCCCAAAAACAAGCAGGAAATTAAGACAGATGCAGTAGAGGCCTGGCAGAGCATCACCAGAGATAAACCCAGCGTCTGGTGATGTCTATGTGTTCCAGACTTCAGGCTGTAATTGACTGCAAAGGATTTACAACCAAGTATTAAAAAGTGAAAGTCTGATTTATGATTGTTAATCTGTCCCATTACTTTTGGTCCGTTAAAAGTGCACATGTACAAACTGTTGTAATTCCTACAGCGTTCACCTGATTTGGATGTAAATACCTTTAAATTAAAGCTAAAAGTCTGCAGTTAAAGCACATCTTGTTAATTTAATTTCAAATCCATTGTGGTGGTGTATAGAGCCAAAAATGTGTGTCAATGTCCCAGTTTTTATGGACCTGACTGTACTTTCCACAATAATGCTGTGGCGTGACTGTAGGACCTCCCCAAACCAGCAACACAGGAGCACCCCGTAGATTGTTACCAACACCCACTCCAAATGACTAGGAGTGCTACTAGCCTGACTTGGGCTAACATGAGCTTTTAACAGTATATTCTTGTTCCTGATGTACTAATACACAACCAACTTTACTGTTGTGCAGGTACTGGTAGGCTTCGGTACTCTTGTAGTTTCTCATATACAAACCATCAACCCCGAGGGTCAAAACTAAGCAGTTGAATATATCATCGTAAATAATTCAAGTCCACCTCCTAATTTCGTCTACCCACTCGGTTATGTCTCGGGTGAACCACACTTGTTCCGTTTTCCGTTCCTTAGTAAATTGAAACCAGAAATTCTTAGACAAAACAGAATTGCATCAATCACAAAAGTGGTCTTGGCGGAATAAGGTGAATAGAGCCAATACCAAGGCTCTATTCACTCATTGTCTTACATATCTGTCAATCACATGTACAAAGAGGTTCATGGGCTAAAAGAAAATTTTCCCATTTCTTTGTGGTTTACAAGGTTATTTTAAAACAGAAAAAGAAACACATTTCTGACTTATGTTTAACAATCTAAATATACATCATATAAATTTAAACTAAAACTTAATATTGATAATTAAATTAGATTTTATTGAAAATGGCAGGGAGGGCTTAGCCCACCTAGCCCATTGATACCAGCCGCCCCTGCACATAAATATGGTCGTCAGGTTTTTAAAAAATCTTGGTGTAGTCCTAGGACTTCCTGAATCAGGAAGCCCTGATTAGTCTTTTTTGTTTGGACATATTTTAACCCTTTTTTACTCTTCTTTGAGGCTTTGTTGAGTCCTTAGTTTAGCCACAATTTAGTCCCGGTCGTCTAGGCTAAACTCAGCCCTAGTTTGGACCTGCATTAGGCTTGGTTTTGTCCTGGTTAGGCTGTGTTGTAGTAACATATAAACATATATTAATTGCCACAGAACATGGTTTTAGCACAAATAACAACTTTACAACTGATAGCATACAATTTTTAACATTGTGTGATAAACAGTTAAACCTCTGCCATGTTGTTTATGATCAAAATCTGTTGGACTGGCTTAGTGTATTTAAAGTTGTAAAATGCTCTTTGGTAGATGTACAGTATTTAAAAATACCATTGTACCTGTGGATATGTTTTTTTTTTTTTTTTTAAATAGATTTTTTAAAATTGAAACACTAGTCCCATAAGGTTTTTGTTCAAATAATTATTGGTTCGGATCATAACCGAGACAACAGAGACCGTACATAGTAATTTTAGAAATAGAAGACCAGGTTAATTCTTGCAAGATTGAAACAAATCAAACAACATGCAACAATGGTACATGGTGATTTGCTTCACATGTTTACAACACTTGAAGTTTTTATGGGTGCCTCTCAGCTCCAGGGTCGTGGATGGACGTGTATTGAGCTGACGTGTCAGTCATAGATGTGAAAAAGTTTACGTGTACATGCCACTAAGTGTACAGGACAGTGTCCCTGAACAGTGAGTAGATGTAGTGCAAAGTGATGTCTTTGTCTTGTTTGGATTAGCATGGCACCAATAGGAGATAAAGACATTAAGTCATACATGTATGTGGATAAGCTTAAGAACTGGAGCAGGAGTGAGAGCATAAAGTAATATATAATATATAATTACTATGACAGTTTTACATTTTAAAATAGGTAAATAAGTAAGAGTTACTTTTAGATATTTATTAATATTAAAAGGATTTGAGGCTTCACTGCAAGAGTTTCCTCCGTTCTACGGTGAGGGACGTTTTTGTTAATGTAGTAAGTACAGTATTTTTATTCTGACAAATCCAGATTTTCTATAGTCTTTGCTTTAGTCTTTTCACTAAATGCTTTGTTACTCCTACTAAGGTAATCACTCTGGAGTAACACAGTTTTAAAATAACAATAATTTAACTGAAGTAACTTCTTCTGCCCAAAACGGAATTTTAAACATTGCAAGTAACATTATTATCACAAACCTACACAAACCTATTTTGTCATTATCTGATGCAGCCATGTAAGTGTCTTCATCATCAGCTCTCATTGCTCAGCCTGGCTACCTGTTGCTGTACAGTATGTCTCCTTACTTTGAGCCTAACACCTCCTCGTTTTAGAAAAATCTCAGTCAGCAGCGGTCAGCGTTTCTGTGCAGGAGCGTGATGTGTGTGTGTAAACTCAGTGTCCTTTCTCTCATTCCTCTGAGCCTCACTGACATATTGTAATCCCTGCAGACAAAGCCACAACCCACAGGGCTCTATTTGCAAGAGAAAACTTGTTTGTCTGTTTCCATTCTCTTACTGCTGTTAAAATAATTGACCAGGAGCCAGGGAATATACAGCCTTAGGTCATATTAGGCCTACTGTACTTTTAATAATGGCTGTGCTACATTGGACTGGAGGTATACTGTACGCTTTGGCAGTGAGGTGGTCTAGCCCTGGTTTAGAGCTGGCTCAGCCCTTGGTTAGTCCTTGTTTACTTCTGGTTTAACTCTGGTTTAGTGCTAGTTCGGGGATCGTGATAATCACAACATTAAAACAAATAATACTGTGCCATACCACGTGCCTGTGATGTGAGCTGGTGAGACAAGAGCAGAAATGACACTCACCAAACAGTTTCTCTGTTTTACAAAACCTTTCAATCCTTTGTGCTGCCAAAATATTGAGTCTAATTGCATAGTAGATGTTATACTGAGTTTAGGTGATGTTTGGGAAAAGACTGAGTGAGACTATTTAGACAGTGGCTGTGGCTGCTTTATTTTTAATTCATTTGAACTTTACAGAAGGCATCCTAGAAAGATAATAAATAAAGCACATATACAATTGAAGACATTAATGACATATACAAATAATATACTTAAATACAAATGGGCTACAACTCTTCCAACTAAATAACATTTTCTGTGTCAGTCCAGTCTGGTTTGCAGTAGAAGTATGCAGGTCGCAGGTGGAAGCGTTGCGGCTGAGGGTTGATGGGTCACATCAATCAGAGTCACTCTACACCTGGCCCTGGGGCTGCACTGTTCTCACCCCCGGCTAATGATAGGGCCCACTCTACTCAAATAAATCACTGTGAGCCATGAACAACACCTCCACATGCACTCTGTGGACGAATAGAGCAAGACACTGGAGAGCAGAAATGTCCAAGTCTATTCCAAAAGAGAACATAATGAACCCACTAATGACAAAAGGACTGCAAAGTAAGGCATTAGGTCACTATTAAGAAAGGTGAAAATAATTGAAAAAACTGAGGGTGGTAAAAATGCATGTGGATAAGAACAGACCTAATCAAAATGTATTTTAAATGATCAATTGGCAAGTGAAAGGTCATGTAAATTGTTAAAAACACACGAATTAACAGGTGTCACAAAAGTTTGTTTTTTTGAACTGACAATTAGACTAAATTTGTGAATGTATGTCACTTCTGCTCAGTCAGTCTTTTCTTTCCCAGTCAGTGCTCTATAGTGCAGTACTGTCGCATTAAACGCATAGATGATAACTGAAGTAACATAAATTTACATGCACTTTTACGACATCTAGTTTTCTTTTACACATGTATCAATACAATTATGTACAGATTTTCCTTCTTTGTTTCAATGCACACAGCACTGATCAGGAGAAGGTCTGAAGGGCTCAGAAATGTCCAGAGATGGTCCTGTTTTATATTGGAGATAATCTAAGTGGGGTTTTTTTGCGCCTGGTGGGATCACAGGCTGCAGAAAGTACAAACATTATACCCCTCGAGAGGTTGTAGAGATGACCCATCACGATTTCTTCTAGGTAAAAATAAAAAATGAGGGTTGTATTTCAAACATTATTAATTGTAATATGCAAGTTTAGACAGATTATTATACTGTCTAAAATCGTATCTTTCTTGTAGCTTAGTTTAGCTGTGAGTGTTGAGCGACTAAGCCGTGCATATAAATGTAAAGACAATGTCTGTGACTGTGCATTTTAAAAGGACATTATGCAAATGACTTAAAGCTCCACTCCCTAATTTTCTGTTTTCATCGCTGTCTCAGATTCCACTCACACCCAAAAGCAGCTCAGGGCCCTCTTATGCTTCTCTTTTGTTTAAAAAAATAAATAAAATTTAAAATTTAAAATTTCCTTTACAAAATACTAATACATTACACCAAACTAAAGTTTAGTGCTTAGCGCTAGCTTAGCATCAGCTTAACTGCCACTTTAGCATCAGGATGTCAATAATCTCCACATTGTTAAACATAACATGATTGACTTGACAGTATTTATCCGTGTTTTACGTAGCCCCCCTTTTCTCTGTTGACATTTTCCTTTTTTGAGCAGTTTCTCTGTTAAAAGACAATTTCTGTGCTGAAAATACACTTTTTTGGCAGATATTACACTTCCTGGAACGTCACATCACAAGCTTGACCAACAGCTGCTAACTTATAAAATCCATTATAATAAATAGTACATGTGATGTTAAAGGCTGTTTTTTTCACTAATGATTGCTTTAATAATACACTATTTGGGGTTAAACCATTTTCCTTGAACTAGAAGAAAAAATATTAGGTACAGTAATTAACTCTGAGATGTGCATGTGGTCACAAGCCAGTACCATTGTTTGAATTAAATCAGGTTGTCTTGTGCTAGTTAGTGCTATGTCTTGTCAGTTTATCAGTATCATTTTAAAAATGTATCATCTGCTCTTTAGATTTGCAAACATAATGTACAATGTGGAGTTGAAACAGTTTTGTTCCACAACTGTCAGCCAATCAGAAAAGAGGATTCAGCTTTTTAGTGTCGATTTCCAATTCTTTTAAAATATTAACGCTAAAATGTCTATATCGTCTCATAAGGTGCACTTTTACTAAATCTCTTTCAACAAACATGAGTCAAAGTTATATTTCAGCCGCCTCAGCACTTCTGCATCCCGTCGGGGAAGAGTGTGCTGAGCGGCACTAAAGCAACAGCGGCTGAGCAGGTGAGCTGCTGTTTGTTTTAGGATTAACTCGGGCAATATCCACAAGTCCCAGCAAAAATCCCTGCACCACAGACAAGAACATTTTTCTTGAGGAAAATAGACATGCTCTTACTGCTGTTACTGAGTGTTGTCACCTTAAAGCACTAAAGCCTGGACTCACTTCATTCTTCTCCCCACTCACCTTAACCCTCTGTTTGAGCTAATGAACTCTTGGTCACTTTAAAAACAGGAGCAACCTATGGGACAAAGCACAGCGTCTTGTTTTACACTGATGCCTCCACAGTGATTTTCTCATGTATCTGAAACACTGAGGAGCTACATCCTGCTCTGCTGTTGTCTGACTGATTACTGCATGGTTCTCTGTTTTAACCCATGTCCCCTTCAGTGTCTGTAGTCTTGCAACAAAGAAACATTAGTGACATGTTAACACGTCGTCCGTTTCTTATTGTTTGTTCTGACAGAGACGTGTGCTGTGAACAATGGCGGCTGTGACAGAACATGTAAAGACACGGCCACTGGGGTGCGCTGCAGCTGCCCCGTGGGGTTCACTCTTCAGTCCGATGGCAAGACATGCAAAGGTGAGCAAAAGTAATCCAACTCTGACTGTTTTTGTGTGAGGCAGGCCCGCTGTGTGTGCTCTGCTCTTTTAATGACCATTGGTTGTTCTTCTGTTGCGTCATGTTGTTGAATACAGCATTCATCCTCCTTATCCAGATTTCCCAAACTGCCACTGTTTCTCATACACTGAAGAGATACTGGCAGCCCATCTAAGTCTTATCGATCTTTCAATATCTCCAAATGAATCACATTTAGAAAATAAAGTTGGAGCATGGTATTTTGTGATGGTAAATTACATTTGGATTGTAAAAAGAAAAGAACACTGAGGCACTCAAAAAGGTGAAACAATAAGAAAGCCTTTATTGGAACAATGCGCTTTGTTTAAAAATTGCCAATGCATTTCAGCCTCTAAGGACTTCATCGGGGCAAACTTGAGATGGTTGCCAGATTCCAAACTTTTGTACCTATAGGAGATGGCCACATATCTGAGGTGGGACACCTGGTTAGTCATGTGAGCAGTCATGTGAGATTACAAAAACAAAGAAAAATCAACCTTAAACAGCACAACAAATAGTTGGCATTAATACAATAACAGGAGACACCTTCACACCATCTACTACAACAAAAAATTAAATAAAAACTGAATCGCCACCTTATTGAGGTGGAGGGGTTTTAGTGCCCGAATGATCCTAGGAGCTATGTTGTCTGGGGCTATATGCCCCTGGTAGGGTCTCCCAAGGCAAACAGGTCTTAGGTGATGGGCCAGACAAAGTGCGGTTCAGAACCCTTTATGGAAAAAATTTAAAATCAAGGACCATTACGTCGCCTGGTATGGCGCAACCAGGGCCCCACCCTGGAGCCAGGCCCGGAGTTGGGGCTTGTATGCGAGCGCCTGGTGACCGGGTCTTTCCCCACGGCCCCCCAGCCAGGCTCAGCCTGAAGGAGCGACGTGGGACCGACCTCCCGTGGGCCCACCACCTGTAGGAGAAACCGTAAGGGGCCGGTGCAATGTGGATTGGGGTCTTGTTCACGAGTGAGGGAAGGAAGGAACGTGAGATTGACCGACGGATAGGTGCAGCTTCTGCAATAATGCGGTCGATGTACCGGTCTGTTGTGGTAAAAAAGGAGCTGAGCTCCAAGGCAAAGCTTTCAATTTACCGGTCAGTCTACGTTCCTACTCTCACCTATGGTCATGAGCTTTGGGTCATGACCGAGAGAACAAAATCTCGGATACAGGCGGCCGAAATGAGCTTTCTCCGTAGGGGGGTGGGGCGCTCCCTTAGAGATAGGGTGAGAAGCTCGGTCACTCGGGAGGAGCTCAAAGTAGAGCCGCTGCTCCTCCACATCGAGAGGAGCCAGCTGAGGTGGCTCCAAGCCTCTCCCATGGAACCTCTAAAATGGTCCTCGTGTAAGGGCGCCGCCATACGGTGATTTTACAGCGAAATACAGCGATATACCTCCGTCCACCAGAGGGCAGGCTCCAAAAGCGGAAATATAAGGAGAAACCCAATGGTGACTTTACAAGAGTAAAACTCATGTTTACAGCCTGGTACAAAAGATGGCTCCGGTCTCTAGAGCTAAGTTTTTACTACATGACAACTCTGGGGGGGGTGAATTTTTGGTTAATATGTTTGTTTATGCTATCTAAAAACTATTATTTTACTATAGAAAAAGCCCAGATGTAACGGCCATTTTATTGCCCATTCGTAATAACAATATTGGTGAATAGGGGACCAATGGGCGGATATCATCCATATTTATACAATCTATGGGTGGCTCAGGCATCTGTTTCGGATGCCTCCTGGACGCCTCCCTAGGGAGGTGTTCCGGGCATGTCCCACCGGGAGGAGACCTCGGGGAAGACCTAGGACACGCTGGAGGGACTCTCAGCTGGCCTGGGAACGCCTCGGTATCCCACCGGAAGAGCTGGAGGAAGTGTTAGACTGCTGCCCCCGCGACCTGGCCCCGGATAAGCGGTAGAAGATGGATGGATGGGTGAACAAAAATTCTTCTTACAAATGGGAAGAAGTTCCCCATTCAGACCTGGGTACTGCATCCCTTTGAGAGAGCAAATCCAGAAGGACTCTCTTTGTAGCAGTTTCTTAAGTCTATCTCCATCTCTTACTGACTCGTAGATACAGTATGTTATGTGACATATTTTTAGGGGGAGGGTTCGGGGGAAGATGTTTTTTGGTGCTTTTTTTTTCCTGTGATGATTTTTTTGTAATCTCACAACTGCTCACTGCTGGTCTTGATTCAATCTTGTTTTAATGAGTCTTGTCTTGGTCTCAGTTCACTTGGTTCTTGGCCATGTGCTGGTCTTGTTAGTGTGGTGCTGCTGTAAACCTTGTACTAAATGAACTGTACATACCTTCAGCCTCGAGTTGTCATGGCAACAGGATGCGGGTTGTGTGACGGCTGCATGTGCATCTGAATGATGTTACAGGTTTTATAAGTGGGTTCGAGTGTTTGTGAGTGAGTGTGTGTGTGTGTGTGTGTGTGTGTGTGTGTGTGTGTGTGTGTGTGTGTGTGTGTGTGTGTGTGTGTGTGTGTGTGTGTGTGTGTGTGTGTGTGTGTGTGTGTGTGTGTGTGTGTGTGTGTGAATGTGTTTATGTGTATGTGTGTGTGTGTGTATGTGTTTATGTGTGTGTGTATGTGTGTGTGTGTGTGTGTGTGTGTGTGTGTATGTGTTTATGTGTGTGTGTGTGTGTGTGTGTGTGTGTGTGTGTGTGTGTATGTGTGTGTGTGTGTGTGTGTGTGTGTGTGTATGTGTGTGTGTGTGTGTGTGTGTGTGTGTGTGTGTGTGTGTGTGTGTGTGTGTGTGTGTGTGTGTGTGTGTGTGGAGCCGTCGGTGGAGAATGTGACACATAGGTGAGCTGCTGGAGCCGGAGCTGTCCCACCACACGATGCATCGACAAACTCTTGAGATGTTTGAACAGTGAGGCCCAGCCGCCGCTCGCTCTGTCTCTCTGTCACACGCCATGGCACTCACAGAGCCCCGCTGCAGGAAATGACCACAAAAAGTGGAATTAGCAAATTAAATAGTTTTGTATTTTGTTTTCTTATTTGTTTCATGGCATCTAGCAACTAACTTTGTTTGCTTTTAGTTTGACAAAGTGTTCTTCATTGCAACTCCCTTGACTTTCATTGAAGGAGAGAACTTTGAGAGGCAAACTTCCCAAAACCAAACATAAAATTTGGTGGCATAGTAGGATCATAGGATGGTTACCCGTGTCACATAGATATAGAACAGAGATGTTTCATGGGGCATATACAGCAGTTATATGTTGTAAAATGATCATGTGCATTTCTTTGAAGTGCGCTGGAAGCCGGCGCCTGTGTGAACACTCAAGTGTGTCTGCTGCTGATGATTTGTGTCTCTGACAGAACCCAGTATTAACAGTGGTGCAAACATGAAAAGTCCTCTGTGTGTTTGGAGATGAGTGGAGAAGATGGATAGAGACTAGTCCAGCTGTGCCGCGCCCACTTAATGTGGCTGTGGATAACCCCCGGGCTTCATAAATCCAGAAGGAGATGAGCTGAGGAGGAGCTGAGAGACGGGAGCATGCTGTGAACATGGACCAGTGCGTCTAACAAGGACACGCACTGACACCGCTGGACTTAACAGCGCAGAACTGTTCAATCAAGACTTAAGCATTTCAGTTTAGTTCACTTTGTTTACTTCTGATGTCGTCTACAGTATTTTAGAGGAAAGGGGGTCTCTTTTGAAAATCTTAGTTAGAATTAATTTACAATATTTTGGTTTATGTTTTCATTATTAGTATTAGTATTGTATAGCTCTACATTTTGTGTTTTAGTCTTTATAGCCATTAACAATTAGGGGCCGATCATGGTGGAGCCATTTGAGAGTGCTCTAATCGCCACTAGGAATGAGATAATAGGTCACACCAATTAGTGCCTTGTGTGGTGCACATATGGGGACGTACACAGTTTTTGACCGTGCTTATTTTATTTAATTGCAATTAACAGATTGACATATCCAACCTCATTTTACCCGTTTTTATTTTTCATTCACATACTCACCTCAATACCTAGCATGTATTCTTCAATGCCAACACCAATGTTCACCAACAATGAATATTGATTTAAATTCAGATTCAGCCTCAAGTCTGTACAAAAATCTTGTTGGCTTTTTTGTGGATTCAAGCTTTGGTCTTTGTCCTTATGGCCTGGCCTTATCCAGAACAATACAAAAGCATTGATTGTTTGCTGTGGTACACTTGGTGACTTCTCCATTATTACTGCCTCCATGTCGTCTCCTCTTCTGCTATCTGCCTATATTAATCAAAGGGTCAAGTCTTAGAGACAGACATTCTGTTTCTGTTTGTTTATTTGAACATGTAAATAAAATAAAAATACAAATAAAAAATTATATACATACAGGCATGCATAAATATATAAAATTAAAATAACAGCCAAATTAAGTCATGTACTTCTCAGCACAATCTTTCCATATTATTGTAAATAATTCAAATTAGAAATTTTCATGTTCAAAAGGAGTAGGAAGAAGTTCATAACAAACTTTTCAAGTCCTACCCCATTTCTCTATTTTTATCCTTTAATTAAATACAAACAATTTGATGCTTCACTTGTATATACATCTTTATATACATCTTTATATACATCCTATATCTACCTACCTTCTGTTCACATAAACCTATACATAGATACAGATGCATACACACACATTCCCTTTTTTTTCTTCTTTCTTTTCCATTTATCTATAACAAATCAAATAATAACACCTCCATACTACACTTAACATGTAGACCAATGAACCTGTATACAATACTATCACCTCAAGTCCTTTTCGTATTCATTTAGTATATTCAGTTTAAATAGTCTTTTAAAATTACTTATTGTTGTACATGATTTTATCTCTTCACTGCAGCTGTTCCATACAATAACTCCTTTGGTTGTGATGCATTGATATTTGGAATTTTAGAATTTTTTAAATACATATGTTCCTCTTAAGTGATAATTGCTCTCTCTCATTTGAAACAACCCTTGAATACTGTCCGATAGCTGCTGATTATTTATTTTATACATAATTTGTGCAGTTTTGAAGTCAACAATATCTCTGAATTTTAGTGCTTTTAATTTAATAAACAGTGGAGTAGTTGGTGCTCTATAGGTGGTTTTATTTACAATTCTTAAGGCTCTCTTTTGAAGGATAAATATTGGTTCAGTGTTGGTTTTGTAAGTGTTTCCCCATACCTCCAAACAGTAAGTAATGTAAGAAAGTATGAAGGAACAATACAACATATACAATGTTTGCTGATTTAATAGGTAATTGATTTTATATAATATAGCAATTGATTTGGATATTTTAGCCTTAATATAATGTATATGTGGCTTCCAACATAATTTTTCATTGATTATTACTCCCAAGAATTTAAGTTCTTTTACTCTTTCTATTTCAATATCATTTATCCTAAGCTTTTTCTTTACAGTTGTAGCACGATTACCAAAAATTATAAATTTAGTTTTACTTAAGTTCAGTGTTATTTGCATCAAACCAGCTCTTTATCTTTTGTAATTCATTTTCCACTGTATCCAAAAGTTGACTGATAACCATTCCCATTCATGCACAATGGGACATCAAAAATCACAAGTAAACCAATAAATGCATGTCTTTGGACAGAGGAAACCCAAGTTAGCACAGGAAGGATTTGCAGATGCCACAAAGGCCATAGTCTGATGATGCAAAGATCCAATCCATGACATTCTTGTTGTAAATGGGGATCAGGAGGATTTATCTGCTCTTGAGGAGAGACACTAACAGTTCTAGTTGTGTTTCAGTTGTGACCATGACCTTTGACAAGTAGTAGTAGACAGCAGAAGCTACTGGTACTTTGTAAAAATAAAAAAACATGACTTATTCGAAATACATTTATCCTTTATTATTTATTATCTCTGGTGCACTCTTGCACTACTTTGATTGGATCAAATGACCTTGTGGTTTTACTGGTTCACCAAATCTTTTTGTTTACCAAATCTCAACGTCAAGTTTTTACTTGTAGTTGCATGCCTTTTCCAAACACTTTCTTCGATAGTGCTCTTACATTAGTAAGACTCTTTACACAGCAGACATCTATCCTTTTCCCTTCCTATGGCTCTCATTAGGGTTAATTTATAGCTTACTCACTAATCATGTTTAACCTAATCAATCTAGAATAGTTGTTAATTGTGCCCTAACAGATATGGTTACATGGTCCGATTTGTTCTTGATCCTGTTTGAAGACCAGTAGTGAGTTATCTTTTGTACCAAACAAAAATCCCATTGTATCAAAATTTTGTCTAAAAAGGTAGAGGCGACAGAGGACATCCCTGTTGCGTGGGTTGGTTTGTGACTCCAGTGGCACTTGTAATGACTGTTGTCATATTGTGAAACATGTGGGCGTTGAGTATAATTGCTGCCATTTATCCGTTTACAGAGGAGTGCCATGCTTTGAGGTGGTCTTCTCTAATGTGCTCCTGGACTCGCTGATACAGACAGACAGTGTACTGCTCCAGAGCCGGCGGGATGTGCCCGGTCGTGCCTGTCTATCATAATCATTTCAATATAAACTATGTAGGGCATGTTTAAAAGGCCGCAGTCTGATGAACGCCCTTTCATGTGCGCTGACAGACGGAGGCGGGTGGACCTCTCACGATGACAGACGGCTGCTGGAGGAGGAGGTTCATCACAGGCCTCTCGTGCTTCTGAACGCTTTCCAGATGTCTGATTAGAGAGCAGACAGTGGGCCCAGATCACTTACTGTACAGAGGTGTGGGCCGTCCAAAGGGCTCCATCTCTGGGCTAATTACATTACATTTAGCTTTTAGTTTGTCTTCACAGGACGACCGACAAATTTGGGACCACTTAAGCTGGATGTGTATGTACGGACACTAGAGACACGTCCACACTGGCTTGCATTTCTCATCAACGAACAGCCTAAATATACTCTCACAACATTAATTCATTTATTCATTTTCTCCTGCTTAGTCCCGTTAGGGGTCACCAGTGAATGGAGCCTATCCCAGCTGCTTTGGGGCTGAGGCAGGGTTAGTCGCAGGGCTGACATTTCGACATAGACAGTGACAGACAACCATTCACTCTCACATTTACGTGAGAGAGGGCTGAGTGGTTAGTGCTCCTGCCTCACAGCAAGAAGGTTGACTCTAACATCCTCAGCCAACTCCGGCCTCTCTGTGAGGAGTCTTCATGTCCTCCACGTGTTACTGTGGGTTCTCTCCGGGTACTCCGGATTCCTCCCACCGCCCAAAGACTCTCACAACATTCATGTGAAATATTACCAGACATTACACTGGGAGAAATGGCAAAACTTAAGCATAAAATAATAATCAGTGTAGGTTTGGCTACTTCCTTCATTATTTACAGTGGGGATCGAAAGTTTGGGCACCTCAGGTAAAAATATTTATTAATGTGCATAAAGACGCCAAGAAAAGATGGAAAAATCTCCAAAAGGCATCAAATGACAGATTAGACATCCTTATAATAAGTTAAAAAAAAGTTAGATTTTATTTTCATCATTTACACTTTCAAAATAACAGAAAACAAAAAAATGGTGTCTGAAAAAGTTTGGGCACCCTGCAGAGTTAATACCTTGTACTGCCCCCTTTGGCAAGCTAAGACCTAACAGTGGCATGGATTGTTCTCAATCATCGTCTGGATAGACCAGGTGATGTCAATCTCAAAGATTTTAAATGCCCATTTTAAATGACTCATCTGACCTTGCCCCAACAATCAGCACCATGGGTTCTTCTAAGCAGTTGTCTAGAAAACTGACACTTAAAATAGTTGACGCTCACAAAGCAGGAGAAGGCTATAAAAAGATAGCAAAGCGTTTTCAGATGCCAATAGCCTCTGTTCGGAATGTAATTAAGAAATGGCAGTCATCAGGAACAGTGGAAGTTAAAGCAAGATCTGGAAGACCAAGAAAAATATCAGACAGAACGGCTCGCAGGATTGTGAGAAAAGTAAGTCAAAACCCACATTTGACTGCACGATCCCTCCAGAAAGATCTGGCAGACACTGGAGTTGTGGTACACTATTCCACTATAAAGAGATACTTGTACAAATATGGACTTCATGGAAGAGTCATCAGAAGAAAACCTCTTCTACGTCCTCAACACAAAAATCAGCGTTTGAAGTTTGCAAATGAACATATAGACAAGCCTGATGCATTTTGGAAACAAGTTCTGTGGACCGATGAGGTTAAAATAGAACTTTTTGGCTGGAATGAGCAAAGGTATGTTTGGAGAAGAAAGGACACAGAATTTAATGAAAAGAACCTCTGTCCAACTGTTAAGTATGGGGGTTGATCGATCATGTTTTGGGGTTCTATTGCAGCCAGTGGCACAGGGAACATTTCACGAGTAGAAGGAAAAATGGATTCAATCAATTTTCAGCAAATTTTGGATGCTAACTTGATGCCATCTGTGAAAAAGCTGAAGTTAAAGAGAGGATGGCTTCTACAAATGGATAATGATCCTAAACACACCTCAAAATCAACAGTGGATTACATCAAGAGGCATAAACTAAAGGTTTTGCCATGGCCTTCACAATCTCCTGACCTCAACATAATTGAAAATCTATGGATAGACCTTAAAAGAGCAGTGCGTGACAGACAGCCCAGAAATCTCAAAGAACTGGAAGACTGTTGTAAGGAAGAATGGGCAAAGATACCTCAAACAAGAATTAAAAGACTCTTGGCTAGTTACAAAAAGCGTTTACAAGCTGTGATACTTGCCAAAGGGGGCAGTACAAGGTATTAACTCTGCAGGGTGCCCAAACTTTTGCAGACACCATTTTTTTTTTGTTTTCTGTTATTTTGAAAGTGTAAATGATGGAAATAAAATGTAACTTTTTTTGACTTATTATAAGGATGTCTAATCTGTCATTTGATGCCTTTTGGAGATTTTTCCATCTTTTCTTGGTGTCTGTATGAACATTAATAAATACCTGGGGTGCCCAAACTTTCGATCCCCACTTTATATGCTTCATAAAGTCCTTAGTATGCACTCTATCAGAAGGACCACAAGGGATGTCAGCTGCTGTTTCTAACAATTTACAGTTTTTGTGTATGCATTTCTTTGACAAATTTGTAATCTGTGACACGTTACCGACGACAAAGGCCAAAGAGAAACGAAAGCAGAAACACAGCATCTTTCAGTGTCACAGAGCAGAAGGGGTAGTAGATTACCTCTTGGAAGTCTGTTTTAAAGAGAACTGAGGCATACTAAAGACCGCCCAGTAAAACATTTAAATGATGATGACAATGTGTTGATTTTAATTAACACAATCAAATCTCATTTTATCTCAAGTTAAATAATTTCTCCCAAAAGAAAAAGGGGTTATGCACAAAACCTATAAAATTCAGGTACTATTCAGTTCCTTGGTATCTGGTTAGACTTTTTTTTCATTTGAATCACACAGCCACTCTCTGCTATCAAATGTAAAATCCAGAATTGGCTTCCTCTATCAAAATAAATCTTTGTTCACCCATGCAGCCAAACACGTCCTGGTAAAAATGACGGTTCTACCAATTTTTGACTATGGAGATGTTACCTATAGACCCGCATCTAAAACCCTCCTACACAAACTGGTCATTAAATACTACTCTGGCATCCGTTTTTCCATCCATCCATCCATCCATCTTCTACCGCTTATCCGGGGCCGGGTCGCGGGGGCAGCAGTCTAAGCAGAGACGCCCAGACTTCCCTCTCCCCAGACACTTCCTCTAGCTCTTCCGGGGGGATACCGAGACGTTCCCAGGCCAGCCGAGAGACATAGTCCCTCCAGCGTGTCCTAGGTCTTCCCCGGGGTCTCCTCCCGGTGGGACATGCCCGTAAAAAACCTCCCTAGGGAGGCGTCCAGGAGGCATCCGAAACAGATGCCCGAGCCACCTCAGCTGGCTCCTCTCGATGTGGAGGAGCAGCGGCTCTACTTTGAGCTCCTCCCGAGTGACCGAGCTCCTCACCTTATCTCTAAGGGAGCGCCCCGCCACCCTGCGGAGAAAGCCCATTTCGGCCGCTTGTATCCGGGATCTTGTTCTTTCGGTCATGACCCAAAGCTCATGACCATAGGTGAGAGTAGGAACGTAGATTGACCGGAAAATCGAGAGCTTTGCCTTACAGCTCAGCTCCTTCTTCACCACGACAGACCGGTACATCGACCGCATCACTGCAGGAGCTGCACCGATCCGTCTGTCAATCTCACGTTCCCTCCTTCCCTCACTCGTGAACAAAACCCCAAGATACTTGAACTCCTCTACTTGAGGCAGAATCTCTCCACCAACCTGAAGGGGACAAGCCACCCTTTTCCGACTGAGAACCATGGTCTCAGACTTGGAGGTGTTGATCCTCATCCCAGCCGCTTCACACTCGGCTGCAAACCGTCCCAGTGCACACTAAAGGTCCTGGCTTGATGGAGCCAACAGGATAACATCATCTGCAAAAAGCAGAGACGAGATCCTGTGGTCCCCAAACCAGACTCCCTCCGGCCCCTGGCTGCGCCTAGAAATCCTGTCCATAAAGATAATGAACAGGACCGGTGACAAAGGGCAGCCCTGCCGGAGTCCAACATGCACTGGGAACAGGTCTGACTTACTGCCGGCAATGCGAACCAAGCTCCTGCTCTGGTCGTACAGGGACCGGACAGCCCTTAGCAAAGGGCCCCGGACCCCATACTCCCAGAGCACCCCCCACAGGGCGCCACAAGGGACACAGTCGAATGCCTTCTCCAGATCCACAAAACACATGTGGACTGGTTGGGCAAACTCCCATAAACCCTCCAGCACCCTGGAGAGGGTATAGAGCTGGTCCAGTGTTCCACGACCAGGACGAAAACCGCATTGTTCCTCCTGAATCTGAGGTTCAACTATTGGTCGCATTCTCCTCTCCAGTACCCTGGCATAGACTTTCCCGGGGAGGCTGAGGAGTGTGATCCCTCTGTAGTTGGAACACACCCTCCGGTTCCTCTTCTTGGAAAGAGGGACCACCACCCCGGTCTGCCAGTCCAGAGGTACTGTCCCCGACCGCCACGCGATGTTGCAGAGGCGTGTCAACCAAGACAGCCCTACAACATCCAGAGACTTGAGGTACTCAGGGCGTATCTCATCCACCCCCAGTGCCTTGCCACCGAGGAGCTTCCCAACTCCTCAGTGACTTCGGCCTCGGTGATGAACGAGTCCACCTCCGAGCCCTCGGCCTCTGCTTCCTCAGTGGAAGACGTGTCGGTGGGGTTGAGGAGATCCTCGAAGTATTCCTTCCACCGTCCAACAATATCCCCAGTTGAAGTCAGCAGGTTCCCACCTCCACTGTAAACAGTGTTGGCAGGGCACTGCTTCCCCCTCCTGAGGCGCCGGATGGTTTGCCAGAATTTCTTCGAGGCCGACCGATAGTCTTTCTCCATGGCCTCACCAAACTCCTCCCAGACCCGAGTTTTAGCCTCCACGACCACCCGGGCTGCAGTCCGCTTGGCCTCCGTTTTTCCACTGGAGCTTATTATAACACTCATCACTGCAATCTGTACTCACTAGTCAATTGGCCCTCCCTTTACTCCTGCCGCCAGACCCACTGCTACCTGTTCATTTATAAGAGTCTAGTTGGTGAAACACTGTCATATCCCTGCTCTCTACTTCATAACCACAATTGTAGCCGTACCTTGTGCTTGTTTCAGGTGAATGGAATCAGCTACAGCTGCCACTTAAGCTCAGTTCATTCATTCCAATCTCCACATTAAGAGTAAACTATATGCTGTGGTCCATGACCAGTGCACCTGCTTTTAGTCAATATTTATGCTGTATAATGTATATCTTGTTGCTATTTGAATGACTCTGTTTTTGACTGTATGTTTTAGATTGTTGGTTGTCTTTCCCATGCTGCTGCCTCTTGCCCAGGTCACCATTGCAAATGAGAATTGGTTCTCAATGATTTACCTGGATAAATAAAGGCTAAATAAAAAAATAAATTGCTTGTAGACTCCTGCTCAAACTTTAGTTCTGTGAGACTGTTGTTTTCTCTGTCATGTCGGAAACCTTCTCCATCACTTGACTTGACTGCAGCCTGATCCTCAGTCCCTAAAACTGAGCCTGTTTGCCACGGTTGTTTAGAAATTCACAGTTTCCTTTGGCCTTCAGCATCTCTGAGTGTTTGTTATTAAACAGAAGAAGCACTGGGCCGGTCTAATACCTGGACAAATACACGCTGCCTCTCAGGCCTGAGGTCCGGCCTCTGCACTGGCAACATGAACCAGAAAACTAGATCCCACTGTAATTATTTGTAGAAGTTCAGGTTACTGCAAATGTATTCCATTTAATTGCTTTTGACCCAAAATATTTGGTTAAACTACACAGCTCCTCTCGACTGTGCACAGGTCGAGCTCTGGAGCAGCACATTCCTACAACTTAGAGAAAATCTTTGACCCTGATTGCCAACAATGGATAACAACTAATTAAAGCTATTTGTTAAAGTATTTTTTAAACATCAGTTAAAAATGTAAATGTAATACCTCAATATAATAATTATACTGTAGATAGACTATACTGTACATAGCATTATTGTATTATTGTATATTATTTGTATAACTATTATGGGTTTGGTGTCCATACATTTGGTTTGATGCAAGATTGTCTTTAAGGAAGCAGCTGCAGTGTTATCTTAAATAAGAGGTGGAGGTGAGATTAAATATGTTTTAATCTGCTTCTTTTTGAGCAGAAAAGGAGCGGGAAGAAGTGTCGGTATGGTTTATTATGAAATTATATTTTTTACTTGCTCAAAATAAACAAATAAATGAGGAAAAATAAAAACATAAACAAAACCAACATATTCATTCAAAATGCATTATTGAAAAGGAATGAATATTTTTTATACTCATTTTTATTTTGTTTACTTTCTTTTTATTGTACTTGATTAGTTTTCAAGTAAACTGCCTAAAAGTCATGAATTGGCTTGTCCAGAGAGACCCCACCCAAGTTTAAGAACATGGACACAGTGAGAACAAAAGTAAAGTCACATTTAAACCAACTGCTTCTTGTCGAGTCCCATAAAGCAATTTATGTGAACAGAGGGATGTGTGGCAGGACGAGGCTGTTTGAACCAAACATGATGTTTTGGAATCAGACTGATGAATAAGATACACTTTGTCCATCACCTTTCACCAAATCTCTGTTTGACACAAAGTCCCTCAGGAACATTAATCTAACAATTAAAAATTGACTTGACTTTTCCAAAACCTAGCTGTATTTGTTAGCTCGGTAGATTAGGTTTGTTGTCAGTAGATAACTTTATTTCCGGTAAAATCTCTCCATGTACTGCTATGGTTAATGACAGACTATAAACGAACAGAGACTGAGGCCAAATAAGTCACTTTTCCATCAAACTGAAAGCGACCATAATGAAAACTAAATGCTCAGTGAAAGTTCTATTAATGTTCTTTTCTGGAAGCAATATTATAATGCGAGTTTTATCATGTGGGTCTGGAATCCTAGCCTGGTTCTACCAGACTCTCGTACATTTCATTTGTACAGAGAGTCTGGCCTCGCTCCATTGACAAGCGTTTACTTCCTTGTATGCGGGAACTCTGTTGAAGTTTAAAACTATTGGATCTGCCCAGAGTCACTCAGGATCTGCCATAGCCAATCGCTAACGTCGATCCAACGCAAACTGACTCACTACATCAACGTCATCGTTCTCAGCCACTCCCTCCGTTCGCTGATTGGTCCTACAAAAAATTGATTTCTGGAAACCTAAGAATATACAGCAATCCCAGACGTAGTACTGAAGCGAAATGAAATTGAGCGGAAGTACGTAGGAGGGCGGAGCCAGGCTACTGGAATCCCTCCAACTCAAGCGTATTTCCACCTTCTATCCTATCTGACCAATCATAACGCTTTTTTTTTCTAAAATGAGGCTGGCTTTGTGCTTGGTTACTGATTGTTAGGTCCAGGAGTGGCACGTGGCAGAATAGTAAGCACTGCCTCACAGCAAGAAGGTCCTGGGTTCAATTCCCATTCAAGGCAGGGACTTTCTGTGTTGTTTCCCCTCCAACTAAAGACATGTACAATATAGGACTACAGATGGAAATTAGCTGTTAATATTTCTGTATAAAGTCTGGTACAAGCATCTCTGCTGCGGCCTAATGTACATTGTACGCTGTCCTAAAAATAAATAAAGGAATACCTTGCCCACCTCTGAAGCCAACAGAAACCTCAATGCTCGTTGTATAGACTATGTTCTTACACACCGGGCCAATAGTTGATCCCGTTGATGCAGAGGTCACCATTTGTTAAACCTCTGCTGATTGAGGTTTGTGGCACTGATCAATCGGGGCTCATTGGGTTTTAATCATTCAGCTGAGCCCTGCGGCAGATTCTGGGCATGTTTTGGAGTTGGGTTTCTCAAAGTAAACAGGTCTCACAGACCAGCAGTGGGGGCCGGACAGGGGGTCGGGTGAGGGGCTGTTTCCTTTGGCCCAGGTAACTGTTAGCGAACCTTCTCATTTGGCCTGTAGCCCCCTGCGCCATAAAGAGTTCCCCTCCAAAATATCTGCTCTGGAACAGACAGTCCCTAAAGGAGGACATTTAAAAGTAGTAGATTCTGTTCAAACCATACTAAAGGCTCCAAAGAAATATGGCTTTTTTGTCAGAGCATGTTTTTGTTTCCAGTGCAGAAGAGGGTTTGGGACATGGGGAGATAACATTTGAACCTGTCAGTCTGGTGTTGAATGTAATGCAGTAAACGTAAGTCTGTGCCCAGTCACACACGTCAGTAATCACTGCCACTGCAGCTGTTTGTGAGAATATCAGCAAACATACTGCACTTCCATGTTTTTTTGTCTTTTGAATTGCATGCGGTCAAAAGCACTGACTAATACCCCTGTCCCGTATAAAAAGAAGGAAATAGCAACCGATGTCAAGAATAAAAGCCGACTGGTGACTAATACTGAATAATGTATGTGAAGATTCTCAGTCATCCAGGACATCTTGAAAAAAGGTTGAAGTAAAAGCACCAGAGGCTTTTACTTCAACCTTTTTTTCAATATTGAAAAATAAAAACACTGCTCAGTTTAAAACAAAAAGTTCATGGCTGATTTTTCTAAATTAATACAGTGAACATGTTTATTTGAGCTCAAAATGAAGCTAAAGAGGCTATAGTCATTGTCTCCCATGACAATGTACTGTAGATAATTGTTGTGCGTTGGACTCAGAACTTGTTCTTTATTTTATTTTGTAGAGCTACAGCCTTAAAAAGCTGCTTCAGTGACTCTAAAGAGTGTCTGTGAGTCGTAGGTTTATGTGATCAGTCTCATTTTTAACTGACTTAATACAGTTTCATGACAAAGGTTTATGCTCCTCCTGAGCCATAAAGACTGTTGTGTAATGTTTGTTTTCAAAGCAATAATTGCCTTGCAATTTTAAATGTCTATTGACCCATCAGAGCTCTGTCAGAGGTCACTAGGTCAAACTTCTTATACCTCTGTGCATTAACATATTGACCGTTCGTTCACACCTACAGAGACAGTGCTGTTGTGTATTAGCAGTTCAGATTTTACACATAGCTTGTTAGAGGGCCATGCTTCATTAGGAAAATCTAAACGTATAAAGCAGCAGATTATTCTCTCAGTTCTCTCTGAAGCCCACTCATTAAACTAAATATAAAAAAAGAGTTCTTGTGATTCCTGGTAGCACGTTAAACCTTCCTTAAAATGCTTTTACTGCTGTCATTAGCTCTGTTCAGTCGGAAAAACACGGCTCCTGCCAGTATTTTGTTTTTCTTTATTTGTGTTTGTTTAATGGCTCTTAAATCTAATTCCACTGGCTTTAAAACATCCCCAGAATGTATGTGTTAAATGTGCACAGTCTGAGAAGAAGCAGACCAGAGACCAGTCTGGGTTGTTGCTGTAGCTGTTTTAATGACACAAACTGAGCTGCGGTGTAACACTTCTATTGATGGAGAAGTATTGATTGTGTGGATGATGGATCAGTTTGTGGCTCACTCAGAGATAACAAAAAGGGCAGAGGAAGCACTGGAGTTATTTTTTTAGGAAAGAAACAACACAGAACAGTTCACTCATTTTGTGTCTCTCCTTGAAGGAAGTGTTTCTTTAACATCAATGAGAAGAGACATAACAAATGCATTGATAATTGTTCAAAAATGACTGATCTTTACTATTTCCCATAAGTAGCAGCATCTACCAGACAGTTTCACACAGATCCCGAGGGAGGCAGGGGACACCGAGTCCGAGAGGACCATGTTCTCTGCCTCTTTTGTCAAAGTGGCAGTTGTAAGGATCCAGTGGCTGTCATGGTGGCAATCCCCAAACTCAGTGCATACATCAGAAGTAAGGGATGCCGTCAAGCTGCAGAAGGAAGCCTCTCGAGTCTTTTGGCTTGTGGGACTCCTGAGGCAGCTGACGGGTACCAGCAGACCAACACACGTTGAGAAAGCAGACGCTGTCGACTCATTCATCACCCAAGCTGAAGTCACCAAGGCAGTAAGGATAATATCTGCCCTGAGTACATCAAATCTCTGGATGTTGCGGGGCTGTCTTGACAGACACTGGACTCTGGGGTGTTCGCTCTTTTTAAGAAGCAGGACCGGAGGGTGTGTTCAAACTACGGGCTGATTACACTCCTCAGCCTCCCTGGGAAAGTCAGGGTACTGGGAGGATAATCTGCCGGTAGTCGAACCTTGGATCCAAGAGGAACATTGTGGTTTTCTGGCCGGTCATGGAATACTGGATCAGCTCTAGACCCTCTCCAGCTAATGGGAGTTTGCCCAACTAGTCTCCTGGAGGGACTGTCTGCTCAGACTGCTGCCCTCGTGACCCTGCCCTGGATAAGAAGTAAAAGTATAAAGGTTTTATTGTGGCACTGTGGCAAGAGAGGCTAAACAAGACCAAACATTGGGTTGTAGAAGAGTCTTTAGTGGTTAGAGAATTGTGCTACTGAGCTGTTGAACTTACTGGATTGAACTGTTCACATGCCTGTGGTAAAACTTGGGTTACAACTGCTCTTGTTGATCAAATTATAAAGGCTTGTGGTGACTGGAGTTTCTGTAAATCACACTTTAAAAAGACATAATATTTAAGTCTATGATCTAAGCTTAACCAAAACATAACATACACATTTTGACGACTTGTTGTCTGGCTTTTATTCTTTGTGTGCACACAAATTAAACCTTGTTCCTGCTTATACATGTTTCTGTTTTTTTTTTACCAAAGGCAAAGCTAAATTTAGACAAAGGTATACTGCTCCAGGTTCTTCAGGGCTCCTTTCCTCAGCCGCGGTCTTTTGTTTCCTGTCCGTCTCCTCTACTCAACTTTATCAGTTTAAGATGCATTTATTTAAGATGGAAGCTCACTTAAGATCTATTAAATGTAATTATATCCCTGTTATTAACTTCAGTCATCCCAGGAGCAGTGTTAAGTGTTTGTCTACTCTGCTGAGTCTAGTCCAAGTCCTCTGTTTTTACTCAGCATTAAATAACATTAGACCAAATTAGAGGTTGTGGGTGTCTTTTAAGCTCAATATTCATCTTTTCTGATCATTTCCAGTGGCTCCACATTTAGTCCTTCACCGTTTAGTCTGACTTTTTCATTTCCTCAACAATTTTTTGTTGTGTTATTTTTCCTAAGCTTCAGCAGATCTTTATCTGTGACACTGCTCTTTCCCATCAACCACAGTGTGTTGTTGAGATAAAGCTCTGATTCATACCCAATCCCCGGTCTCTCTGGGATATATTCAAGAAAAGGTTTCAATAAAGACATCTGAATGTAGGTTTGAAGGTGAGGACATTTCGTCCCCCATCCAAGGGACTTTGTTCAACTGGTAAGAGAGCTGAGTTTGATATAAATCAGAGGGAGGGGCTTGATCTGAGACTAACTGTGATTGGACAAAGCTAAAGTCTGGTTTCAGGGCAGTGTGAGTCCTGATGGGGGAGTTGTTATGCTCCTGTGAACCATTTGTATAACTGCTCCCTTCAGATGTTAATGTCCTTCTAGAGTCAAACTGTTGTAAATAGAGGAAAGGTTGTGTCTCGGTCCACCTCCTCTGTTCAGAGAGGACTTTTTCCATTTGAACAAAGATAGCGTCCTTTACTCCTCTTTTAAACCACTTGGCTTTCCTGGAAAAGATTCAGACAGACTGTCCTCAAAGGAATGTCCTTTCTCTTTGAGGTTGAGGTGGACTGCAGACTCAGGTCCAACAGGATTGCAGCGGAGCACAAGAGGACGTATGTAAAATGGAAAAACCCTCTCTGAACAGAGAAGGTGGACTGAAAAAACACTTTTTTCCCAATCTCTAAAAGGACATAACCACCTGAAGGGAGCAGTTATCCTAATTGTTCACAGTAGCATCAGAACTCACACTAACCCTTTGCTCTGAGAGAGACTAACCTCTTCACCTGAAATATTACTTTCAAAAGATCGTAAGGTGTGCAATAGGTCGGGACTATAATTGTCCTGTAAACTGAGGTGGTGATCATATATTCTTTATTTGTTTCCTTTTTCACCAGTCCTTGCCAACTCTGTAAACATGTACAGAAAGTTTAGACTGACTTTAGTGTGTTAGTTTCTTCTTGTGCGATAAAGACGTTGCATAAATATTCTTCTATAGTATTAAAATGTTTTTATTTCTTGTTTATCTTGCACTTGTTTGACCTTTTCCACCTGTCTCTTTGTCCATTCCTTTTTACCTTCGCTGCTGGATTTCTCTCTGGTGTCAGAGGCTGAGCTTAACCTGACCTCAAAGGTTTAGCTGTCACTGCTCCACAGTCCTCATCGCTTCAGACCCCAATCAGAAGAGGCTTTGTCTGAGTATCTGAGTGTCTCCAGACCATCGATGCATCCATTCAAAAAACAAAGTCATTGGGTCACATGTTTGGGTTAATTTCAGACTTTTTTTATTTCCCATTGTTTTTTCTGCAGATATTGACGAGTGCCAGGAAAACAACGGCGGCTGTGACCACTTCTGCCGAAACACAGTGGGATCCTTTGAATGCAGCTGTCAGAAAGGACACAAACTGCTCACAGACGAACGCACGTGCCAAGGTCAGTCCCAAATCACCACACGACCTTCCCCCTCAGATCTCATGTAGTCAGTTTAAAAAGGTATGTTGTCATTTGTTACATTTGAATACATAGTTGGTGCTTAGTCTAAATAAACCCTGGCTAAACCTGTGTTAAACCAGGACAACTACCACAACTACACCTGTTCTAAACTTGATGAGTCTGAATCAAAACGAAACCAGAGCTAAATCAAGATGAAACAAAGGGCAAACAAGGACTATACCAAATCCATAGAACTACGAGTTAACCTGGGTTAAACAGGGAGGAAAAGCAGAACTAAAACAAGAAGAAACCAGCTTTTCAACAATGGTTAAACCTGTGATAAACTTTAATTAAACCAGGACTTAAAGACTAAATCAAAACTATAGAACTTGAACCAAACTTTACCAAGATGAATGGTGCAGTGGCCATTTGAGCTTTGGGTTCTCTCCGGGTAGTGATGACCAGAGCATAACCAAATGTGGGACAGGTCTGTTCGTGTGGGACAATGTGGGACGATGCAAGACACTGATGCTGTGTTAATCAACAAAAGTCCCACAGACAGCAGGAACAGAGAATGGGGGGTTTTGGCCAATCACATGCGCGCAAAAGTCACTTGCTCAAAAAAGGAGCACTCCCATTGGTCTATAGCATTACAGGAACAAGCCTCTCTCATGGAACCCCTTAAAAGGGCCTTGAGTAAGGGTGCCATCATACAGCAATATACCTCTGTCCACCAGAGGGCAGGCTCCAGCGGAATATAAGGAGAAACCCAATGGCATGTTTACAGCCTGGTACAAAAGATGGCTCCGGGCTATAGAGCTAAGTTTTTACTACGTGACAACTCTGGGGGATAAACGTCCGTTTATCTGGAAACTATTGTAACAGCAGAAAACAGCAGAAATTTCATTCATTTTGGTGTAATGTAGTTTCTGGAGAAAAAAAATTGGGGGACAGAGTCTGAGATAAAGAAAAGAAAATTGGTTATTGGCTTTAAAGGGGCACAACCCGAATCATTATTTTTATTTTGTATTTGTCCCTGTCTCAGCCCCTCTCTCCCCTAACAGCAGCTGCTTTTCCTTTATTAAAAAAAACACTGGCCCAAAATGCAAAATACTAATATACAGTATTATACCAAACTGAAGTTTAGAGCTGACCGTAAACTTTTAGCTCCAACTTCAGCATCAGCAGGACAATTCTCCTCCCCGTTAAACATTACATGGTTGAATTGTCAATATTTATCCCCATTTCACATTGCTTCTCTCTCATTTTCTCTGTTTTATTGCCAGCCATTATGTTATTATTATTATGTTTAATGGTACTTGTATCTAGTTACTATATATTTCTTTAAATACATTACATATGTGTTTGTGTAAAACAGTGAGCCTGTTTACTTGGCCATAATAATACGAGAACTGGGAGTGATCAGATAATTGTAATAATCACATCTGATGCTTTTACATGCACATCAGAAATGCAATAATCAAAAAGCCCTGGTTTTTGACTGTATCAGTCCATGATTGTTTATTCTTAAACGTAGTGACGTATGACTCAAACTTCCTGTTATTTTCAAAACCCCCGGTCTAGTTGAACATGGCGATGCGATGCCTACAGTCTTAGCGTTAGCTGTTGTTCTAAAGTGGGAGCTTATAGGTCTGCAAAATAGGCTATTTGCTAGCTGTCCTGACAGTTGGCTTTCACACGGCAAGCATCTGCTGTTGTTTGTTATCTTCCAATCACGTTGTGACTACGTCCCTTCATTTTTATAAAAAAAACATGCGCAGAAAAAAAAAAGAAAATAAATCAGATTAACGTGTATACATGCATAAAGAAATCAGAGTATTGGGGAGAAATCTAAGTGTGCTAATCCGATTTCTCATAATCAGATAACCATTGTCAGATAAAGATAAATAAGATTATGCAGTTTACATGATCACTTGAATAATCTGATAACTCCAATAATCAAACAATGATTGGATTTTTAGTGTGGGCTCAGTGTCTTGTCTTTGTCCGCTGACTATGTCTGAACGACTAAAGGATTAATCCTCGATTACAAGTATGAGCAGGCAGTAGATAAACACCAAAAACATGGGCCTGAGGTGCTTCTGTCCTCGTCCCAAACCGCTGTGCACTGGATTAGACCTGTGCCTCCGCTCGAGTCTTTAATAAAGTGCTGTTGACTGTTCAGAACCACATCACAGCGTTGGGCCAGTCCTGGTTCAGGGTGAGCCAGTAACTGCAGGTCTGTCCTGTCCCTGAATCTTCTTCAGGATAACCTTCAAAAACCACAGCCGCTGATATGAGTCAGTTGTGTCTCTGCCAAAATAAAGCACTCCTGGAGATGCACTTTGTGTCTATGTCTGGCAAAAAACAGCTAAAGGTGAATCATTTGGCAGAGTTCAGTCGGTCTTTTACTCTGTAAATGTTTAGAAATGCAGTTGGATAAATCATATTTGTTTGTATTTTGTGTCAGTTCTTTGTCAGTGAACTGAATCTTGGCTAAACCAGTGCTAAACCAGGACTAACTTAGGACAGAAACAGAACCAAAGCAGGACGACGATTCCAGGGGTAAATCTTAAGACTTAACTTTGTCTAAACCAAGGTTAAGATAAGTCAAGTCCATTTGAGGCCTAATCCAAACTAAACTAGGATTACACCAGAGCTAAAGTGGGATTAAAGTCAAGTCAAACAAAACAATGGCTAATCCAGGATTAAACCAGGACTTAACTATGGTTACACCAGGACAAAGCTGGGACTAAATCAAGACCAAAACTAGAACCTAATAATAGGCTAAACCTGGTGTAAACTAAGAATAAAACCACAACTTAAGTAGGGCTTAATCTGGGACAAAACTGGGACTTAACTAAGTCTAATAAACCAGCACTGAATCAGTATTAAATCCAGAAATAAACCAGGACATAACTATTGCTAAACCAGAACCAAACCAAACTTAACCAGGTCTAAAACCAAGACAAACTCTAAAACTAAACTGAGACTAAACTGGGACTTAACCTAGACCCAACCTAGAATAAACTATAATTAAACCCAGAACTAAATGGTAAATGGTGTGCATTTACTGTATCTAGCGCTTTTTTGTACCCTTCTCGGGCACCCAAAACGCTTTACATGATGCTTTCATTCACACACATTCACACCTGGGGCAGACAGAGGGGGGGGGGCCATACACACAGCCCTCACAGCCTTCTCCAACCACCACCAAACACACCTCTACAGTCACACACATTCATACACCTGTGCTACGGACACTGGAGGCAAGGTGATAGATTACTAAAGAGTAAACGTGCCTTGAGCAGAAAAAAATATATCAGGTAATAAATGAGGTAATCAGTGCCTAATGTTGTGCTGAGTGATTTTCCAAAGCTCACTGTGTTCAATTCTCTCTTTGTATTGATTTCTCAGACATCGATGAGTGCTCCTTCGAGAGGACCTGTGACCACACCTGCGTTAATTACCCCGGCAGCTTTGAGTGCTTATGTAACAAGGGCTATATCCTGTACGGCCTGACTCACTGTGGAGGTGAGTGTCTGCTGCTGGTCCAATGACTGATGAGGAAAGGCCCATTTAACCCCAGCTTGTGTTTTTGACCCGTTTACACTATGTTTATTGATGGGAATAATGGGTATCAATAAGTGTTGATGTGCATATTTGTAATATACTGTGTGGGATAATGATCATGCACAAGAGACATTGTAAAGACCAGACCAGCTCTTGACAGAAACTAGGGAAACCATAAAAACTGACAAGGCCCAGACAAAAACCATGACAGGACAAGAAGAATCCAAGACCACTGCATAAACCACAGAATGAGATATTTACAGCTATAACAGGGCTTCACATAAACTATTTTTAACCAGTTTATAACCACCGCTATAATGTACATGAACTTTTACTATTTCAAATAGAAATGTCTGAAACCAGACTTCTTCAAATGTCTGTGGAGATCAGTCACCCAAGTTGTAATCAGAAAACTTTATGCTTTATTTATTTTAACCTTATTTTAACAGAAAATACTGTTTTTCTGACTCTCACAAATCAAATAATATATTTTATTTTTTGCATGTTGTATAACGTCATAATAATATCTAATTAAACAAACTCCATTTCTTATTTTCTTAGTGCAGTACATAAACTTTTGTCATCACACTGGCAGAGTGGTAAGCACTCCTGCATCACAGCAGGAGGTCCTGGGTTTGAGTCCCATCCAGGGCATGTTCTCCCTGTGTCTGCATAGGTTTCCTATGGGTACTCCGGTTCCCCATACAACTAAACCCACCCCACCCCCCACAAACCTGCCATTTTTGGGGAAAGTCATCAAAAAAGTTGACTTTCTATTACTTAACAACTGCTTTGATCCTTTTCAGTCAGGAATCAGGCCCCATCACAGACTGAGACTGCACTTATCAAAGTCACAAATGACATCCGTCTGAACATTGATGCAGGCAAAGTCTCTGTCTTAGTTCTGTTGGACTTGAGTGCTGCTTTTGATACAGTGGACCATGAAATCCTGACACAAAGATTAGAGGAATGGATAGGTATCACTGGAACTGCCCTTAAATGGTTTCAGTCCTATCTTGAAGACAGGAAGTACTTTGTTTCGGTTGGTAACTCTGTATCAGACCAAATGGCCCTGACGTGGGGTTCCACAGGGGTCTATCTTGGGACCTCTATTATTCAATCTCTACATGCTTCCTTTAGGCCAGTTAATATGCAGCTGTGGCGTATCCTACCATAATTATGCAGAGGACACTCAGATTTACATTTCACTCACAGCAGGTGAAAATGGACCAATCCATTCACTGTGTCACTGCATCGAACAGATTGACATGTGGATGCAAAATAATTTTCTCCAACTGAACAGAAACAAGACTGAACTAATCATCTTTGGGCCACAGAAACAAAGAGAAAGTGTCAGCAGTCACCTCGAGTCTCTTTCTCTAAAATCTAAAAACCAGGTTAGAAATCTAGGGGTCATCATGGACTCAGACTTGAATTTCCACAGTCACATTAAGTCAATTACATCATCTGCATTTTATCACCTTAAAAACATTTCCAGAGTCAAAGGGATGATGTCTCAACCAGACTTAGAGAAACTTATCCATGCTTTTGTCTCCAGCAGGTTAGATTACTGTAACGGCCTGCTCACTGGTCTCTCAAAACGAGGGTTAAGACAGCTGCAGCTTATTCAGAACGCGGCTGCTCGGGTTCTAACTAAAACCAGGAAGTACAAACACATTACGCCAGTTTAAAAATCTCTGCACTGGCTTCCTGTTGCTCAGAGAATAGACTTTAAAACAGCACTTCTGGTTTACAAGTCTCTAAATGGTTTAGCACCAGAATATATCTCTGACATGCTAGTTGCTTATGAACTTACTCGGACTCTGAGAACAAGTTTCATGCAGCAACAGCCTCCCAGATGAAGTAACACAAGCTTAGAACATTTACAATGTTCAACGGGAAGTTAAAAACTTTCCTCTTTAGCTCCGCCTACATTACAACTTAAAGTTTTTATGTGCACTCTTCTTTTAAAATGTTTTTAATTTTAAATTTTTCTAATGTTTCTTAATATAAATCTTGTAAATTGTCTTTTATTCCTGTAAAGCTCTTTTAGTTACCCAGTGTATGAATAGTGCTCTATAAATAAAATTGCCTTGCCTTGCCTTAATTAATAGTTCTTGCTTGCAGTTGAAGATAGAAGTTGTACGGATAATAGCTGTGGTCTTGGTCAATCTTAAATTAAAATCCTGAGTCCAAGTAGCAGACACTGAGTCCTCTCTTTTTTTTTTTGTCCCAGACATTGATGAGTGCAGCATCAACAACGGCAGCTGTGAGCACGGCTGTCTGAACACTCAGGGTGGCTACGAGTGTGTGTGTCCTCCAGGTCAGAAGCTCCACTGGAACAAGAAAGACTGCATCGGTAAGAGACTGCCTCAGAGTACGTCGACACGCATAGATGTCCCACCCAGAGCAATCCAAACCACTCCATTTGGTTCTGCTCAGTTATTTACTTCTCAAAACAGGATTGCAAGAAGACAGTTATTTAGATATTAATTTAACTGATATTTATGTCAATTAGTAATACAAGAACACAGAAATAGTCTAAAATTGCATTACTTTGTGTTATTGTTAGTGTTGTCATTACAGCTGCCTCCACTGCATGTGACTGCACCACAGCTGCAGCTCTAAATGACTATGACATGACTTTATTAATAGTAACGTAATAAGTTCTTCTTTCAGGGTTTACATAATTTTGCTGAATGTTGGTATTTGAGGGCTTTGTGTGACTAAACATTGACTCGTAATCCTTTATATCATTGTATATATACATAGATAAAATGTAAATTACCAGACAATACTTTTATTAAAGTCCACTTTAGGTTAAGACTTTACTCAGAAGGTGTTCACATACACTGCAGCTTTAAAAAGGTTAAATTGTATGTTGTGAGCATATTTTCAAACAAGCCATGCAAGTTAGCAGTGGAAACAGTGTTGTGATGTGTTATTTTCCTCATGCCATTCCTAGGGACAAAGTCCTACTTTTTTCTGTGTGTGTGTCCTTATGTGGGTCGTCCCGAGCAGTTCTGTATGTGTTCTGTCGTGGGTCGTCCCGAGCAGTTCTGTATGTGTTCTGTTGTGGGTCGTCCCGAGCTGCTGTGTGTATGTTCTGTTGTGGGTCATCCTGAGTGTCTTTGTGTGTTCTGTTGTGGGTTGTCCCGAGCAGCTCTGTGTGTGATGGTGATGTGACTCTTTGTGTTCCTCAGAGGCGGTGAAGTGTCTGCCCAATGGGAAGCCAGCGCCGCGAGCCCAGCTGTCCTGCTCCAAGACCGGAGGAGCTGAGGTGTGCTCACTGTCCTGCCCCTCCAACGCACACTTCCTCGCAGGTATACACACTTTCATTATCCAGATATACTTCTTAGTAAGTTCTAAGTATAATTTGGGATTCTTAAGAATAGCTTGCCAGTTTTTACCGATGCACTATCTGACCAGGCCCTCAAACCATGTCCACACCAAGAACAACTGAAAACCACAACATTAAATCAGAACCCCCTCATATTGTCATATTGTTCTGAAGTGTGGTCTTCTGCATCTCAAAAAGATTTGGCAAAAATACAAGTGGCTCAAAACAAAGCAGCAGGACTTGTTCTTGGTTGCTCGATCAGAACAAGCAGGAAGCAGATGTACTCAACGCTGTCCTGGCTCAATTTAAATCAAAAAATACAAGTCACATTTGGCACCTTGTTATATAATACACTAACCCTAAAAATGCCTGCTTTTATATTAAATAAAAAAAATTCTGTGATTCTGTGCATAAGCATAACACCAGAATGGCAACTAATGGTCATCTCATGCTGCCACATCCCAAATTCAACTTTAAGAAAACGGTTTTGTACAGAGAGTGTATCCATTTGGAACCATGTTCCTATTGAAATTCATCAACTAAAAAGTATGCAATCATTTAAAAACATCTAAAGCGTCATGTGTTTGATGGTTTTGATCTGTAAATGTGCGATTGTATAAAATATAGACTGATATTCTTTTTTTCAATGAAGTGTGAAATTGTCCTTGTAATGATTGATAATGATTATATAATATTTTATCATATGTGTATGGTTGAAATGTACAGTGTATTTTAATAAAAATGGACACAGAAAGACTAGCTGATTGCATTGCTTTCAGCTAATGGGATTCTTTTAAATAAACAAATAAACCCCCTCAAGAAGGACCAATATTTCTACGTAACATTTGTTTGTCTTCCACCACGACAAACTGCAGTCAGGTCAAGACCCTGAGGAAGACGACGAGCGCATATGAGCTTCCTTGAGATGGTTTCTGACAGTTTTTGCAGAAAGTCTTTGGTTATGCAAAATGATTGTTGCAGCAGCTGTCCAGGTGACTGGTCTCAGAGGATCTTGGAGGTGAAGATCCTGGATGTGGAGGTCCTGGGCTGGTGTGGTTACACATGACCTGTGGTTGTGAGGCCGGTTGGATGTACTGTCAAATTCTCTAAACGCCTTATGGCTTATGGTAGAGAAATGAACATTCAATTCAGGAGCAACAGCTCTGGTGGACATTCGTGCAGTCAGCATGCCAACTGCACACACCCTCCCCTGTTGCATTGTGCTGTGTGATAAAACTGCACATTTTAGAGTGGCCTTTTATTGTGACCAGCCTAAGACACATCTGTGCAATAATCTTGCTCTCTAATCAGCATCTTGATATGCCACACCTGTGAGGTGGATGAAGATGTGCTGTAACACAGATTTGGACAGATTTGTGAACAATATTTGAGAGAAATAGGCCATTTGTGTACATAGAAAAAGTCTTAGGACTTTGAGTTCAGCTCAGGAAAAATGGGGGCAAAAACAAAAGGGTTGCGTTTACATTTTTGTCTGTTTTATATTCAAGGCCTTAAAGCTACCTTAACCCTACAGCTTTGGTGTAATGTTGGTGGTGCTGGTGATGAGCGTCTCCCTGCTCTCCTCTCTTCCCGTTTGACCATGAGCAACGGTTTTCCAAGCTTTGGCTTCTTTTCCATCGGCTCTGCCATGATGAATGTCTGAGACTGACTGTGGCGAGTGTTTATGTGTGTTGTTAAGCAATTCATTTCTTGTGAGACCTGAGACTCCCGCGAGACTTCTTGACTCCAAGGGACGGCTGGATTCCAGACAATTCTTGCATGGCCTTTTTTTCTGCTAAGAGGCGCTAGAGGGAGTTGGGACAGACCAAATCTAGCACAAAATAAGTCATTAAGGCATCACAATGACTCCGAAGCTGTTATGTTAAGGTGAAAATCCTGCAAAGTTCTTCTTTAATGTGAGCAAACAATATATGCAGGCCTTATTAAATTTGAGTTTGACACCGTTTGGGGTCACAGTGCCAGGAGGTAAAGAGGGATGTCCAAAAACTAGAAAGTTGGCAGTAGGCTTGGGATGATTACCACGATTTCAAGGTGTACTGCAATCTTTAAAACGGCGAGGTATAAACACTGTTATATACTATTCTTTTAGTATGAGCTACTGAGTTTAAAGCAGAAATGTACATATACTGAAGCGCACAATCAGTCTTTTCTTTCAAATCTCAAGTGGATGTGTCCAAATGACTGGAGGAGTTACAAAAGGCCAACAAAAGTGAGTTTAAAGCCCTGTCTTAAAGAACTACATCATATACATATACATACATATACATCATATATCTGTTTTACTTTTATAACAACTGAAGCATGTCCACTTATCCCATTAAACTAGAAATTAAAAGAGCTTTAAATTCAAACTACAATACCATGATACTGTCAAACCATGATATTTTTTAGAATGTCATTCCTTTGCTCTTTGGTAATGTTTATGTCTAAACCCCAGCCCTCTCTCTCTCAGCGCATTTTTCTTCTGATAAAAGATACTCAGTTGGCAATGTCCGTGGCTCTTTAAATGATCCGCATTTACTGCCGTGGCCCTTAGTAAACCCCATTCTGTGCTGTCTGCTGCCCCTCAGTGGTCACTATTGTCCATTACATTTGTTATCTCTGGAGCAGTGGAGACACTTTCCTCTTTATTGGGTTTTTTACTGCCCCCTGTGGGAGAGCGCTGACAACTTCTGCACTCACTAAACCCCCCTTGGCTTCACGCATCGGAGCTTTGGCGCCCGCTCGGCTTGGCTCCTGCCATAACACTTAAACAGCCGTCTGTAAATCGATTACTTTCACTTCTTCCACTGCTCCATTTGCATTGGCAGCCGCCGTGTGAGAAAGACGGATCGCTCTGGGGCCAGAACTGAATGATTTGTTTTTCTATCTTCCTGGAGTGTGTCTTAATTTGAAGTTGAACGAGCCATGTGAATTCCTGTGGCTCGGCGCAGTCAGGCTCTTATTTAATCTGCCGCTTTTATGACCTCTGAAGGCTTCATCCCTCATTGCTTTTTGAAATGCTTGCTTGTGTGTTTTGGTGTAGAAGTTAGACAAGAATTCATAGATCTTTCAGTCAGGCTTAATTTCTCAATCGTGGCTCAAGTCTAAGGAAGGTCAAAGAACATTTACTAAACTTCTCCTGATCGGGGCTAATTGTACAGCCAAGAGAAACAGGCTTGTCCATCCACACAAAGGCTGTAACACGACACTCCACGGTCAAACTCCGTCCGTCCTCACTTCTCTCCACATTCCTCCATTTGTCTAATATTTGTGTGTTTGTGTGTTTCAGACTCGGAGAACAGCTACACCCTGAGCTGTGGTGTCCCCGTTCAGCCTGGTAAAGCTCTTCTGAAGAATAATGTTACCACCTGCTGACACATACCAGCTCCATTCTGAGACAGTCATTCATACATTCATCACTTTACAATGACAGCCGTTTCCATAAACTGACACATAAGGACTAATAGATGAAGGGTTAAAAGGTTTCAGTGTGCATCCAAACAAAATCAGTTGGAAAGTTACAGAACAGGAAAGAAAAGGTGACAATAAACACACAGAGGAAGGTCACACGAATGGCAGGCATTATGTGAAAATGGCAGTCACAGATTGGGACATTTTACAATTATTTCTTCTCATCACAAGTCGATGGCATCAAAAGCCTTGTTTTCACTGGAGTGGTAGAGCTAAGTTTCATCGAGTGTCTACTGAAGATGGCTTGTCTTTCCATTGAAAGTGTGTCCAGAGACGTCACAAGAGACACAAAAGAGACATAAATTATATATGCTGGTTATATATGCTATATATAATTTTGTATGTGACGAATAAAAAAAATCTTGAATCTTGAAATTAGATTTGAAGCAGACTTTCAAAAACTTGGATGTGTTGTCAATTGTTAATCTGAAGAAGGTCATAAACCCTCGAGTGTAGAGATAGTAAGAGGCTGCTGCAGTAAACAGAAGAAGAAGAGTGTTTCTGCTTTATTCCCATCTTTCTAAACTTTAAATCCAGAGGCGGCAGCAGTTTCCTACATTTTAGGGCCTCACTCTTTCATGTCACAAGTTTGTTTGACACTGACTGTATTTAAAACCAGAACCAGCTTTGTTTTTAAAGTACAACATTCATCATGTTTTCTCACAAAAAAATTTCTCGAGTGAGGATTATCTATTGTCCCATCAACAAACAACCTACAATGTTTAGCCCCACCTTTTGGAAAGTGGACCACACGCTTGGGACCAGGGCCCAAAAAGTCACCAAAGTAGTACAGTACACCTCAGATCCTATTTAGTGATGGACACTTACCCGACTGAGCTGTACTGCTCCAGTGGAAATGAGGCTAAAGACATAGAGACCAAGCCATTCAGTGTCTCTACTTTTAAACTTTCACACCAGACTGTGATAGGCCAGTCCTTTACCTGCTGGCCAATCAGTGATCACGTGTCAGGTTCCACCCACAGACTGGGGGAGATGCAAACACACTGACTCCCACTGGATGTAACACTTTAGCCTCATCTTGAGAGAAAAATGTATTATTCCATGTAGAGGTTTTGCATTCGATTAAATATGAAACATAATCTACTTGGTGGTTCAGCTCCTCATTACTCCTCATTTTGTATTTTTTGAGCAGACACTGATTCATTCACTGTGGATCTCTTTTGCTCTTGTGTGTGATTAAAGACACGCTGGCTCCTCCGATCAAACAAAAGGCCAGGTTCAAGATTAAAGACGCCAAGTGCCACCTCAGACCTCGCAACAAAGAGAAGCAGAGAGACCTCCTGAAGCAGGGTCTACAGGGTAAACACCAGCTTGTAATACTATTTTTATGTGTTATTATTACTGTGCCTGACTTACTATGTCTCTGTTTGTGTGTCTGAAGGAGGCCAGTTCCCGTGCACAGACAACTGTCAGGTGACATTCGTGAACCTAAAGTGTGACTCGTCCAAGAAACGCCGGCGAGGTCGAAAATCTCCCGCAAAAGAAGTGTCTCACATCACAGCGGAGTTCGAGATGGAGATGAAGGAGGAGGAGGCCTCAGGTGTGACTGATTGTGACTTTGACTTTTTTTGACTACACTTATTTTGACTATACTTTATCACATTATTATTACATTACAAACAATAGAAAAGAGGCGGTTTAGTATGGCTTGATCTGCAAAGGCACGCCTTCAATTTTTCAATTTGGGAATGTAGCTTAGTGGCTGTAGCAGGATCAGTAAAAAAATAGAGTTGTAACACTTCAAAAAATTATTTTACAAAAGTACTTTTTATAAATATATTGCAAATTAATGAACAAACAAAAACAGTTTGCGCAACCTTTTTTCTAACCATCATCTCTCTTTCTAATTTGAGAAATTAAAATGCCTCTAAAAGCGTGCTGTACCAAACTAAACCAAGCATTGCTTTTGTGGTGTGACAGAAACAGATGTATGCAGTCAGACTGATGATCCCGGTGTCTCCACAGACTCCTGTAACATGGACTGTGTAAGGGAGAGGACCAAGCTGAAGCTGCAGAGCGCCATGAGGACACTCAGGAAGTCCATCAACAAGCAGCAGTTCTACATCCAGTTCTCCGGGACCGACTACGAGGTGGCCCAGAGACCATCACGGGTCCCAGACGGAGCCGAGGCCTGCAGCACGGGACAGGTCCTACGAGACGGCAAGTGTGGTCAGTCACAGGGTTTATTTGATTTGATCTAAACACAAAATATTAGAAAACAAGTTCTAACTCAGCCCGTGTCCTCCTCAGTGAGCTGCGCCGTGGGGACCTTCTACAGCGGGGAGCACGAGCAGTGTGTGCAGTGCCCTCCCGGGACGTACCAGGACACGGTGGGGCAGCTGTCCTGTGAGCCTTGTCCCAGCACCGAGGGCCAGGGCATCAGCGGAGCCAAGAACGTGTCCCAGTGCGGAGGTACGTCACCGCATTATTAAATGTGTTTTTGGATTTGTTTTTTTAGCTTTTATTTGTTCCTAGAATTTTCCCTGAAGCCAAAGTCCCATTTACTTTAATATGTGGCTGTATATGTGAATGTTCTCTTGTTCCAGGTCAATGTCCAGCGGGTCAGTTCTCTGCTGATGGTTTCCGTCCGTGTCAGCTGTGTGCACTGGGCTCGTACCAATCAGAGCCGGGCCGAGTTCTCTGTTTCCCCTGTGGAGGGGGGCTCATGACCAAATATGAGGGGTCTGTGTCCTTCAGGGACTGTGAGGCCAAAGGTGAGAGAGACTGTTTTCATGCCTCAGATGGTACATTCACAGATAATGACACCTAAAGTGATAAGAAGAAATAAAAAGGAAGAACAATAGCAACTGAAGATAAGAACGTTGTAGAGTTAGGGTTAGTTTGTTGGAAGCTAATGATTTTCTAAGATGTTACTTAAAGGGCTTTACAGAGACAAATAAGCAAGCATATAAACAAACAGACTGTCCTTAGAGCCTCCATCAGGGCGAGAGGGAACAAGACAAGAACAAAAAAACAACCCGTCATGGATAAAAAGGGAAATGTCAGGGACAACCACAAACGGAGGGATTCACTCCAGGATGGACAGAGGGACAGAGATGTTACATTTACAAATAGTCATCGTGTTGAATGTGATCTTAATCCACCAGCTATTAATATTTTTAAATATTACAAATTATATATGTATATACAGTACATAGCTTCCGGGTGTACATTGTCTTGTAAGACCTCGGATGTTGCTCTTCTACTGTGGACAAAGTTATTTAGCATTATCTCTAACACATTTTTTCTTTGTAAATTTATCAAAAAGTCATTTCAAGACAGGAAAAATGAGAAAAGGAAATGTATTAAAATGCAAATATAAAATCACAATGTTTTTGTGTAGTTTCAGCCAATTTCTGGTAATATGTCAAACCACAATAGCTTTCTCTGCCTGGGAGCCATTTAACAGCGGCTCTTTTATCAGGATTATTCTGTCGACATATAATCTAATGCCCTTTTTTACTTGTTACAATGTGGGATTAAACAAACTCATGTGACTGGCTTTGATGGTTTCTGTGTTTGTGCCAGTTAATCATAAAGTGTTTTTTAGCTGAATGTTTGCAGCACATGTCATCAGTGTGCTGCTGCTGCTGCTCACTCCACTCTCTCCTGTTCCTCTTTAGTTCACTGTGCCCCGGGACACTACTACAACTCCAGCACTCACCGCTGTATCCGCTGTCCCGTCGGCACATACCAGTCCGAGTTTGCCCAAAACTACTGCATCACCTGCCCCGGGAACACCACCACTGACTTTGACGGCGCCACCAACATCTCCCACTGCAAAAGTACGCTCCACGTCCTCACAGATGAAACAGTTACTCTCAAAGTTGTACCTCTGAACGGTGTTGTGCTTCTGCCCTCAGACCAGCTGTGTGGAGGGGAGCTGGGTGAGTACATGGGCTACATCGAGTCTCCAAACTATCCCGGAGACTATCCTTCAAACGTGGACTGTGTGTGGACCATAAACCCTCCTCACAAGAGACGGATACTCATCGTGGTCCCGGAGATCTTCCTCCCGATCGAGGACGAGTGCGGAGACGTGCTGGTCATGAGGAAAAGCGGTACAGTACAGGCTCTCAACTTAAAATGACCATATGTTTGATTGCTATGGGCACTGTCGCCTCCGAGCAAAGACCAGGGTTTGACTCCCAGTTTGGGCGGGGATTTTCTCTTTCGAGTTTGCGTGTTCTCCTCATGCTTGAGTGGGTTTCCCACATCAACATCAAAAACATGCTGGGCGCCCCCTGGTGGTGGACTACAGGTATCCACTATGTAGTCCACAGTGAGGCCATGCAATAGACAAGTACACTGCTCACAAGTCAGTCAAAAAGACATGCTTTACTATTACCTTAAGGCTCTGGTAATACCTACTTTTGTCCTTAAATTAGGATTAGGAATGTAAGATAAGCAGCAGTGCAATGATAAAAGAAACACCATGTTATTGTAATATTAATGTTTGTTCCGGTCATGTTTTTAGCGCTGCCCACCTCCATCACCACCTACGAGACCTGTCAGACGTACGAGCGGCCCATCGCCTTCACCTCTCGCTCCAGACGACTGTGGATCCAGTTCAAGTCCAACGAGGCCAACAGCGGCAAAGGCTTCCAGGTCCCATACGTCACGTACGATGGTCAGTATGCCCTGGTGAGACCGAATGATCTGTGTGTATCTGCAGCTCAAATGTTTACTGTTGTTATTTGTGATGTTGTAGAGGATTACCAGCAGCTGATAGAGGACATAGTGAGAGACGGCAGACTCTATGCATCAGAAAACCACCAGGAGATATTAAAGGTATGATGACAACACAAGCTTAGAAGAGAGGGAATATATGAACAACATGGCCCACTTAAGATCTTATAACATGTCCACACTTATCTGGTCATGTTCTGTCCTGGATCTCTGCCCCTTTGTCCGTCCTGGGACTGGATCCTCCTGCTGTGGTTCCCTTCGGAGGTTTCTATTTTTTTTTTATCTTGCCCTGATAAAGGCTCTAAGGACGAGGGGGTACTGCTGTGATACTGAGCTCTTTAAACAAAATGTAAAAATAAATAATTAACATTCTTATTACCTGAAACCTGTCAGTAGATGACTTGGAAAAAGTTAATAGTACAATAAAAAATATTTTCAGTGTTTTGTGTATTTTATTGTCTGTTGATGTCCAGCTTTCAGCTCATTTTTATTTATTAACCTTTATTTAACCAGGATAATACTCATTGACATAAATTGACAAAAAACTATTTTGCACTATTTTGTCTTAATAGCTTTCTTTCAGTGCAAACTCCTGCAGGTCAGAGGGCTCCCCCCGACCTGCAGGAGCTGCTCCAGCCCAAGTATTGATTTATAAATAAAAACTGTTAAAAAGCCAAATTAATTATCAATTAAAATTCCAAAATATTTGTAATGCTGTACCAATGTCCTTGGGCTGAGATAACAGGTGGCAGGTTCCAGAGAACAACATGTACTGGTTCTAAAAACTAAAACAGTGCACTCATAGAGTGATTATACTCCTGAACCTTATGCCCTAATTCATTTGTTTTACAGTGTACAATAAACCACAATGGGAAAAACTGAACATAGAAACAATAGAAAAAATGGGATTATGAACTAGTGTAGTTAGAAAAGTTATAGCAATATTTGCAGATTCAGTCACACATCTAAGATATTCTGAATCACTATTCTCGTTGCACAATACTGTGACCTGTAACCTAGCTGTAGTTTTTTTAGCATTCACTTACATGATATGTGGCGTAGAAACCTGGTGTGTGTAATGGAGATGTGGGATTCTGAGTTTGGAACAGGCTGTGGTTTTTAATCTCCTCACAATTGGTTTCCTTCACCAGGACAAGAAGCTGATCAAAGCCTTGTTTGACGTGCTGGCCCACCCCCAGAACTACTTCAGGTACACGGCGCAGGAGTCCAAAGAGATGTTCCCGCGCTCCTTCATTAAGTTTCTGCGCTCCAAAGTCACCAGGTTCCTGCGGCCGTACAAATAGAGCCCGCCTCTCCACCTCCTCACCGCCCAAACTCAACCAACGCTAATGTCTTCTTTCCTTTTATTTCCACTGTTTATTTCCGTCTCCTTTCTTCACGTGATGCCTTTTGTCCCCTTTTCTTCTGGATTTGGTCATTGACTGACCTCTCATTTTCCCTTGAGCGCTGCTTTGTGCCTAGGGTTTGACCGATCTGTGGACACTTCTGTGTAAATAGTCTCTTTGCATTTGTCCATTTTTATAACTAGCTTTGTATTTTCTCCCAATAAGGTGCAATATCTGCCAGAACAGAACTTTATTGTAAAATAAAAGCAGAAACATAACGTTAACATACATTTTATGGCACAATAATAACCTATTTTGCAATAGAAGGGAAGTTATTCATCACAAAAAGAGCCTTCATAGCACATTATAATATTACTTAATGCTTTCCTATTGCACATAAATGAAACTATACCCTCTCTGCCACTGCTTACTCTCAGTCTAATGTGGATTTATTATTGTATTAATCCTTGGCAAAGCCTGAAAGCATATTAAATGCAGATATTTAGGCCAGTATTATCCATTAACCATGATCGGTCAGACCCTATGTTCTTCTTCTTTTATTTCTTTTCTGCACAATCCTCTTTGCTTTTGTTGTGTGTCATTTGTTTTGTAATATTTATACTGTCAGAACTTGCAGAAGCCCAATTTTTAGAGAGATACAAATGTAAAAATGAAGCAGAAGACGGGCAAGTATAACTGTGTTTGGAGACAGAAGCCGTCGACATGTGAGCCCTGCTGTGCACAAAACAAAAACATAAGTGCACTCCTGCAATGAACAAGTAAACACAAAAGAAAAAACGTTAAAAAGGGTGAATATATATATATATATATATATATATATATATATATATATATATAAAGATATAAGGGACAGAGATAAACTACCTGCAAGTAACAGAGTGTTGCTTTAGAGAGAAATGTATGTGATGTAACTAATATTTGGAAAACTTTAATTGCACTTGAATTTTCTATTGTAAACTGTAGGAAAAAAACCTAAGTACATTTTTTTTAATTGTTTTTGTGTTTTGTTTTGAAAATGTGTCACATAGAGAGTAAAAGGAGAGAGCGGGAGACCTTTAAGATTCAGACTTTGCCACTTCCAGCAGGACGTCCCGCTCTGCTTCAGTGCTGCTGCAGTCATGTGGCCCTCGGACAGTCTCATTTGGAAGTTGCTGTTATACCTTTAATAGATATAGGTTTGTAATATCCTCCCTTTGCAGCCATATAGCTTTATACATATTTATACTTAACACAGATGTTGGCTATTGTCTGAAACCATTCGCTATAGATCCAATTTTTCGAGAGAAGACATGTCAACATCCTACTCTCTAGCTTGACTTTTGTGTAATGCTACTGGTCAGGGACAGTTCAGAGCCCAGTGTTGAATTACAGCTGATAAAGAGTCATGTTTTAGGGTCTAGAGAGTGGTTTCAGACGTGACCTTATTTTTTAGAGAATATAAAAGTAAATTAAATTACAATAATTAAATGTGTTGATGTTCATTACTGTTCACAGTGATGGCTTTGGAAGGTTTTTTCTTAGTATTTATTAGGCACCAACTCTCAAGGCTTAACTAAAATATAGCTTTAGCCAACATCCATGATTTATTATTTATGTTTAGTACTGTAACCTTTTAAACTAGTTTAACTTTTTTATCTTAACCCATTTAATTAATTGTTTTTGTGCTTAAGAAAATTGATGATAAAATGAAACATTTATTCCTTATTCTCACTTGTATTGCCAAGACTAAAAGGGTTTCAGAGTTGAAAAAGCCCCAGTTCAAAATATATGAGGCAACTACTAACTCAGAAATGGTTGTTTTCCGACACCACATGAATGCAGCATAAGCCCACAGACACTGATCAGCCCGGATTTATCTAAACAGCGATGCCAGACTGAAGAGGCTCAGACTTCTTTTATGATGACAACACATTTAACTCTTGGTAAAAAACAGAGATCTCATGCACAAAGTGTGCATAATAATGTTGACAGACTCAGCACAGTGAGCTGTATGTTTGCAGGATATAAGTTTGAACAGTGGGGGGCAGCATTACACCAGAAAACACAATCTAATGTTAGTTTACTGCTACTATTTTGTGACATTACTACTACTAGAAAATAATTTATAATCTGATTTAAATATACAAATAGGGCTTATTTATTTATAGATCAAATTGTTTATTCAGAGCTCTGCTGATTCTGGTCAGGAGATCATACAAACAAGAAAAAGAGATAATGTTAGTAGCAAGAACGTTAGCGTCACTCATCTGGTTAGAAAAGATATGGCTCAATACATACGCTGTTTAATGATGGCAGAAAACATTAGACCCAACATGAAGGCAGCCCCACAGTGCAACCTGCACACAGAGCATCATTTACAGTTTCTCTCCTATGATCTTCATTTACAGTCACATATGTCGGTGCTGTGGAGAGAAAAGGGAACAGAAACTCAGCAGCTAGTAAAGTACTCATATAGCCTGTGGTGATGTGTAATAATAAAAGTGCAGGATTTTTTAAAGGGCCCTAAATTTTTGCAGGGCACTAACTTCTTGTATGTGTAAAATAAAACACATTTCATATTGCATAATTACATGTGAGGTTAAATTGTGAAGTAACAGGTTTATTAGACCCTTATACTTCAGTGGTTTCTTAATCAGTTATGTCACAAATTAAGGAAAATATAACACAATTAGCCATGTTTTAGGATTGCATCACAGTCCCGGGATAGTCCTGGGAAAAAATGTGTACAGATCAGTTTTGACTTTTCCGATGCAGTAACAAGACTAACTTATACATGTGGCCGGCCCAAGAAGGTAAATATCATTTTTACACTCAAACAAGAAATTAAATTCTTCCCTAACAATAACAACTAAACCCAAAAATCGAAGCACACTTATGTTCAGATATTCATCAGAGTGAGGTGTCTGGGCTGAAGCAGGTCGGAGACTGTCCCTGCTCTGAGAAAGGATCTATTTATTCCAAAATAAAAACCTGAAATATTCCATATAAATGATCCCTGGTGTGAGTTTGGTCCTTTACACAGTGAGTTAAAACACACTGTGTTTTTTTTTTTTAACGGTTCATTCCAGAAGAAGCTGCCGCACAGACGTTAAACAGTACAACCTGGTTTTATGAAAAGATACTGAATGAGAAGCTCTAAAGTGTATAAATGTATTTGTTTTTTGTTTCTGAGAATGTATCTATTGTTGTGTCTGAGTGTGTGTGTCTGTGACAGGTTTGTGTGTGTGAGTGTGTTTTTTCAGCACGATTTGAGAGAAGAAGAAGTGTGTAGTCTTTTTGTCGAGGAGTCCGGTTTGTGTTAGTGGATCGTGCCCAAAGAGAGAAACTGTAACGCAGTGTTGTGCCATTGTTTGCTCCATGGAAACCTCCAGTGCTGAACAGATGAATAAAAGTGTAGCAGAAACCACACCCAGACTCCGCTTCTCATTCACTTTTATTTTCTTTTGGCATACACATACAGGAGCAGGATTTCTCAACTGGAGGTTATATTGTAAATACACGTGATATGGAAACGTCTTCAGGTCAACTTTGTCTGAAAGGACGTCCGGACACACCCACAGTGCGGCCTTGAAGCACATCATCTTGTTCCCGCTTTTTTCAGGGAACAGAGTAACCTGAGACGTTCCCTTTCAAAAGCTTCTGCGAAGAAATACACTATGGAGAACGAAAATACCAACGCCACCTCACTGGAAGTGTCTGGACCCTCCAAGGGTTGTGTAGTGTGGGTACACAAAAACATCAACTTTACATTTATTCGCGTACTCAGTTCGTGGACGTGCATAGCTTTTTTGAAACGAGGTCGTAGCTACACCAAACTGAGGTCTCATAGGCACTTTCTGAACATGTGCTGGAGATAGATGTTGCTATAGAATGGCATACAATTCCCAAATATGTTGTCCTCTGGCCAGGAGAAAGAGCGCCTTTCTCAGCGTTGAGTCTCAACTTCAGAGATTCGAGACAAGCTAGGACGACATTGCGATGTCGAAACGCTAGCTCTTGGGACTGAGCTGGAATGAGCCAGTTATCTATGTAATTCAAAATGTGGATGCCCTGGAGTTGCAGAGGAGCCAGAGCCAGGATCCATGTATTTTGTGTTTGTACAAGGTGACAAGGCTAGGCCAAAAGGAAGCGACCAATACTTGTAGGCTTTGTCCCTAAAAGTGAACCTCAGGAATTTCCTGTGTTGTAGCAAAATTTCTATGTGAAAAAAAGTGCCCTTCAGATCGATGGTGACAAACCAATCGCCTGACTGGATCTGGGAAACAATTATACTGATTATCAGCATTGTAAACGGTTCAGCAGTATAACCCGCAAAGATCCAGAAATTTGGACGCAGCCTCCCATCCTTCTTGGGAACCAGGAAATACCGGCTGTAATAGCCTGACTGTCTGCCTGGCAGGGGAACATGTTCATTGGCCCCTTTGCTCAGCAGAGTCTGTAATTCCTGTGTTAACAAATGCCCTCTCTCTGGTTTCACGGAAGTGAAACGCTTTATTGAAATGCGGAAGACGGTGCACAAATTGAATTCTGTAGCCTTTCTCTACAGTCCTTTCTACCCAAGGGGCGATATTTGGCAGTAGCTTTCAAGATGCCTGATTCTCCAAAACGGGCACTAATGCTGACACTTTGTCTTGTTGGGGGGATGGTAGGCATCCGGGCCCTGAAATTTAGCAGGAGAAGACCGAATATGTAATATTTGACTTGAGGTGCCAAAAAGGAGTCTCTATACTCTATACAGAATTTTTCTCCCTCACAGTCCTGGGCGCGCCAGCCTCAGGACCTTTTCTGGCGGGTAATTTCCGGTCTCCAAGGGACTGATTTAGTGGTGCGACGAGCTGCCCTCCAGTTCTCCAGGGTGCCACGACTCGCAACACTCTCTTTTTTTGGGTTTCACGCTAAAGAGAAG
>CM044547.2:7269931-7332431 GCA_024416835.2 Perccottus glenii | reverse complement strand
ATTGGTGGGCGAGCTGTGGACAAGGATACAACCTGTGCACCTGCTTCGAGGCGAATCTGATAAAGCCAGAAGAAAGCGAGTGCCCTTTTTGCTTTTAGAGCTTTAGTTGCGCTACTTAAGGGTTTTGCAAACATTTAGACGTGTTCTATATGATCTAATATGATGCATCAAAGAGAAAATGAATCACTGACCAAATGAGGATCCCACTTTTTTTTTTGTTAGCCCTAGATGTGGTGGGCATTATATTGAATTGAATGATAAAACCTGGTGTTAGGAATGAAGGAGCGGGAGACTTATAGAGACCTGCTGCAAAACGAGCCAAAGTTTTCTTCTGACCTCCGCGTCTCGAGCAGCACCAGTTGAAATGTTTTCTTGAAAATACTTTTTTCTTTGATGAATCGTGACAATACGTGCCCTCACTGATCTCCTACGTTAAGGGACAGTCCAGTATTTTCCAGTGTGGCTCTCTTGGACACTTTTGGAGTTGATTTATTCCTTAAATAGGAGTCCTTTTCATTTTGGAGAAATGCCACAGAGACTAAACCCTGTTCCGCTGTGAATGTGGTCAGTGAGAAATGGATTTGAAACACTAAACGCCTTAATTTGAATCTTTTATATAATGTTATTGCAGTTTTTTCACCACATAATTTCCCCAGAACTTTTCTATCATAATTCACTTTTGCAGTTTTTTTTTATGTCAACAATAAGAAAGAGACATAAAAAGAAAAAAATACACAAGAAGTCCAATTCTCGATTATCCTCTTTCTGTTTTATAGATCATTTTTTTAGGTTTGTACAATTATGATTCACAGTGTTCATAACAAAATACATTACATATGTACATCTTATTTCTGCAAATGAAAATAAAACTACATCAAATACAAAAAAGAAGACACAACCAGCAGTAACCCTAAAACCCTTTAGGTCACTTTCTCTTCTGGATTCCCTCTCACACAGTTAAGTATGGTCTCAGGAGGACAGTTCATTTATCCAGTCTTTCTGAGTGGAAGATGTTTTCAGATTTACTGTTCACAGAAGAATATACTTTTTAGGTGCAGTGGAATAAAATAAAATATTTCCGTTATTTTCAACTTGACTAATATGACTGTCTCCATGTTTTAGGCTCAAAGCCCAAATGAAATACATCCAAAGTCGTCGTAATGACAAAATTCCAAAAGGCATAAATCTGCACACACTCCAGCCAGATGAACAAGATCCCCAACAGATATTTTACAGCTTTGGCATCATCAGGAATTTTGTCATTAAAGCTTCTTGATTTTCTTTTTCTCTCCAACATCAGCAGCGTAGCAACATTTTCCTGCTTCTTTTATTTAAAACTGGACCAATTTTCCACAGAACACTAATACATGACATTAAACTGAAGTTTAGAGCTGACCTGAAACTTTTATCTCTGAGTTTACCGTTAGACTGTTGTGACCCTGTAATTATCTCCGTCTCGTTAAACATTGCATTGAAGCATTCCCAACATTTATCTGTGTTTATTTTACTGCCCTTTACTCTATTTTTTTTACTTTTGTTATAAAATAATAATAATTTGCTGTAAAATAACACACACTAACACTTTTCTTTGTTCGTTTGTTATTGGCATCAGTGTCAACCAATGGGAGCACTATTTTCTTTCCTGAAGTGAGCTGTGATTGGACAAACTCCCGCTGTAGGCTGATCATTCTCATCAATTAAAATCCTTCATTATAACACCTAGAGGATGTCTTAAGGTGTCACTGTTACAATAGGCTTTAGGAGATTTAACTGTCAAACTAAAAGCAAGAGTAAAGAAAATGGTAATCTCAGTTTAAGTTTGTTGAATCCGTGAGTGTAGTATGTTATGACGATGTTTTGTCAGGGTTATGTTTAACAGTTGTAGAAAGGTCTGAAGGTTCCCAGGTCTGATTCCCACTGGGGCTGCACCATATTGGAAAAAAATCTGTGATATTCAATTTATTATTTCAAGTATTGTTATGACAATATTACATGCAATATTTAAATGTTCTTTTATAGAAAAAAATAATATATATATATATATATATGTATAATGCTCTGGACCAACTTTCACTCGGAGCTAAACAGGTCTACACCAGGACTAAACAGAACTAAACAGGTTTACACCAGGACTAAACAGGACTACACCAGGACTAAACATAACTACACCAGGACTAAACAGAACTACACCAGGACTAAACAGAACTACACCAGGACTAAACAGGACTAAACAGAACTACACCAGGACTAAACATAACTACACCAGGACTAAACAGAACTACACCAGGACTAAACATAACTACACCAGGACTAAACAGGACTAAACAGAACTACACCAGGACTAAACATAACTACACCAGGACTAAACAGAACTACACCAGGACTAAACAGAACTACACCAGGACTAAACAGGACTACACCAGGACTAAACAGAACTACACCAGGACTAAACAGGACTACACCAGGACTAAACAGAACTACACCAGGACTAAACAGGACTAAACAGAACTACACCAGGACTAAACAGGACTAAACAGGTCTACACCAGGACTAAACAGAACTACACCAGGACTAAACAGGACTAAACAGGTCTACACCAGGACTAAACAGGACTACACCAGGACTAAACAGGACTACACCAGGACTAAACAGAACTACACCAGGAATAAACAGGACTACACCAGGACTAAACAGGTCTACACCAGGACTAAACAGGTCTACACCAGGACTAAACAGGTCTACAATAGGACTAAACAGGACTAAACAGGTCTACACCAGGACTAAAGCAGGACTAAACAAGTCTAAATCAGGACTAAAGCAGGACTAAACAGAACTAAACAGAACTACACCAGGACTAAACAGAACTACACCAGGACTAAACAGAACTAAACAGAACTACACCAGGACTAAAGCAGGACTAAACAGAACTACACCAGGACTAAACAGGACTAAACAGAACTACACCAGGACTAAAGCAGGACTAAACAGAACTACACCAGGACTAAACAGGACTAAACAGAACTACACCAGGACTAAACCAGGACTAAACAGAACTACACCAGGACTAAACAGGACTAAACAGAACTACACCAGGACTAAACCAGGACTAAACAGAACTACATCAGGACTAAACAGGACTAAACAGAACTAAACCAGGACTAAACCAGGACTAAACAGAACTACACCAGGACAAAAGCAGGACTAAACAGAACTACACCAGGACTAAAGCAGGACTAAACAGGACTACACCAGGACTAAAGCAGGACTAAACAGAACTAAACAGAACTACACCAGGACTAAACAGGACTAAACAGAACTACACCAGGACTAAACCAGGACTAAACAGAACTACACCAGGACTAAACAGGACTAAACAGAACTACACCAGGACTAAACCAGGACTAAACAGAACTACATCAGGACTAAACAGGACTAAACAGAACTAAACCAGGACTAAACCAGGACTAAACAGAACTACACCAGGACAAAAGCAGGACTAAACAGAACTAAACCAGGACTAAACCAGGACTAAACAGAACTACACCAGGACAAAAGCAGGACTAAACAGAACTACACCAGGACTAAAGCAGGACTAAACAGAACTACACCAGGACTAAAGCAGGACTAAACAGGACTAAACAGAACTACACCAGGACTAAAGCAGGACTAAACAGGACTAAACAGAACTACACCAGGACTAAACAGGGCTAAACAGAACTACACCAGGACTAAACAGAACTACACCAGGACTACACCAGGACTAAACAGGACTACACCAGGACTAAACAGGTCTACACCAGGACTAAACAGAACTACACCAGGACTACACCAGGACTAAACCAGGACTAAACAGGACTACACCAGGACTACACCAGGACTAAACCAGGACTAAACAGAACTACACCAGGACTACACCAGGACTAAACCAGGACTAAACAGAACTACACCAGGACTACACCAGGACTAAACCAGGACTAAACAGAACTACACCAGGACTAAACAGAACTACACCAGGACTAAACCAGGACTAAACAGAACTACACCAGGACTAAACCAGGACTAAACAGAACTACACCAGGACTAAACAGGTCTACACCAGGACTAAAGCAGGACTAAACAGGTCTACACCAGGACTAAACAGGACTAAACAGAACTACACCAGGACTAAACAGGACTAAACAGGTCTACACCAGGACTAAACAGGACTAAACAGAACTACACCAGGACTAAACAGAACTACACCAGGACTAAAGCAGAACTAAACAGAACTACACCAGGACTAAACCAGGACTAAACAGAACTACACCAGGACTAAACAGGACTAAACAGAACTACACCAGGACTAAAGCAGGACTAAAGCAGGACTAAACAGAACTACACCAGGACTACACCAGGACTAAAGCAGGACTAAACAGAACTACACCAGGACTAAACAGAACTAAACCAGGACTAAACAGGACTAAACAGAACTACACCAGGACTAAAGCAGGACTACATCAGGACTAAACAGAACTACACCAGGACTAAACCAGGACTAAACAGAACTACACCAGGACTAAAGCAGGACTAAACAGAACTACACCAGGACTAAACAGAACTACACCAGGACTAAACAGAACTAAACAGAACTACACCAGGACTAAACCAGGACTAAACAGAACTACATCAGGACTAAACAGGACTAAACAGAACTAAACCAGGACTAAACCAGGACTAAACAGAACTACACCAGGACAAAAGCAGGACTAAACAGAACTACACCAGGACTAAAGCAGGACTAAACAGGACTACACCAGGACTAAACCAGGACTAAACAGAACTACACCAGGACTAAACAGGACTAAACAGAACTACACCAGGACTACACAGGACTAAACAGAACTACACCAGGACTAAACAGAACTACACCAGGACTAAACAGGACTACACCAGGACTAAACAGAACTACACCAGGACTAAACCAGGACTAAACAGAACTACATCAGGACTAAACAGGACTAAACAGAACTAAACCAGGACTAAACAGGACTAAACAGAACTACACCAGGACTAAAGCAGGACTACATCAGGACTAAACAGAACTACACCAGGACTAAACCAGGACTAAACAGAACTACACCAGGACTAAACAGAGAACTACACCAGGACTAAACAGGAACTACACCAGGACTAAACAGAACTACACCAGGACTACACCAGGACTAAACAGAACTACATCAGGACTAAACAGGACTAAACAGAACTAAACCAGGACTAAACAGGACTAAACAGAACTACACCAGGACTAAAGCAGGACTACATCAGGACTAAACAGAACTACACCAGGACTAAACCAGGACTAAACAGAACTACACCAGGACTAAACAGGACTAAACAGAACTACACCAGGACTAAACAGAACTACACCAGGACTAAACAGGACTACACCAGGACTAAACAGAACTACACCAGGACTAAACCAGGACTAAACAGAACTACACCAGGACTTAACAGAACTACACCAGGACTAAAGCAGGACTAAACAGGACTAAACAGATCTACACCAGGACTAAAGCAGGACTAAACAGGACTAAACAGAACTACACCAGGACTAAAGCAGGACTAAACAGAACTACACCAGGACTAAAGCAGGACTAAACAGAACTACACCAGGACTAAACAGAACTACACCAGGACTAAACAGAACTAAACAGAACTACACCAGGACTAAACCAGGACTAAACAGAACTACACCAGGACTAAACAGGACTAAACAGGACTAAACCAGGACTAAACAGGACTAAACAGAACTACACCAGGACTAAAGCAGGACTACATCAGGACTACACCAGAACTACACCAGGACTAAACCAGGACTAAACAGAACTACACCAGGACTAAACAGGACTAAACAGAACTACACCAGGACTAAACCAGGACTAAACAGAACTACACCAGGACTAAACAGGACTAAACAGAACTACACCAGGACTTAACAGAACTACACCAGGACTAAAGCAGGACTAAACAGGACTAAACAGATCTACACCAGGACTAAAGCAGGACTAAACAGGACTAAACAGAACTACACCAGGACTAAAGCAGGACTAAACAGAACTACACCAGGACTAAAGCAGGACTAAACAGGACTAAACAGAACTACACCAGGACTAAACAGGGCTAAACAGAACTACACCAGGACTACACAGAACTACACCAGGACTAAACAGAACTACACCAGGACTACACCAGGACTACACCAGGACTAAACAGGACTACACCAGGACTAAACAGGTCTACACCAGGACTAAACAGAACTACACCAGGACTACACCAGGACTAAACCAGGACTAAACAGGACTACACCAGGACTACACCAGGACTAAACCAGGACTAAACAGAACTACACCAGGACTAAAGCAGGACTAAACAGAACTACACCAGGACTAAAGAACTAAACAGAACTAAACAGGACTAGGACTAACAGAACTACACCAGGACTAAAGCAGGACTAAACAGAACTACACCAGGACTAAACCAGGACTAAACCAGGACTAAACAGGACTACACCAGGACTACACCAGGACTAAACAGAACTACACCAGGACTAAACCAGGACTAAACAGGACTACACCAGGACTAAACCAGGACTAAACAGGACTAAACAGGACTAACCAGAACTACACCAGGACTAAACAGAACTACAGGACTACACCAGGACTGCTACCAGGACAGAGACTAAACAGGACTAACCAGAACTACACCAGGACTAAACAGGACTAAACAGGACTAAACCAGGACTAAACAGGACTACACCAGGACTAAACCAGGACTAAACCAGGACTAAACAGGACTACACCAGGACTACACCAGGACTAAACAGGACTAAACAGGTCTACACCAGGACTAAACAGGACTAATCAGAACTACACCAGGACTACACCAGGACTAAACCAGGACTAAACAGAACTACACCAGGACTACACCAGGACTAAACCAGGACTAAACAGAACTACACCAGGACTAAACAGAACTACACCAGGACTAAACCAGGACTAAACAGAACTACACCAGGACTAAACCAGGACTAAACAGAACTACACCAGGACTAAACAGGTCTACACCAGGACTAAAGCAGGACTAAACAGGTCTACACCAGGACTAAACAGGACTAAACAGAACTACACCAGGACTAAACAGGACTAAACAGGTCTACACCAGGACTAAACAGGACTAAACAGAACTACACCAGGACTAAACAGAACTACACCAGGACTAAAGCAGGACTAAACAGAACTACACCAGGACTAAACCAGGACTAAACAGAACTACACCAGGACTAAACAGGACTAAACAGAACTACACCAGGACTAAAGCAGGACTAAAGCAGGACTAAACAGAACTACACCAGGACTACACCAGGACTAAAGCAGGACTAAACAGAACTACACCAGGACTAAACAGAACTAAACCAGGACTAAACAGGACTAAACAGAACTACACCAGGACTAAAGCAGGACTACATCAGGACTAAACAGAACTACACCAGGACTAAACCAGGACTAAACAGAACTACACCAGGACTAAAGCAGGACTAAACAGAACTACACCAGGACTAAACAGAACTACACCAGGACTAAACAGAACTAAACAGAACTACACCAGGACTAAACCAGGACTAAACAGAACTACATCAGGACTAAACAGGACTAAACAGAACTAAACCAGGACTAAACAGGACTAAACAGAACTACACCAGGACTAAACCAGGACTAAACAGAACTACACCAGGACTAAACAGGACTAAACAGAACTACACCAGGACTAAACCAGGACTAAACAGAACTACACCAGGACTAAAGCGCTTTGAGTGCCTACTACAGTAGGTGGAAAAGCGCTATATAAAAATAAAGATTATTAGGCCCGAGCCGGTGATGACCGGGAGGGCCTATTGTTTTTGCTCGGATTTTTTTTTTTTTTTTTAAATTTTATTTTTTATTTTTATTTTCCACCTATGATCCTAAATTTGACCCAGTGAACATGAACGAAAAGTCATTTTTATTGGTCCCAGCCTTCAAGCCCGGCGAAAAATTGATGAATTTGAAGTCGCCGAAAAAAAAATACGAAAAATGACTCAGTGGCGACCCCTACAAAATCAAAATACATTGGGCCTATGGAAAGTGAAAGTAACTTTTTTCCAACGTAGAAAAATGAAACTTGGTACATCCATAGGACACCTCAGGGCAAACAGAAAAGTCAATGACAGCCACACCCTAAACTCAACAGGAAGTCCGCCATGTGGGGTGAAACGTGCGGCCACTAAAATCGCACCCCTTGCGCAAAAAGATGCAAATCATTGTGTTTTAATCTAAATGGCCCCAAATTTGGTGAGTATCATCTAGACACATGTGCCAACCAAAGTTGTGACTTTGTTGTTGATATCTTATCGGGTATGGGTGTGGCAAGCCTGTAACGAGGTGGCCATTTTTGTGAAAATAAAACGTCTCTTAACTCTCAAACGCCTTCTCGGATCGAGTTGGACCCAAAAAGGCGTTTGTGCACATTCATGACCTGAACACAAAAATATGTAAATAAAAGGGTTATCTTTAGAAATGGCTCTCCAGCGCCCCTACAAACTTATAATGGGACCCAAGAATTTAGTTTGTCATAGAGACATGAAATTTGGTACACACATCTCTTATGTCATGACGAGCATAAAAGCCAATGACAACCACCCCTATCTATAAATGTGTTGCCATAGCAACGCCCCAAATATTTGGAAAAAGTCAATGGGAAGTGAAAATTTTAGTTTGTCGTAGGCAAATGAAACTTGGTACACACATCCAGCATGGGCTTATGAACAAAAAAGCCAATGGGGACCACACCCTATCACACACGGGAAGGCGGCCATTTTGAATTGAAAATGTGAACCGACTTAAAATACACCTCTTTTTAAAAGTACACAGACAATAGCTGCTTCATTCCACAGACACCAAACTTGGGCAAAATGAGCTAAACACATGTATGTAAAATAGACAAGCGTTTTTCTAAACTTTTTTGCTCGAGTTATATTTTTTTTTATTATAATTCGGTATATATTTTTTTATCATATTTTTTCTGCAAAATGATCCTCAATTTGACCCAGTAAACGAACAACTAAAAGTAATTTTTATTGGTCCCAGACTTCAAGCCCGGCAAAAAATTTATGTATTTGAAGTCCCAAAAAAATACGAAAAAATGACTCAGTGGCGGCCCCTAGAAAAGTCAAAATACATTGGGCCTATGGAAAGTGAAAGTAACTTTTTTCCAACGTAGAAAATAGAAAAATGAAACTTGGTACATCCATAGGACACCTCAGGGCAAACAGGAAAGTCAATGACAGCCACACCCTAAACTCAACAGGAAGTCCGCCATGTGGGGTGAAAGACGCGGCCACTAAAATCGCACCCTTTGCAGAAAGATGCAAATCATTGTATTTTAATCTAAATGGCCCCAAATTTGGTGAGTACCATCTAGACACGTGTGCCAACCAAAGTTGTAACTTTGTTGTTGATATCTTATCGGGTATGGGTGTGGCAAGCCTGTAACGAGGTGGCCATTTTTGTGAAAATAAAACGTCTATTAACTCTCAAACGCCTTCTCGGATCGAGTTGGACCCAAAAAGGCGTTTGTGCACATTCATGACCTGAACACAAAGATATGTAAATAAAAGGGTTATCTTTAGAAATGGCTCTCCAGCGCCCCCTACAAACTTATAATGGGAACCAAGAATTTAGTTTGTCATAGAGACATGAAATTTGGTACACACATCTCTTATGTCATGACAAGCATAAAAGCCAATGACAATCACCATCTATCTATAAATGTGTTGCCATAGCAACGTCCCAAATATGTCAAAAAAGTCAATGGGAAGTGAAAATTTTAGTTTGTCGTAGGCAAATGAAACTTGGTACACACATCCAGTATGGGCTTATGAACAAAAAGCCAATGGGGACCACACCCTATCACACACGGGAAGGCGGCCATTTTGAATAGAAAATGTGAACTGACTTAGAATACACCTCTTTTTTAAAAGAACACAGAAAATAGCTGCTTCATTCCACAGACACCAAACTTGGGCAAAATGAGCTAAACACATGTATGTAAAATAGACAGGCGTTTTTCTAGACTTTTTTGCTCGTGTTATATTTTATTTTATTATAATTTGGTATATATTTTTTATAATAATTTTTCTGCAAAATGATCCTCAATTTGACCCAGTAAACGTGCAACTAAAAGTCATTTTTATTGGTCCCAGACTTCAAGCTCGGCGAAAAATTTATGTATTTGAAGTCGCCGGAAAAAAAATATGAAAAATGACTCAGTGGCGACCCCTAGAAAAGTCAAAATACATTGGGCCTATGGAAAGTGAAAGTAACTTTTTTCCAACGTAGAAAAATGAAACTTGGTACATCCATAGGACACCTCAGGGCGAACAGAAAAATGTATTACAGCCATATCGTAAACTCAACAGGAAATCTACTATGTTGGGTGTATGCGTGACCACCTAAATTGCACCCCTTGTGTCTAAAGGCTTTTCATCTAAACAGCTCCAAATTTGGTGAGTATCATCTAGACACGTGTGCAAAAAAAAGTTATCAATTTGTTTTTTGATAGATTTGTGGCTGTGGTCGTAATGAGTCTGTGAAGAGGCAACTATTGGGAAATAAATGCCATTTCCCAATTGCCAGGATCCTTCTCAACAGAAAATGTTGGGTGGAATACATGCCCACCTAAATCGTACACTTTGTGCTAAAGGGTTTTCATCTAAACAGCTCCAAATTTGCTTTAAAGCACGACATGCAATCCTCCGAATATATGTGTCCCCGCGGTCTCAAGGGAGGCGAGGGCCTTTATCGCCGCTTGCGGCTTTAATTATTATTATTATTATAAACCAGGACTAAACAATTCAGGCAAACCAGAAAATGTAGGTATAGTTCGCGGATGGAATTCTTACTGCTGATTGGATGACACATGTGTCATTCAAGATCTAGAGGAAGTACAGCATGCTGCAGCGGTACATTTGTGTGTGTATATGAATGTACAAACATGTACTGTCTTGTTTGTGGATATTGTTTAGTGATGGCAGATTAATTTTCTCAGCATTTCCAAAATCACGGCATATGAATATCCTTCCTCAAAGTAGCTTTGAGGAAGGATATTCCTCAATGTGATGATTTTCTCTTTGCTTGCTAATGAAAATTGTCATTATTTCATTAGAAAATGAAGGCAGAACACATGTATAAGAAATAAAGTTAGCTACATACTTCCTGCATATCTTGAGTGACAAATGTCTCGTTCAATAAGCAGTTAGAACTTTGTCCGCAAACTAGACCTACCTTTTCCAATTGTTGTTGTGTCTTCTTCGGTTTTCTTAATTTGTTTTCCAATTTGTTAATTTGTTTTGAATTTTGTTTGCACTTCACGGCCACCGTATGTTTCTCTGTAAAAATACATCTCCAGAGCTGAATATACACTTTTGATGTTTTATCAGCACCCATTACTTCCTTATTGACATTAGTGTGGACCAATTTGGGGTGCTCTTTTTTCCAGAAGCAATATTTAAATCCTTCATAATAAAGCCTACATGAAGTCTTATGTTTTTTTTTTCACAGATGATCCCTGTTACATACTGCTGTTAGGAGATTAAACTGTATAGTTTTTTTCACTAGCATAAAAAAAAAATCACATAGTTACTGTTTAATATTAAAAAGTAGAGAAAATATTTTAAAAGATTCTCCTTCCACATTAGTGTTTTACAAATGATGACAGTATGAAGTTACAGTTTGTGTTCAAGCCTTAACTTAATATCTGTACAACATGAGTCTAGGTCTGACCCTGCAGCAGATCATCAGGATAATTCCCCAATAACACCGTCTCCTACAGTAAATATACGCAGTAGATTTACAGTTATACTTATGGTTCCTCCTGAATGAGATGCTAATGGAGTTTTAGTTGGCGTCAGAGCGGAGTTTCTTTGAGGGATTGAGGGGGATTCAGATTTTAATGAAACGCTGTGAGACTGGGCCCAGCTCGCAGATGTCTGTGTTGATTCAGACTCAGCTCAGTGTGTGTCCAGGTGGAAGTCTGCATGGGCTTCACAAACTCACTTTTATCACTACTGTTCATTGCCAAAGACATTCAATCTCATTTATTTTAGAATTTCTGTTTTATTTAATCTTTTTTTCAGAATGGCTTTGACTGGGCTATAGCCCATTATTAATAAAGAAACATATATGTTTCTTTATTAATAATGTAAAGTAGGTGTTAAGTGGATTTTCTGTATTACTCTGCTGTTAACTACTAGCTCTACTTTATGCATGCCAGATGTGCTGGATTTAAGTTTGGGAATTTAAAAGGACCTTAAGGCCATTGTAGAATTTTTTGGGAGTCAGTCCAATGCCTTGTATTTCTGTGTTAGAATTTGACTGGTTCTTGACATAAAACAAAGAAACAAACCCCATTTTAAAGATATTCCACAATGTACTGTAATTGTACAGCAGCCATATCAATGAATAAAGATTACTATTATATGTATAACAGACATATCTAAAACAAATCTACAACTACTGTTTAAAAACACACTGACTATAGGTTTATGCAGCAGGTAAGAGTTTGTCTGCCATTTCTTCTCAGTAGAAAGGCTGTTAATCTAAAATGTGGGGGGGCTTTAATGCTGATATGCTTTTCAAACTATGTCTAGATCCAACTCAAATTGACAGGGACTAGATTAATAAAAAGAAAAGAAATGGCATTAGGATGGCCGACCAGGCTTAGGAAAAGTGGCCCTGAGTAGTTTTTGGTTTGCAGTGAGACCAAGTGTACCTCACACAGTGGGTTATGGATGAACTAGGACTGATGAGTACAACATGTGATATTTGTGTGACATACAAAGAGTCAAATGTCAATGCCTTCCAAGTATATGCAGTTGTTGATATTGTGATAGTGATACATTTGTGATGTATTAGGCACACACACCTTTTTGGTTCCTACTGCTGTAGCTTCACTCTAGGCTGTGTCCTGACGTTGCAGCATCTGCTAATGCATCTCTCCGTCTCACACTGACAGAGAGAGCGGCTGTCAGTGTCACCGCTCGTCAACACACACACACACACACACACACACACACACACACACACACACACACACACACACACACACACACACACACTCTCTCGTGCACACCCGTCACTCTCGAGCACAGTGTCCAGGAGCGCGGTGGGACACGGTGTGAGGTGTGAAGAGTGTTGTCATCAGAGCTGTGAGAGAGGCGCCTCGACATCGCACCACGGCCCCGAAAACAGCCTGTCCCCAAATTATCACCTGGCTCTCCCTCTGTCCCTGTCATCCCAGCAGCTCAGCGCTGTTTCCAAAGACTAACGAGAGCTGCAGCCACCAAAGGCTCTGAGGCTTATTCTCCACTGCAGCGCTGCATGTACATTTCATTTCATGCTTTATTACTGTTGATGTCATTTTATTTGACTTTTAGTCTTTCTTAAAGAGACAAAAAAAATGAAAAGCTCCTTAGATCAATACATATATAACAGAAAAACACATTTATTGCACAGAATTATCTTCGGTTTTAATTGGGTTGTTATTGTAGTTTTAAGTGGATTTACAAGAAATCTGGTGTTTGACTGGTTTTACACATAATGCATCCACACCAGTCTAGTGATGGCACTCAAGACTGCTCCTGGTCTCAAACCTATTTTTACTTGCACTTGGACGTCAAGGCTAACCAAGACCATAAATGATATATTTGTCTGTTCTTGAGATTAAGTGAAAACCTCAAACATTTAATATTCAAATTAAAGTTTTGTTCTATCTTTGACTGAGGGTGCGTCCACATTTGACGGTTTTGTGCGTTTCAAACCGACTCTAGTGCGGTTGCTCTGGTTCACTAGAATAAGTATGAATGCTGCAGACTTCAAAGAACACCAAATACATGTTCCCAAGACCCTTTCAAAACAGTCGGAGCGCTTCCAAGTGAACTCTGGTACAGTTTGATTTAAGTGTAAACCTTACGTGGACCATAGAGAGCTCAAACAGGAACAGTGTCATAAATTAGCAACAAAAACATCACGTAATGTTTAGTATCTCCAAGGTGGAAAAAAACAACCATCTCACTTTGAGTTACCCAGTGTATGAATTGTGCTATATAAATAAAATTGCCTTGCCTTGCCTTGCCTAGTGTGTTCCTTAGAAATTGCATATTTTTTCCATTTGGCTTAAAATGCCAGCTGTGAAAGCCTGGACAAACCAAACCAAATGGATTGTTTTCTGTTAAGATGCAAACTAATCTGAAGCAGACTACAAGTGTGAACCATAGATTTTAAATAAACATGGATATAATCCCCCCATTGGTCCCCTATTCACCAATATTGTCATCCCCCCAGAGTTGTCACGTAGTAAAAACTTAACTCTAGAGACCGGAGCCATCTTTTGTACCAGGCTGTAAACATGAGTTTTACTCTTGTAAAGTCGCCATTGGGTTTCCTTATATTTCCTCTTTTGGAGCCTGCCCTCTGGTGGACGGAGGTATATCGCTGTATTTTGCTGTAAAATCACCGTATGGGGGTGCCCTTACTCGAAGACCATTTAAGAGGTTCATGGAGAGAGGCTTGGTGTGAACACACCCTTAACCCATTTCATACTCTGCTAGAACTTTGTTCTTGTTCTTGAGGTGGCAAGAACAAGAACAAAGTTAGTTCTGACCAAGGCATTTTCCATCCTTTATGAGAAACTCAAGCGCAGAACTCCGCACTTTTCCTCATAAACCACACCCACTTCCGACCAACCAGGACCACCTTAAGTACAAGAATACATTTCTCTGTTTTTGTGGATTATGTAATGGCCTTTAGGCCCAATCACATTTCTGGTCTTACCCCTTAGCCCTCGTTTTGCACGCTCACGAGAAACGTGGTGTCCCAATACTTATTTGGATCAAGGGGAAGGGTGTACACCCCTCCAAACGGAGATTTTGGAGGACCACACTTGAATCGATGATGCAGTGCGTTCACCGGCTCTGCATCCTAAACCTATATTTTAAATACTCATATATAGGTGATGCTATAAGATATATTTATAGACCATAAATTATTATATTATACATTTGTGCCCAAACAAATGTGGTGTCCCAATTTTTAGGTAATTTTAGCCCTACTCCTTCCTTTAGAGGGTCAAGGGGTAAAGCTAAGGGCAAGGGGATTTGGCCTTGACCTTGACCTGCTCTGGTCTTGGTCTTGACTTAGTCTCGATACTCTCTAGTCTCGGACATGTCTTGGTCTCGGTCAGTGCGGTCTGGACTACAACACTACACCAGCCCTGTTCTGTCATCTTTAATCAGATTCTCTTGTTTTCAACAGGGTCTGTCCAGCTTTAGCTTATGTCTCTGGAGCCAAAGACCCAGTGGAGAGAAAAGAATGTTTAAAAAAAAACAGTGCATAGTCATAAATAATAAAGAGCTGTGGAGCTTAAACCTGCAGCAGCATTATTTACAGAACTGTATTCATTTAGGAAGTGTCTGACCTCAACTTCTTTTGAGGAAAAACATGCTCTGTTGGACTTATTTACCTCCTACTTGGAACTAGAAAGTAAGTTTAACAAAACTATTGTTTTACAGTTAATCACATCTGAGTCATAATAGTTTTTCAGCAGATACCCTCCCTTTGTCACGTGTCCTTGACCAAGACACAACATTTAACACAAATATGGATATTTATTGGTTGAGGGTGAAAGAAAAGTATGTGATTTAATTTAAAACTGTTTAATTACCTCATATATTGGAATATGAATAATCTGTAAAAAACAATACATTAAGACTGCATTCTCAAGAATTCTAATAGATGAGAATATTTAGCTCATACTGGCAGCTTTGTCCAATTAGATGTCTCACAGAGAAGATGGTCTCAAGTAAAGGACCCTCCCATTGTTCGACATAGCTCACTTAAAGTTTCTCGGACTCTGCGAACATCGTGGACAGGCCTTCTGCTCGTGCCCAGAGTTAGAACTAAACCTGGTGAAGCAGCAACAGCCTTCCAGATGAAGTAACACAAGCCTCAACTTTAACCAATGTTCTTTACACTACATTACAACTTAAAGTGTTTTTATCTGCACTTTTCTTTTAAAATGTTTTCAATTTTCTTTTGTATCTAAATCTTGTAAACTGTCTTTTTTTTTTACATTTTTAGTTATTTAGCAGACGCTTTTGTCCAAAGCGACTTACATTCACCAGTGTTAAATTTACATTTTATTCCTGTAAAGCACTTTGAGTTACCCAGTGTATGAATTAACTTTGTTTGCTTTATAAATAAATTACCTTGCCTTGCCTAAAGTTAAGATAACTTCTGGACTAAAGATTTGGATACAATCTCAATGAATGAATTAGCTAATTGTGCATAAAATAAAAAAATGCTTTTGTGGTGCATGTAGGCACTCTTTTTTAACCTTGTTTGGGAGAGAGTAGTTAAAAGACACATTCATTTGTTTAAGAACTGCTCAAGGGTGTAGCCTGTTACTAAAAACAGAGAGACAAAAGTCCAGTTAAAGGGTTTTCACAACAGTGCTGTTTGGTCCGGACTTTCAGACTTTCTAGTTTAGTCTAAACCAAATAGTCATTCATTTAGTGTGAATGAGCAGTTGGCAGTTATCAGGTGAGTTCAGATTTTTGGACCAAATACAGGAAGTCACAGACAATTATTCACACAAAGAAGAGGAAACTGCTCTTGTCCAGACCAAGACCAAAGAGCAGCTGTTAAACCTGAACCACGGTCCTGGAGCTTTCACACCTGATGATTTGGTCTGAACCAAACAGGACCAAACAGTGCTGGGGGTGAAAGCTCCCTTTAAAGGGCAATGTGATATTATGGGATGCCATTGACAGTTGACTGTTTGATGTGTGGAGGAGATTTTATTAGATTTTCTGTTGTTGACTACTAACTCTAGTGTAAACTGTTGATCCATAGTGATGCATCAGTTAGTCTATATGCTGTATTAATTAGTGTTCCCCGTGTGTTTCAGGTGCTGACAGTGGGACACAGTAGAATCCAGTGAAGCTGGGATGCTCTGTGTCTAGCCAAGTGTGTCAGAGCAGCATCAGTGTGAGCCCCATCCACTTTAACCCAGACCCAGACCCAAACCAGGACCCAGAGCGGGACCGTCATGGCCTTCACTCTGTCAGAGATCATGGCAGCGCGGAGGCAACAGAACCAGCCCCACAGTCAGAGGGGCACCCGGGGCGCGGTGGAGGTGGACGAGTACAGCACCAACCCCACACAGGCCTTCACTTTCTACAACATCAACCAGGGGCGCTTTCAGCCACCGCACGTCCACATGTGAGTCTCCAGCACACCTTTAACACGCTCTGAACTTACACAGCAGTGGCTTTTCTGCTTTTAAACGCAAGCATCGAACAACAGCTCCATTATTTATTCTAATTTGTTGATTGACAGTCTGACAGTCTGTTTGCAACTTTAGAACGTTTAGAATGTTGCTGAAATTTTACTCCAAAGGGCCATTTTCACTCTGTGATGCCGGTTTGCTCACTACAGGTCAGGCTGGAGTCACAACTTATTTTGTCTACCCCTTTTTACCGTTGAGAAAAAAACAAACAAAAAAACAAACACCATTCAAAACAACAAAAGCAAAACAGAAGAAACACAAGACAACCACAACAATTCACAAACAACTGAAAAAAACAAAACAAATTCCTACCATTTAATTATTTATTATTTACCATTAATTATCATTTAGTAATTATCATTATTAAATTTCTAAATCAATTTATTTGTTTAATTTACAATTTGTTTTTACATTAGCGTGTCTATTTGTAAAATTCACTAGTTTTATATAATTTTTTATTGTGGTAATGTTGCTGCTCCCTTTATACCACTGTCTAGTCGGTTCCACAGAATTACACTACTTCAAGTGTCTCTTTAATGTTGTACAAACACACTGTACCTGTTGTATTTTCCCCTTAAATCAGGGGTGGGCAGTTATTTTTCCTCAAGGGCCGCATTAGAACATGGGACTCTTGTGGAGGGCCGGGCCAACACAGGGAACTCGCTTATGCTCAATAAAACACTGGGGAAGTGGTTGTTTTTAGCTTTATATATTAATAACAATGTTTTTAATTAGGTCTTCAAGTTTAGGGTATATTATTTCAGGAACTCTGTGTTGGTTTAATCTTTAAATCCCACATTGTGTATAATTCTGATGGCTATTTTCTGGAGTCTGTATAATGTCTCTAAATTGCTTTTGTAGGTATTAACCCAAACTTCAGTACAGTAATTAATGTATGGTTTCTGTCAAAAAGGGTCAGAAGCGTTCCCCAAAAAGTGGACCGTACCTACTGTTTCAGTGAAACATTGGTCTTTGGTTTCATTAGAGCAGTCTGCTTTCCAAAAAGTGGAGCTAAACCCTGCAGTCTGTTGATTGGATGACTTAAAACTGAAATGTTTTTGCAAATAAACCTTGTCTTGTTCAGGTAATAAAAGTGATATTTAGAGAGAAAACATGCTAAATGTCTTTTTTTCTATAATAAAGCTTTATTATTTATAGATTTATTCTGAACAGTTGTTTTTATTCAGAGCCAGTGTTGTACGGCTCTTGCTTCAGGATCTACTCTTTATACTTGTATTAATGATTGGCAACACATCCAAGTTTTGAAAGTGCTCTTCAAATATAATTTTTATCTCATATAGAAACAGACTTTTCTGTCTCTCGTGGGCTTTCTTTTTTGTTTTATTGTATATTTAGTCGAACACATAAGAAATGTAGTACAACCAAACTGAGCTGTGTCTAATTCAAGCTCCTGCATGTACATTTACATACATTTACATTTATTCATTTAGCAGACGCTTTTATCCAAAGCGACTTACATTACATTACCAGTGTTACAGTCACTGGAGGCAAGGTGGGTTAAGTGTCTTGCCCAAGGACACAACGACAGTATGAACTGTGGGGAGAGTGGGAATCGAACCGCCTACCTTCCGGTTGAAAGACGACCGCTCTACCCACTGAGCTACTGCCGCCCCGACTGAGCCACTGCCGCATGTAATAAGTGCATTCAAAAATGTACATTAAAGTCTCTACGTTCTGCCTTATTCACTGTGCGACTCATAAAAGTACATTCTTTTTTGTGTTTTTACCCAGGCATTACATACATTAGTCCTTATTATTTTTTATTTGCTGAAGTAGGCCACATTTATTTGTTTCTGCCCTAAAAATGAAAGAACAGTTCAATAAGTTCTCTGTGTTGTTGTATTGTTCAGAGCTCAGTAAAACTTTCCCTGTGCTTTTCTCGGTTAAGATGAGGCATATTTTCCGCTGTGTTCTGCCTCCGTGACTCATGCCGTGAGCGTTCCCCTGATGTTTTGTGTCGTGTGGTGGAGGCAGGAGGCGAGTGGAGCTGCTGTACCTGAGGAGAGCACTCTAAAGTGGGCCACGGTTATTCACCAGCGCCCCCCTGAGACCCTCTGGAGCTGCGCAGTGAACGTAAATCCCACAGGACGCTGCCTTTTCTTTATCTGCGTTACTCTGTTTGCACGTCTCAGGCACATTTCTCTTTCTGTCTTTGCGCTCGCTTCGTCACTTTTCACCACAGACTCTCTGCACACGGTCACTGTCTTTAGTTTTTTTATGTAACAATGATTTTACTTCAGTGGTTGCAGTAGGAGCAGGTCCCATTGTTTTTTTGATGAATGAGAGACAACAAACTAGAAACATCTTGCAAGGTTTCAACAGATGAAAGTGCATTCTACACTGATTCTGCATGTCTAGGACAGTCGACTTCAATTAACCATAGTCTGCATTAAGATGTTAGAAAATCACATCCTGCTATAGTCATGTAGATTGTGTTATAATTTTAAAATATAATTTTGGCACATTTGTTTTTATCAACAATTTTAATTATTAAACAGTTGGCTCTTACTACGTGTAGAGCTCTTCTTCCACCTATTCCTTTTGGAGCATCAAGTCAAGTTTATTTCTAAATTAAAAGCAATATTGTAGGATTTTGTGTATGGCACAAACCAATGTCAGTTTAGAGGCACACATTCGAGTACTATGGGATGAAAGCTGGTTTCAAAGTGCCATGATAATTGCAAGATTAAAAAACACAAATACCGTGTCAGACTATTGTTGTAAAACGAGCTGGAGAGACAAGACCAGAAAGTGATTAGGTTCCTGTTTTTGGAAGAATTGTATCTGGATTATTGAACTATTATAAAAACCCAAAGATCTGTCTATGTCCAATTCACCAGAAAATTAAATCCATTTGAAGTTGTATCCGTAATACCATGATATTTCTCCTCAAGGTTATCATACCGTCCCGAGCCTTTTGGATACTGTATTGTGCTCCGAAGCAGTACTTCCCACCCACCACACCCTTAGCATGGCTGATTACATTAATGTTGTCTCATAGAAACACATTGTACTGTAGGTATACTGTGTACTTCTCAAAAGACATTTTTTTATGCTAAATTGACAAACAACACAATGAAAATGAAGGGAAAACTACAAGTAGTTCTGTTGACTTTTGACTTTGTTTTGTTTTTGATTTCTCTGACTCTGGAACCAATTCTATTTATAACATCTATTTCTTATTAGCTTATTTTAAAATCTTCCCAAAACCAGCAAATGGAATTAACCTTAGCTTATTTGTTTTCTTATAATCAGACAAAGTGTTTACCTTGTTATGTTTTGACAAACCTGACTCCACCAGACAGGACTGCTCACATGACAAAGTCTGTTTCACAATACCTGGGAAAGCTCCTGTTGAAAGCGTTTGCAAAAGGTGGGTGCCTTCTGATGGAAACTTGGTGATTGGATCAAGCACCGACTAGTATCGGCCTACCAAGAGTGTGGCTGATATGAAGAAACAACAAACCGCTAACAGAAACAGTTTTTGCAAAGTAAATCTGTGAATAAAAGCAACGTTAACTAACACTAAATTAGTAGGAGCAGAGCAAATGTCCAATAGGAACAGAGCAAGAAAATCCTTTAGTGCCACATTTTTTAGCTTTAGCAAAAGACGTTAGCATAAATATATCAGATATCATCAAATAGCCCTGACCTGTTCCCTCTCTGACCCCTCTATGTCTCTCTTCTCACTGCAGGGTGGACCCCATGCCACGACACGCCCAAACCTCCGGGCTACACCCGCTTTGTGTGCATCTCGGACACCCACTCCCGCACCGACTCCATCCAGATGCCGTACGGAGACGTGTTCATCCACGCAGGGGACTTCACCGAGCTGGGGCTGCCCTCCGAGGTCAAGAAGTTCAACGACTGGTTAGGTCAGTGCTGTCGAGTTGTCGGTCGAGTTGTTTTATATATTTTTGTCCAGGCGTCTGTTGCTTGTTTTTATGGTTTAAATGTATTCGAGCTGAAAACACAAACACACGAGAGTTGAAAGAACAACTTCCTGACTCTGTTACGCTGTGTTTCTGATATAAATGAACGTGAATATTTATCACAAACCCCAACTCTGAACATTAATGGTTCTAATTTCAAACACTTATGACTTTCTTTTTCTCTTCATTCAAGTCTCTTCTGCTTCTTTTAAACCCACCTACAGTCTTCATTTTGCAGCATTTCTTTAGTAAATCTTTTGTACACATTATGATTGACCCAGGGCAGTGAGAAATATGGCAACCATTAAGGAGACATAAGGACATTTTCTACAGCGGATGTGACATGTGAGAATAGTAACACAGCATATGCAGCCATTGTGTTCAATCTTAACATATTTAACAGGTTTTTGCGCCAGGCTTAACTCAGAGTAACATGTGTCTTTAGTGCCACTGTATGGAGCTGTACACGTTCACACTTTTGTTCCCAAAGACAGTTTGCAGAAAGGTTCTGAGCCTGGTTTGTGTTTCTCTGTTCGGACTCATAGACTGACTCTATACACTATATATTATTAATAAAATGTCAGGTCTTGATTACAAAGCCTTTTTTTCTGCCCAACTGCAGTAAATACCAAAGATCACATCTCTGTATTATTTATTTAATTCCATTCTTTCTAATTGTTTTAGATCAAGGTCCCCACGATAATCAAACAAGCTTTAGTATTTCCTGTTCTTTTCTTGATTTCCCTGTCCATATAGTAAATACAGATTAATTTAACCTTTGATTTGACAGAGTTTATCTTGTGCAGTTCATAAATCATGGAAATCCATCTTGTCCTGCAGAAAATGAACCCTCAGCTGTTTTGGACCAATAATGTGGCTGCACAGATCTGGGCTAGTTTAAGGTTCGAAGATGAAGCGACTTGCTGATTTCTCTGATTTGGATCAAATGACCTGGCGACAGGTGGTTACTGACAGCTGTCTCTAGGTTTTCCTCTAAAGATCCGGTCCTTTGTAACCATTGACAGTCAGGTCATCTGACAGTGTTAGACATTTAGGACACTCCTGGAGAATCCTAGTGAATAACAGTAGTGCAGACGCCTGGCCCTGATCCACCTTCAGATCCATCTCATTCCTCAACAACAGAAAGAACAACAACAGAAGGAACAGTGAGTAAGCCGGCTAGCCTAGCTAGCTGCTTTACAAAGTGCTTGACAAAGCAAACATAAAAACAAACAGGAGAACAGCAAAATTTAAATCAAAGACACCAGGGCGTAGAGGTGATCACAAAAGTGCCTGGAGGCTAGTGTTGTCACGATACTGGAATTTCTAACTTCGATACGATATCTTCAAAAATATCGATATTCGATACCGAAGGGAAAACAACTGTCACAATATTATTATTTTTTATTTAAAGATAAATATAACATGTCTAGATAGAACATGACAATGAGGTATATTTTACATTAACAAAAATGTCTTGAGGTAGTGCACTTGTTCAAAGGCCTCTCAGATTGTCATACATTCAGAAACCAATAGTGCAAGTAAAAAAAAAAAAACTCTTGTATTTTTAAGTAAAATCCAAAGCTCAGCTGGTATCAATACTTCTGGAAATGAGTATCGTATCATTTGAGATATTACAGTATCGATATTTATCGAAATATCAATATTTTTGACAACACTACTGGAGGCTATGGGTGGACTGGGGAGAAAGAGGAGTTCCTAACAGACTGGCCCACTTGGTCAACTGCTGGGTTTGTTTTGTGAAAAAAAAAAGAAAATATACATATCTAAAATAATTACAATGTGATGATTTTTATTCTATCATTATATCAACATTTGTCTACAAAACTGAATTTAATAAATACAAATAATGACCAAATAATTCACAGCAACAGTTGACGTTAACATTTTGTTTGAAAAAAAAAAAAAACTATAACAAAGCCACATAATTGCTTACCTTTTTAATAATCTAACTTTAAAACTTATCAACTTAAACTTGATAAAAACAAAAGAGAGGCAAAGAAAAACTGAATGGCTAATATAAACTTAAATTGTAGTTTCTGTTGTCATTAATAAAAAGTAAACACAGTAGTTTTACAATAAATGGCTCCACCCAGACTCTAACTATGAGTGGAAGAAAGATTTTTTTGTTATCATTCATATTCTCTGAAAAATGGCCAAAAGATTCACTGTAAACTTAGGAGCACAACTGTATGTCTTTAAAAGCAGCAGCAGCGTCGGCAGGTTAATTAGAGATCTCTGTATGCAGTACGTTCTGTTTTGAGCTTCTGCGGTGTTCGCGCTGACTTTGTGCATCAGCAGCTCGTTGGGAAGAGCCTTATCAAATGCTGAGTTGGAGCGAGTCTAGGTCTTATCATCACCATGTGGTATCTGCGAGGAAACGGGATGGAGTGACCTGGCGCCTCGTGTAGAGCCGGAGAAATGTGTTAACGCCTGAAAGTAGAGCGAGTGACAATATCATCAAAAAAATGACAAAGTCATCATTTTCAGGAGAGAACAAGGTCTACTCCACAGCTACAGGCAGAAGAACGAGTGGGATAATAAAGTGTGAGGTCACTATGGAGAGGCAGAAGATGAAGAGAAAGAAACCATTACATTTTTATTTTTAGAAACTGCTTTTTAAATGTGTCTTATCAATTCAATATAGTCCAGTGGTTCTCAAACTGTGGTACGAGGACCACTGGTGGCACTTTGACTTTCTTGAGTGGTACTTAGGAAGTCCTTGAAGTTTGTTGATTTTTTTCAAAGCACATTTTGTTAACAATCCATTTTATTTTGTCCAAATAACCATTTGAGGCAATTAAAGTCCAACTAAAATCCTCTAAAATCTGTTACTGTCTTACTAATAATCAAAGTAAAACTAGTTTAGACTTATTAAAGTCTGAATAAAACCCCATTAACTTTATCAATCTGTCACCACATCGTGTTAGTGTGTTTAGTTTTTTGGTGTGTTATTCTCTTAGCCTTTAATCTTGATTTAATCATCGCCTCTAGTCTTTTAGAGCATTTCAATGAAGTACGGTTGGTCTACATAATAAATAAAATTCATATTGACCCTATTGTAGATTTAGCACCTGCCTCCTCTTAGACTTTCCTCATATTATTCTCCTTACTGTAATAAAACACAGAGTAGGTGGTTTTCTTGCCACAGCAGCAGTGTGGAGCAGAAAGATACTACATAGGCCTACGCAGAGCATCCTTTTCAGATTCAGTTCAGCTAACACGGTGGAACATGGTGAACAGAGCAGGAACAAAGAGGAAAGAGAAAAAACACTGACGGCCCTGAAAAGTTTCCAGAAGGTGTTCGCTCACTGTAGTACACTGTCCCGCTTGTTTTGTTCTCGCTCCTTCTGTTGCCACGTCCCGCTCTGTTGCACACAAACTTGAAAAGAGAACACTAAGCTAAACTCGCACTGAAATAAACTAACTCCACACTGTGTCCAGCAGAGGACAGGCAGGTGGACAGATGTTTGTTAGATGAAAGTGAGGAAAGCAGCTACAGCAGGGAGGCTGCCTCTTGACCAGCAACTACATACACTACAGTTTAAGTTACGTACAAACTTTAGGCCTGGGGTCCGGTGGGCTTTGGTGTCAATATGATGTCAAGAGGCAGGAGCAGAAAGTCCTGATTGAGACATTTAGCTTCTTAGTTTAATGTAACCCCTTAACCTCTGTGTGTTCTCTCTGACCTGTTTTTGGTCTTGGTTTATTTCGTTATTGTTTTAATTTATCTATATATTTTATACTTTCGGGACGTCTGCAAATGCTCTCTGGTTTTAAATGTAAAGCACTTGTTTTTGGTTCTTGTATGGTGCTATACAAATAAAGATTGATTGATTGAACTATCTGAATTCTCAAAATATTCAATTAAATTGCATATTAACAGGGCCAAAAGTGTATTCTACTTTGATATGTAAAACAAACCTAAAATAAGTCTGCAATTGGAAATGTTTGTGGGACTTCCTAATCCACAGAAAGTGTAGTGGAGAGCGGATAAATGAGTGGTGGAGCCTGATTTATCAAGGCTTGTGACACGCAAAAGCTGCAGATAAATCCAATTCATTTATTATTTTTATTTATTTTGAACAGTGTCAAAAAGAGCCACATTGTGAAACTGAATTTAACTGAAAAAACTAAACTCTTCTGTCTCTTCTAATCCTGCACTCTTCACTTTTATAATATTTCTTCATAAGAATGTTTGAATGCAAACCCATCTCTGTGTCCCACTGGTTTTGACTGGAGTTGGTGGTGTTTTTTTTCTCTGCTGCTTCTAAACACTGTGGTTTATTATTCTTAATTCAAAGGCTCTTGATCAACTTCATAATTTCAATTTCAGTTTTCAGAAAAGTAAAAACTTGTTCCCTAAGACTATCCTCTCTGTGTTTCTCCTTCTCTGCTGCAGCACACAGTGGATTTGAGTTTGACACGCTCCTTTTCTTCCTGTTCATTCCTGCATTTCTCCCAGAATAGTCCCTTCTCCAAATCCCTCCTCGTTCCCTTTGTCTTCCCACCTTCTCCCGATCCTCTCGCTTCGGTGGCAGCTCTGCTCTCTCCGTTTGTATTTTTAGTCTTGCGGTGGGCTCTCGGGGGCCGCTGGCAGCTGCTCAACTCTTTGTCACAGACACTCGATGCTGCAGAGGCAGATGAGACAAAAAAACTTGGGCAGTTTGCCGTCGTCATGGAGACCCGTACGACTGTCAATCACCAAGTAAAAAATGTGCTCGTGGCTGTATTTATAAGGCACTTTGTCCACAGGACCGGAGTCAGGGGAGAGCTGCTGGTTTTAACTCTGTCGACAGGTTTGAAGAAGAGTCTGTGATTCATGCTTTTGACATTAAAGGGAAAATGAAAAAAATGATTATTTAATGTATTTCTTTGCAAAGCGCTTAGAAAAAAACTCATTGGAAGAAGCTGAATTTTATTATAAATTTTTAATAGGACATCAAACCTGTTAAAATAATTGCTTGGTTCGGATCACAAACGAGACGACGAAGACCGCACATGGTAAAATTTTAAAATGGAGGACCATTTGATGTGAAGCACTTTTAAAAAAACTGTGGTCATACGACTAAATATTAGTTTAGTGATTCACAGAATTGCTAAATCCTAGAAACAAAAATGTTTGTACAAAATAGTTTTGAGTTTGTACAGTCAACGACAGACACTGCTATTTTTTTGAACACACCCCTTTCAACTAATTTCCCAATTGCACAGCCTTAAGAGCGTGCATATCATGAATGCTGGGTCTTGTTTGTTTTCTGAGAATCTACTGAACCTACTGGTAACTTGTTTGCCACTTAACATAAAAAAACCTGGATTATTCTGGTTAGTCACATTGTACAGCAGTACAGCAGTACAACGTGAACAATACTGTATAAACTCAATCACATCCATGACTGACACGTCAGCTCATTTAACGTCAGTCCATGACAACCCTGGAGGTGAGAGGCGGGCATTATACACACATAAAACTGTATGTGCTGTAAACTCTTGACGTAAATCACCATGTGCCATTGTTGCATGTTGTCTGAATTGTTTCATTCTTGCAAGAATTAAAACTGGTCCTCCATTTTAAAATTTTACCATGTGCGGTCTTCGTCGTCTTGTTTGTGATCCGAACCAAGCAATTATTTTAACAGGTTTGATGTCCTATTAAAAAATTATAATAAAATTCAGCTTCTTCCAATGAATGTTTTTCTACTAGCTTTTCAAAGAAATTCATTAAATAATCCTTTTTTTTTCATTTTTTTGATTTCATGCTACAGCCTGGACAGATTATGGCTAAATACAAATATATACGTTATGATTGAGGCGGAGAAGAGTAAACGTTAAGCTTAAACAAGGAGAAAGAAGGGCTTAAGAAGCAGAACAGACAAAACTTACCTGATCAGGAGCTTGGATCTGTGTTTAAAGCATTGTGAAAATACAGTCCCACCTAGTAGGCGCTCAAAGCACTTTTACATTAAGCTTCCATTCACCAGTGTTACAGCTGGAACACCACTGGAGGCAATGTGGGTTAAGTGTCTTGCCCAAGGACACAACGACAGTATCAACTGTGAGGAGAGTGGGAATCGAACCGCCTACCTTCCGGTTGAAGGATGACCGCTCTACCACTGAGCCACTGCTGAGCCACCTGTCTGCTCTGTCTGTCTGAAATCCACGCTGCTTTCCACGCGTAACGATGCTCCAGAGCTTGTTATGAAGCTGAAGTGATCAGGCAGCGGTCATGTAATTGAGACCAATTAGGACTCTCACTATAGGACACCTTTACATGTCGTAAGTAAAAGAAAAATCACTGTGTGGTTTCTTCTGTTTTTAGTCCACTACCAAATTAAAATAATCTAAAACGGGGTAGTTTGTATAAAATACTCTAGTTAGTAAAGTATAGCTGCTGTGGAGGTCACTCATAAAGTGAACAATAGCCTTTCTTCCCCTACATTAGTTTTTCTACCTCTCTCTTTTGTTTATATCAGGTTTTTAAGTTATATTATTAAAAAGTAGCCTAAGCAACTATGTGGCTTAGTTATAGTTATTTTTTTAAATAAGACTTTATATTTGATAAATTTATACATGCTTATTTTCGAAAAAAAAAAAAAACACAGTTGACCAAGTAGGCCAGTCTGTCAGGAACTCTCAGGCCACTTTTCTCCCCAGTCAACCCCAAGCACTTACAGTTGTGCTCATAAGTTCAATCAATAAGATTTTTTTTGGGCCATTTTTCAGAAAATATAAATGAAAACCTTTCTTTCACTCATAGTTATTGTTTGGGTGAAGCCATTTATTGTCAAACAATTGTGTTTGCTCTTTTTAAATCATAATGACAACAGAAACTACCCAAATGACCCCTGATCAAAAGTTTACATACCCCAGTTCTTAATACTATGTATTGCCACCTTTAACATCAATGACAGCTTGAAGTCCTTTGTGGTAGTTGTGGATGAGGCTCTTTATTTTCTCAGATGGTAAAGCTGTACATACATTTTGACAAAAAGCCTCCAGTTCCTGTAAATTCTTGGGCTGTCTTTCATGAACTGCACGTTTGAGATCTCCTCAGATAATACTGAGGTCAGGAGACTGAGGTCAGTCCAGAACCTTCACTTTATGCTGCTGTAGCCAATGTCAGGTCGACTTGGCCTTGTGCTTTGGATTGTTGTCATGTTGGAATGTCCAAGTACGTCCCATGTGCAGCTTCCGGTCTGATGAGTGCAGATTTTTCAGTATTTTCTGATAACATGCTGCATTTATCTTTCCCTGTGCCTTTGTAGCTCACACATCCCCAAAACATCAGATCCACCTCATGTTTCACAGCAGGAAGTGTACCTTTCATCACAGGCCTTCTAGACTCTTCTCCAAATGTAACGTTTATAGTTATAGCCAAAAAGTTCAGTTTTGGTCTCATCACTCCAAATAAAGTTTTGAGACTTGTCTCTGTGCTGTTTGGTGTAAGTGGAATGCTTTGTGCAAATTTTGTAGTAATTGCTTTTTTTAAAACCTTTTTTCAGTCCTGCATCCCAAACAATTTTCCTAACAGTTGTGGCTGAAATGTATGTGTTTCTACCTGACCTTGATTTGGTTTCAACAGAATCCCTCACTTTCTACTTCTTTATTAGAGTTTGAACACTGCTGATTGATATTCTCTAAGTATTTATATCGCTTTCCTGTTTTATACAGTTCAATTACCTTTTCCCGCAGATCCTTTGACAATTCTTTTGCTTTCCCATGACTCAGACAGAAACATCAGTGCAGCACTGGATGAAAGATGCAAGGGTCTGTCAGGACCAGAAACTCACTGGCCTTTTATAAACACACACTGATTATAAGCAAACAGATCACAGGTGAGGATGGTTACCTTTAGTAGACATTCAAACCTGTTTGTGTCAAATTGTGTTCATGTTATCAGGCCAAAATCACCAGGGTATGTAAACTTTTGATCAGGATAATTTGTGTAGTTTCTGTTGTCTTTATGATTTAAAAAGAGTAAACACAATTGTTTGACGATAAATGACTTCACCCAAACACTAACTATGAGTGAAACAAAGTTTTCATTCATATTTTCTGAAAAATGGCCAAAAAAAAATCAAAAATTCTGCAAGGGTATGTAAACTTATGAGCACAACTGTAAGTGCACCCAACCACTAACTATGAGTGAAAGAAAGGTTTTTGTGTTATCATTCATATTCTCGGAAAAATGTCCAAATAATCACAAATTCTGCCAGGGTATGTAAAGTATGAAGAAAATCACACATAAAACCTGACATAAAAATCTTAAATCACTCAAAATAATAATAAAATATATTTTTATCTGAATGTAAAGGACTTTTAATAATTAAATGAGTGATAAGAAAGTATAGGCTTGTCTGAATGATTAGTATTTTTCTAATAGTCTGCTCATCCGATATTAAAAAGAAGAAGGGCTTAGCAATTAAAGAGAATAGTTATGCATTATATCAGAGTCCAATGACTAAAATAAAATAAAAATAATATAAGTAATATAATTTAAAGATACAGTAATAGGCATAATAATCAGCACTGTACTGCAGGAAAGCCTTGTGTTTGGTTAAAAGCAAAACACATGTGACACATATATTCAGCATTTTTTATCTGCACCAGCACAAGGCCTGCCTTTTTGTACTGCCATTTTTGCTTTTAAAATGGAAAAATTAGATTTGGACACATCTCTCAATGAGCTTCCGTCTCCGCCAGATACCAGCATTTTGACCGGGAAGACCTTGACCAGGACGGAGAGCATTGAGCAATAATATACAATTTCCTTGACATAATCAATCAAAGGAAATCCAAACCCATGACTCACACCTGGGGTTACCTCCTGTAGGGCTTTGACATTAGACAATAGAAACATTACAATTACTAAAATTATTATAACCTTTTTATTATTATAATTGTTGGTTGTACTCATATTTTCTCACAGTGTTCACAACCTTAATAACTCCAGCTATTGCAAAGTTCCTTATTGTATTGAGTATTTGTAGGGCTAACAGCCTCAGATCCAACATAATGCTCAATGTTGTCCTAGTCGACTAAAATCCCATTCATTGAATAGTTGCACAATTTAAATTCATTAGGTTAGGATGTATTGAAATATGCAACACATGCACCGGTGAAGTTATGTGAGGAGAATACCACGTCAAGTCCATCAATACCACCACCAGCCACAACAGCCAGATAAATATTTAAAGAGGTTTATTTTTTACAATTACCATGTTTTGGCAGCTTTAAACGGCACCGACCTGCCTTTGTGTGGGTATTGCTAGGGCTGTGATTTTGTGAAACAGGTAAGAGACACTGTTGCAGATTCACCGAGAAGACGCAGAAAAAGAGCTAAGCGTCAGTCCAATTGTCTCCAATAACGTTGCCCTTGATCAGTGCAGGTTAAACACGAGAGCTGCGCTGCGAGCAGACGTTGTTGGGGATTTGGTCCGACGTGTTTGTGGGTTTGTGAGCGTCGCCGCGGACTTGAGTGACGTCCCATTTTATGGCGGATGATTGCGTGAGCGAAGAGACTGAGAGTGGAACACACTTGGCAGAGCTGAACATGTTTAAATATGGATCTCATTGTGCTGCGAGTGGATTTGGGGTCAAGTGTGGAGCAGCTTTAAATCTTAAAGGCTTTGTTCTCTGGATTTTTCTCCAAACGCCTCGCTCAGTCTTTTCCTGCTCTGGGTTCAGTTTACTGCACTCTAAAGACAACCAATGAGGGACACATCAGCCACAAACCTCCAGTATTAAGCACGTTGTCATTACTTTTACAGACTTCATCCTGGTGAAAACTGTGTAGAAATCTTTTTGCTTTTTGGATGAAAGAATCACAGCGGACCTTAAAAAAGCACACAAATGTTCTGAAATTATCAAAACACAACAATAAGGTAGTCATTTGGGACAAAAAGGACAGATGTGTAAATCAAGAGTAAATGTGCTTCTGAAATGTCCAAATGTAGGCAGGACAGAGGCATCTTTAAAAACCTACATCCAGATAGGGAGGGACAATACCAACAGATACAATACCATTAGTTTATGGTACTTTTTCATCAATACCAATACCTTTAAAAAAATCCCATTATTGTTATTAATTATTTATTTGATTGGAACAATGCATATTAATGAACCTACATGAGCCACATGAATGTAAACATGCCAGATTGTAGCCTTAGACTAATTTCCATCCATTGTCCCAACATTCTCACACATTCATACACCAGTGCTGTGTCCAAGGACACAACAACAGTATAAACTGGGAAATAGCGGGAATTGAACCGCCAACCTTCCAGTTATAGGAAGTCCAGTCTGACCGCTCTACCACTCAGACACTGCATAGTCTTCATTAATAACTTTATTGCAAGGGCAATATGAAAAATGAATAAAACTCATGAAGATAATTCTAATAAAATGATAATAAAATAGCTTTTTAGCTTTTAAAATATGGTCATGGGTGAACAATAGCACCACATTATGCTTCTTTTTGTTCTCATGGCCATCCATGCTGCCGCAGTGCTGCTGCTGGGTTCACTCAATTGACTGAGGCCGAGCAGTGAGCCTTTCAACTCTGACATCTGATCCATAGATGTCAGATAATCATGTGACACGGAAGACCAACTAAAATACGCCCAGGCTGGTTTTCACGAATACATTTACATAAATTGAATGTGAAAGAAGTGAAAACAAATGACATGTTTTGTGCTAGAACAGGGTATTGCAATATTTTAAAAAGTATCAATACGCCCAAACAGATTGAAACATCTGAAATATCTGTAACATACATATTGTGTCATTTGGAATTGTGCCAAGTATTATACAATATGTTGGTAGCAATAGCATGGTAATAATATGATAATAAATAGTTATATTATATTAATTATTGTTAATTATCAAGCAGTTCCCAGCTCAGCATAGGTTTCTAGAAGTTACATGGTAATATAAAAAGCTATACATGTTGACAATTGTGTGGACATTACCTCATAGCTAACCATAATTACTTTATAATTTCCAAATTAACACACTATTATCATGATATTACCGAGCTGGAATAGAAAGTGCAACCAATACATTTTGCAAAAAGTCTTAGTCAATGCAGAAATATGCAACTGCAGAAATATCACGTAACATTACGTGTGCCACATAATACAAATATATAAAGAGAATACCATAGTATAAATATTTGTATTTACAAAAACCCTAAGGTTTTATGAACTCAGTGTGAAAGCCTTTAAACCATTTGAATCTGGTTCTCTTCTGGACTCTCGTTTTCTGTCAAACCTATTTTTTGAATGTGCTCTTCTCTCTGTGATATAAAGCCCACAGCCGACCTCTCTCTGGTTCTGTGTGTTTCTCTCTGTAGTTTTCTGTGAGGTCCAGCGCCTTTGGCTCCTCTGCTCTGCTCTTTATTTAGCCCTGTCCGCTCTGCTCCTGCTGCTGAATAATAGATGAGAGCAGACCATGATGTGATTGCTGCGTGGACACTTTAACTCTGTGTTTTCAGCTCCGGCTGGTTTGTGTGTTCTCCTGCTTTGTGCCCTCTGTCCTGCTCCCTCCTTCCTCCAGCAGCGCTGTCTTTAGCTCAGTAACAGCACAGACATTAAACTTTCATGACTGCTGTCTTTTTCTGCCTCACTCTTTGTTTTCTCTCCGTGTTTCTGTCTCACCTCCATCTTCACTGTTCTGGCTCTAAAATTTCATAGAAGTAGATAAAGTTCCATATTAACAGTGTCATTTTGCGGTTTGTGACTTTTTCTGAAGAAAGGACTCAGAGGAACTGTGATTTGAACATTTTAAAGTGGCTTTAAAGGTGTGTTGGTTACGTTTGTGAAAAAGCAGTGCAGCTAAGCGTTAAATTACATTTTTTAAAGAGTATGATAAATGGACGCCTCATGTAAACTAAATAAGAGTGTAGCCTCTGTAGACAGTGTAACAGACTGTAACTCACGCATGTGAATAATTCATATAATACAGAGGGCTGCTAATAAAGAGGAGGAGAAAGGAAATAGGGTGTGTAATATATTGTAAATGTGAGGATATAGGTGAATGAGCCATGCACTTTTAGATTTAGATTTCATAAAGGGCTTTTATTTGTTAATTAATATTTTAAACATTGTGGTGTATAGTCCTTTTAGTTGTGTGTTGTTGTATGTGTATGTATTTTGAATGTTATACAACACACAATTTTTGGTAATCAATCAGTGAGTTCATAAGCCTTCACCCAGTTATGACCATATTCGAGATATTATGTTTACATGCATTAGACAAACTTAGTTATTGTTATCCCTGACATCCTGGATTCATTGTCACTGAAGAAAACCTTGTGAAGAATACAGCGTTCCTTCAGTGGCCGTAGGGAAGTCATTTACACTTGGGAGTTTAATACAATGATGTTGTATTCAATAGCTGTTTGTTATTTATTATCATATTACATGGATGGAAGTATGGTTAACACACACAAATGCAACTGTCTCTTTCCCAAACCAGAGCCACGAGCCCCCTCTGCTCGACCCACGGGACAGAGTTGTCCGTGGCTCCGTGGGCACGTTTATCTAGCACTTTGTTGTGGCTCTGGTAACGCAGCTTCACTTTGAGGAACTAACTCGATCACAGGTTTGGGGTGGGTTAGAACGGTACTATAAATAGCTTCCAAAACAATATACCAACTTTTAAGGTTCACAAATTTCAACCATTTTTAGATTACCAATAAGAAAAAGGAAATAAAAAAATCCAGAAATTACCCCACTTTTTTATTTGTTTTGAAAATGAACACTTGAAAACAAAAAAAACAGCCATTATTTGATTTTATGTTAGGTTAATGAACTAAAATAAAAAAATTTTAACGACTGGATATTTACTATTGTGATATGTAGCTACCAGTTAGCCACGTGGCTACACCATAAACTGGAGGGGGCTGTGGCCGTGAAGAGCACCACAGGTCTAGAGCGCCTGATCCCTACTGGAGACCTACTGGGAGGATTAGTGCAGTAGTCCTTTTCAACATTGTTAGCCTCAGTCATCAGAGCAGCAAGACTTGGATCACAGAGACCGGGGCTTGGGCAACTCAGAACCCGGCAGGAGGGAATGCTTTCAGAACACAGAGCAGTGGGTCAGCTGTAGTGAGGGAGTTTAGTGCATTGGGACTTCTGATGTCCTGTAGCCGACCTGCAGCTGGTTCACTCTGCATTTTCTAAAGCACGAGCATCCTCTGCACCTGTCCACCGCTCTGGGAACAGAGCGAAGCCCATTCAGCTGACCTGACCCAATCTAGCTCCGGAAGCCCCCTCTTCTCAAACCACGGGACAGATTGTCTGTGGCTCCAGTGGGACCGAGGGGCATTAGAGGCTAACTGGTACATGGACCTGTAATAGTAGTATCTGTACTCGCTCATTATTTGGTCCTCCTCAAACCCCGGTCCAAAAAAAAAAAACTAAGTGTATGTTGTCGCTGTGGAATTTTCAAAACAGACAATTCAAAATAAGTTTTGATTTTACACACTTGTTGATTTAATATTGAAAACAACACACAATCCAAGACACTGACAAACTCTGTAATTTCAAAACCTGATATGTTACCATGGTCCATGTCACCTCGCAGACCACTAGGGGTACAAGGTGAGCGGACCAATAGCATTCCTTGCACCCCCACTCTGAGCTGTCCCAGCCCCTGTCTCTGTGGTCCAGGTCTTGCTGCTCTGATGAGGGAAGCTACCAATGTTTAAAAGGGCCGCTGCACTAATCCTAGCAGTAGTCTCCCGTAGAAAAGATTAAAGCAAAGGCATCTGGACAAGATGCTTTTGCTTTAAACCTTTTCTTCAAGATCTCCTGAATAACTGAGAACCTTCATAGACATAAGGTCTCCAGTAAGGATCAGTTGCTCACATCACAATAATAAATATCCAGTTGTATTTTATTTTAGTTTATTAACTTAATATAAATTCAAATAATGATTGTTTTTTTGTTTTCCAATTTTCATTTTCAAATCAAAAACAAAAATAGGGTCATGTCTTGTTTTTTTCAAATTTCTTTTTTTTTTATTGAACTAGTGAAACAGCTGTTTTCCAATTTTGGTTTTCTTACATCAGGAACAGTGTCTTTCAAGCAATAAAACCAAACATTCACACTAAAACACACATTTAAAATAAACATAATATTTTATTAAACTTTTTTGTATTAAAGATTTTTGTGGAATATCTCTAGGTCAATAACAGTCTGAAGTATGTTACTTTTGTGGCTGTAGGAAAGTGGCTGTTGTTTGTTTGGCATCACTCAACTGAGTTCTGCACATGCTCAGGGAGTTCTCCAGGAGTAGAATCAGGTTTATCAAAATCAGGAGACTGGGTTATTCCAGTTTCTGATGTTTAATGCAAATAGACAAAAACAGAAGGAGAAAAGAACCTTGAAGAAGCTCATGACACTTAAACCCTGTCCATCTTTTTTTTCTTTTCTATCTATTACATGTTTACTTGTTGTCACTGAGGTAAACCTGTTAGGACTATCTCCAGATCTGACAGCTTTAGCCTGTAATGTGCATGTTTTTTTTTTTAGGTTAGGGGAGAAACTGGAGCACCTGGATTCACAAACACGCTCCACACAGAAAGCCCCTGCCCTGGGCAGGAATTTAAGTTACAGCCATGTTGCTTTACTTCCCCTTTACCTTGACAAATATCATATACAGAAAATGACAGCCCCATTCAAAGGTGATAAACAATCCTTTTTCTTTTTACTTCCTAAATGATACTATAACTTAACCCCTGAACCTATATTTATTGGCTAGTTTTAGCTGTAAAGTGGTTTTGTAGGTGGTTTACACAATTACAATGTTTCAACAATGACAGCGCACAGAAAGGTGTTCTACCCCACAGCTCTTTTTACGCTGCAGTTCCAAAACTCGGCCTCGTCTCCAACATCCTGTGCATCCTTCACAAAGCAGCGGCTCCCTGTGTGACGCAGACCAACAGCAGCAGACAGGAGACAGATGGTGAGCGGCCTGCCTTCATCAGTATTCATCAGGAAAAACCCACTCCTCAAAGTTACCTCTTAATCTCAAACCGCGTTTTCTCCGTTTCTCCCGGAAGGCTCCATGAAACAGAGACCACCTACGAGGGGCTCCGCGCCGCTGTGTCTTTGTCGCGGCCGCGTTTATGTGGAGCGGGACACTGTGAGCGACGCTGCTGCGCTCAGATAAAGTGTGTGTTGTTGGTTGTTATTGTCTGCGCCGCCTCGTAATTGCCGTCTGTCTTTGTTTTGCGTCTGTCTCTATAAATGTCTGCGTGTGGGCGGCCGGTTTAAATGCAGGAATTAGTTTTAAGCCAAAGTGGGAAGTCTCCTACATCTGCTTCACTCACCTATCGTCCTTCTTTCATGTCACACTTCCTTCCCACGTCGCTCTGTCCTAGCTCGCACACACACACACACACAAACCGAGCAGTAAAGGAATTAGCACTGATCCGCGCTCAGGCTTTGAACGGGGCTCTGTGGCGTTTGAAGGCGCTCTTTGAACATCTACAGTGAAGATGATGTTGTGTGAGGCTCTAATCTCATTCAACAGAAAAAAGGCAGATGTATAGAAGACGGTAAACAACATTCAACGAGAACCTACACGCTCAGATGTGGCTGTTTAAGTCTGTTTAAAATGTCTGTTTATGTGAAATTGCTGAGCTCTTGACGTTGACACATCTGCATTAGAATGTGTGTATGTATGTAGAGACTTGGACAACCATTAAAAGAGAATTGTGTCATTTTTTGTGGTGTACAGTTTGCGAAAACGTCAGTCATACTTGTTTTTAAAAGTCTAACTGTGCATTTGTTATACGGGTATTTGAAGCTCCATAGAACCCATTAGTCTTAGGGACTGGCTTTGTGTACACATTTTTATAATTATACACACGTGGACAAAATTGTTGGTACCCTTTAGTCAATGAAAGAAAAACTCACAATGGTCACAGAAAAAACTTTATTCTGACAAAAGTAATAATAAATAAAAAATCTATGAATGTTAACCAATGAAAGTCAGACATTGCTTTTCAACCATGCTTCAACGGAATTATTTAAAAAATTAATGGAACAGGCCTAGACAAAATTGTTGGTACCCCTAACTTAATATTTTGTTGCACAACCTTTTGAGGCTATCACTGCAATCAGACGATTCCTGTAACTGTCAATGAGACTTCTGCACCTCTCAGCAGGTATTTTGGCCCACTCCTCATGAGCAAACTGCTCCAGTTGTTTCCGGTTTAAAGGGTGTCTTTTCCAGACGGCATGTTTCAGCTCCTTCCAAAGATGCTCAATAGGATTGAGGTCAGGGCTCATAGAAGGCCACTTTAGAATAGTCCAGTGTTTTCCTCTTAACCATTCTTGGGTGTTTTTTGCTGTGTTTTGGGTCATTGTCCTGTTGCAAGACCAATGACCTGCGACTGAGACCACGCTGTCTGACACTGGCCAGCACATTTCTCTCTAGAATCCCTTGATAGTCTTCAGATTTCATTGTACCCTGCACAGATTCAAGACACCCTGTGCCAGATGCAGCAAAGCAGCCCCAGAACATAACAGAGCCTCCTCCATGTTTGACAGTAGGGACAGTGTTCTTTTCTTGATATGCTTCATTTTCCGTCTGTGAGCTGATGTGCCTTGGCAAAAAGTTCCATTTTTGTCTCATCTGTCCATAGGACATTCTCCCAGAAGCTTTGTGGCTTGTCAACATGTAGTTTGGCATATTCCAGTCTAGCTTTTTTATGATTTGTTTTCAACAATGGTGTCCTCCTTGGTCGTCTCCCATGAAGTCCACTTTGGCTCAAACAACAACAGATGGTGCGATCTGACACTGATGTTCCTTGAGCATGGAGTTCACCTTGGATCTCTTTAGAAGTCTTTCTGGGCTCTTTTGTTACCATTCGGATTATCCGTCTCTTTGATTTGTCATCAATTTTCCTCCTGCAGCCACGTCCAGGGAGGTTGGCTACAGTCCCATGGATCTTAAATTTCTGAATAATATGTGCAACTGTAGTCACAGGAACATCTAGCTGCTTGGAGATGGTCTTATAGCCTTTACCTTTATCATGCTTGTCTATAATTTTCTTTCTATTCTCCTGCAACAACTCTTTCCTTTGCTTCCTCTGGTCCATGTTGAGTGTGGTACACACCATGTCACCAGACAACACAGTGACTACCTGAAGCCCTATAAATAGGCCCACTGACTGATTACAAGATTGTACACACCTGTGATGCTAATTAGTGCACACACCTTGAATTAACATGTCCATTTGGTCACATTATTTACAGTCTTTTCTAGGGGTACCATCAATTTTGTGTAGGCCTGTTCCATGAGTTTATTTTTTAAAATAATTCCGTTGAAGCATGGTTGAAAAGCAATGTCTGACTTTCATTGGTTAACATTCATAGAATTTTTATTTATTATTACTTTTGTCAGAATAAAGTTTTTTCTGTGACCATTGTGAGTTTTTCTTTCATTGACCGAAGGGTACCAACAATTTTTGTCCACGTGCGTATTTTTGTACCTCTCGTTCACATGTAAAGTCCAGTTTTCAGGCTGCAAAATGGCAATTTCTCAAATGTGAAGATGTTTAAATATTCTGAGAAGTGTAGACGGACCAAACAGAGCTATTATTCTCTGTTGATGTGTTGGAGCATGTGTGTGTATCTATGATAAAGTCAGCTGTGAAGCTGGTTTTATAGGTTTGATTTATGCTAGGTTGAATCAATCATTTCTTATTGTAGGACTCTTCATTCATACTGTAAAACTTACAGAACGCAACATAATGCACATGCTCTAACTGGACCCTGTGCTACAAAGTTAGTTGACCCGGAGTGGTCTCTTCTTTAGACAAACCCATAACAACAGTTTCAGTCTGGATTAGCGACATTGCAAAGCAGGTTAGCTGCTCGTGGAGTTAACTCTGGGTTTGGAGTTGCGAACAAACCGAGGAGACCACAAAGAGTTAACGCAAAGACTAATACAATACTGTAACTGCTCTAAACTTAATCCAAATAAAGGCAATTTATTCTTTGCACAGTAACATAATTGTATGTGTAATGTGTCCACAACAGCATTTTAACAAAATACATATTCCAATAATGTATCACAAGAGGAAAACGGTCCGATAACAATACATATGACACATCGTTCCATCTCTAACTGTATTTGTGAAAAAAAGTTTTAATATACTGTAGCTGATATTTGTTTCTTCTAGTTCAGGGAAAATGGTTTAAACCCCAAATAGTATATTGTAAAAGCAATCGTTAGTAAAAAAAAACAGGCTTTATAATCTCATGTACTGTTTATTATAGGAGATTTTATAAGTTACTCAAGAACAGAAGAATTTGGCTAATCACGTCCGTGCAAACCACATGCTCAAAAAAGGAGCGCTCCTATTGGTCTACACCGGCTTGTGATGTGACATTCCAGGAAGTGTAGTAGTTGCTAATAGAGTATATTTTCAGCATTAAAAATGTATTTTAACAGAAAAAGTTCAAAAAAGAAAAATACCAACAGACAAAATGGAGGCAACGTAGAACATGGTTAAATACTGTCAATTTAGTCATGTAATTTAACGAGGCAGAGATAATTGTCGACCTGATGCTAATGTCACAGCTAAGCTAATGCTAAGGTCTAAACTTCAGTTTGGTGTGTTTTATTAATATTTTGTGGAGGAATAATCGGTCTGGTTTTATTTTTAGAGAAGCAGGAGAGCTTTTGGGTGTGAGTGGAATCACAGACAGGGATGACATAAAGAAAATAAGATAGTGGCGCTTTAATGACAGTAAGTTACTTATGACTTTCCAATAAGTGTTAGACATCTTCTCCCAACCTAACTCTCTATGAAAAAAACTAACAGCCAAGCTAATACACATTTCTCAAACTCCAAACTGTGTCACACCTTTAAAACAAAAAATACATATATACCTTAGTTATTTCACCATCTATCCATTATAGTTATCGGAGCATTTTCTTCAAGCTCCCATTGTCTCATTAAAATGAAATCTCTTATCTTCTTTAATCCGTCTAACGTTGGCTACTGCGTCTGGCGCCTAACCGTTAACTTATGCAGACAGAGCTGTATTAAATGAATCATTTGAAGTTGGCAGCGAGTCTATGGCCACTTCTTTCTGCTACTGTACTCACACACATTTGGTTTAAGTTCTTGGCTGTGCAGTTTGGCCATTTAAATTTTTTATTTATTTTTTAGTTTTTACTTTATCTTGGCAGCCTCTGTTTTGTTCTAACTACACTCATCCACACAAAACGGGCCGTAATCCCTAAGAGCTTTGGATTTTCCTCTTCAAAGAGCGGACCACCCATTGCAGAGACGGAACAATGGTCGGCCCGATCCGGAAGACTTCCCGTGGAGAGACAGGGGGCGCGGAAAAAAACCAAGCCCAGGGCGTTAGTAAGGGAGCGTGTTGGTACCTGTAGAGAGCCATAGAGCGAGGTCGGAGGAGGTGGGACAAAAGAGCTCAGCAAGAAACCCACCGACAAAGAGTGAAATAAAAGTAGACAATGAAGGACAGAGGTCCAGCTGTTTCCAGGCTTTTGTTGCACCTGTTTTTCATGTGTTTGTCCAGCTCTGCTAAGACTTAGACTCAGTTTTGATGCAATAAAATATAACACAGACTGATCATGTCAAACTCAAGATTTACGAGACAAATCCATAGCTTTGCAATGTTTTATTTGGCACAAAAAGTGCATTCAGGTAAGTGACATGTCAATGTAACTGAAAACCAGGGACTTTTTTATTGCAGTCCAGTCAAACAATGAAAATAGATAATAGATGAATAGATTACTTACTTCAGTAGTTGTACAAAGACGTATTAATTAGACTCCTCTTGTTCCAGACTTGTGCAGAGTGTTGAGGCTCATCTCTTTTAGTTTGTAATTATTAAATGCTTTCAAGTTGTTTTTTGGTCAGCCTTTCCCGTTTCCATTGACCATATTTCCTCATCCATTTTAGTACAATCTTGAGTTTGCAATCTAAGCTCTATAGGGAGGAGATCACAGTCATAAAAATCTCATCTGATGAACAGTTCCTCATGTTACATTAGTGTCAATAAACACACAACAGCCAAGCTATAAGACTGCACTGTTTTACTGACTGTTCATTGCTAAAGCAACGCTGCATAACTTTTAGCCACTAGAGGGCGCAGATTCCTCTTCAGACTGTCTGTGTTGTTTTTTTTTTTCAAGAGGAAAGTATCCAAAACTGGCAAGTTTGAAAGAAAAAAACATGTCTTCTGAAACGGTAGGGTCATTTTAGTAGATTTTGCCCAAATAAAACTCTGCTAGCATTTGCATCTATCTACTGTACTCTTGACCTTGGAGTCATAGCAGAGTAACAGAAACAGAGCAACAACAGTGTAAATGAATATGGTTGTACAAGACGTAGAAAATGATAAGACCATGGACCAAAATATCCATGATTACAGTTTGCTGTAATCATGACACTGACTGTCATCATCATAAACTAGCTGCAGTTATTTAACCTCTATTTATCAAGGAAAAGATGCATTGAGATTAACATCCTCTTTTTTAAGGATGTCCTGGGCAAGATGAGCAGCAATACAGATCTGATGGTCACTGGCGATCAATGATTAATTAATGTGTAGAGAGAAGTTAGTTGACTATGTTTGGTTGCTCCATCCAACAACTGTAGTGCCAGTTTCACATGAACATTTCACTCCAAAGAGAAACCTAGGGTTGATAACCCGTTTCGTGAAACTACTCACCCAGACCGGGATTGTTAGGTTTTGTAAAACTAGGTAGGAGAGACATATCTGGTCTATTTTTTTAGTACAGGGCTCTGATTTGGAAACTAAAAAGGAAACACAAACAAACCCAGGAACAGTTTGTGTAGCTTATTGTTTAGAGCAAGCCTCTCTCATGGAACCTCTTAAACGGTCCTCGTGTAAGGGCGCCGCCATACAGCAATTTACAGCAAAATACAGCGATATCCCGCCGTCCACCAGAGGGCAGACTCCAAAAGAGGAAATATAAGGAGAAACCCAATGGCAACTTAACGAATGTAAAACTCATGTTTACAGCCTGGTACAAAAGATGGCTCCGGTCTCTAGAGCTAAGATTTTACTACGTGACAACTCTGGGGGGGGTGAATTTTTGATCAATACGTCTGTTTATGCTATCTGAAAACTATTGTTTTACTATGGAGTTAAAACCAAAAAGCCCGGATGTAACACTTAACCTACATTGCCTCCAGTGAGTGTTCTGTAACACTGGTAAATAGCGCTTTGAGTGCCTACTACAGTAGGTGGAAAAGCACTATTTAAAAAATAATAAAAATAGGGGAGCAATGGGCGGAAAACGTCCATATATTATACAGTCATTGATTTAAAGTAATAGATAAAGGTGTTTGTGAACAAATGGAGATATAGTGAAGGGACGGATGGAGTTTGTATCCACTTCATCATAACAGAATAGTTATTTTATGCTTAAGAGTTTGTTTGTTTTTTCCTTTTGTTCTCTGCAAGTTCAACTCACATAATTAATTAGTCTTTGGCTTCCATACATTATCTCATATTATTTTGGTCATGTCTTGCCTTGTTTTGTTACAGCTGCTTAGAGCTAGGTCTTGACATTAACTATGTTTAAATTACTTGGTTTGACTCTGACTCTATCTTTAAACAGAAACATATTTTTGTATAGGTTGTTTGTTATGTTGGCTGAATCTATGGACTACAGTCTGGACTTTTCCCGAAAGAGGCCTGACCAAAGTGAGCAGCTCCAGCTTAGTTCCTGACCCATGAAAATGGAACCACTAATAAAAGTCTGCTGTACTGAACCGGACTGTCCAGTGCCACTTCAGAGATGAGACCTTTTTTATTTACAAAAATTCATACAATTGTAATTGACGTCTTTCCTAAAATAGCACTGAAGTTTATTCACTCTGTCAGCACTGTGTTTGTCGCTTTAAACTCATCTCTTGAATTTTAAAACAAAAGATAACGCAGGACAAAAGCCGCTCTGGTGCACACATTCCTCTTTTCTCTGCCTTTTGTCAAATGGGCAACAAATTTGTTCTGAATCGACGCAGCAATCATCAGTGTTATTGATTTCTCCTTCGTAGGCATGCACAATGAGACCGTGATGTGGGAAATAATGGGCATTTTTGTCTTTTTCTATCGACAGTTTTAGCTGGAAACGTGGATTCTGAGAAAAACAAATAAGCACTGGCTGCATTTGGACTGAAGATTTCTTTTGGTATTTACAGTTTGGCATTTTTCAGCTCAAACTTTCAGTAAATTCATCACGAAATGTAAATTGAATTCATCTAAGTTTTATCCGTCTCTGTGTGCGAGCGTTATCTCCAGCTGCTCCTCTTTCATAAAACCCCTCGCTGTGATTTATTTCAGCATTTACAGTCGGCCGTCAAACTTCATGAGCAAGAAAGAAAGTGCCCACATTGCAGAATTTCTGAGGAGACACAGATAGGGTTTATTTGTTGGGAAATTTATGAGCGCAGTGTGTTTCTGAGCTGTCCCTCTCCGTACGGCCCAAACACATCCATTTTCATTAGCCCCGGTTTTTGTGGAGGTTTTGCATTGTCTGCTTTTGGCTCATGATCTCACTCCTGGGAACGTGTCTTTAAACTCTCTGCTGCAGATTTGTTAATGTGTTACAATAACCAGAAAAACTTGATAATGGGGGAATTCAAAAATACACACATGTAAGACTGTTTGGCTTTACAAGCTTTATGACCAGATTCATCAATTTATCATGAACACCATCCCAATTGTAGCAGCAGCTAATTAACAGATCTATTATTAACTCCACGTAACAACTACAATTCCAGCTCTAATCGAAAACAGGCTGTGGATAAATACGTTGCTGGCAAAATGACTAAGTATCGCTTTAGTCTTTACTTAACCTGTGTCGTCCTGTTATCTTATTTTTTTAATTTTTTTTATATCTTTTGTAATTTTATTCTTTGTTTTTGCACCAACATGCTGCAACAGATTCCATGTATTGTGTTAACCTTTTCACTTTACCTGGCAATAAACCTGATTCTGATTTCGTTTGAAGCGTCTGTAGAGCCAGATAATAAAATTAGGAATGCTGTATTACTGGACAATGATAAGTCATTCTGTGAAAATGGTTGTTAACTAATCACACACATCTTTTTTTAACTTTGTATAGTTAGTTAGATTAGAGCGTCTGACAGACAAGTGAGTTTGTGAAGGCACAGAGCAATCAATAGCATTTTACTGCTGCTGCAAAGTTTACTCTTGTTTTAAATGTAAAACACTTTAATCTCCTTTTTGTTTAAACTGCTGTATAAAAAACATTATATGCTTGATAGGATATCTGCGGAGTGGATTTAAAGTTGAGCTGGGAGTGTGAATTTTCATTTGTTGTTTCCAGTTTGGGATGTAAAGAGGCACAATAAAACACTTATCTAGTTATCTTAATAGAACTGTGAGCTAATTGAGAGAAATGGGTTGATGCTAATTAATCATGTGCTTTTTATTGTAGTTGATTGCCTTATTTGTAATGTAGAGCTAAAATTACAAAAGGTCCCAATAGTCTCACTCAGTTAACACATATGGGACAAAGGACAATATTGGACAAACCAGTATTAATATTATAAAAAGGATCTTAAAGCATCACTGAAGCTGCCCGCCGTGTTTTCTGGCGACAGTGCATGCACTAATGAACTTGCATTTGTCATTTTTTTCAATGTGTGAGTGGAGTCTTTTTGTTTATTAGCTGTGGAGGTTTGCTACAATAATGGAACATGTGTGTGCCCACTGAAGCTGCCATGTTCAATTAAGACTTCTACAAAGTTAAAGGAGACTTACTTCTAAAGTGTCATCTTTCCCAGTCCCTTTGCTTCACAACAAACAGAAAATCCATTATCTTGGATTCCATCCCCTTTGATCCGATGATCAGCGTGCCAAACCCACTTTAAACATCACAAATAAACATGCACAAAATCAGGCTCTAAAATATGAGAGCATGAGGTTTACATACAGAACCTCAGTTTATAGTTGCTAAGCAGATACATGACGAAGTAATCTGTGTGCACTTTAGTTACGACAACAGGATAACTAGAGTCCATCATGCAAAGAAATCAATACCATTTAGTTTTAGTTTTAACATAAAATAGTAATGTGTGTTTATTAGTGGCATCAGTAGTGCTAGCATCTGGTGTGTCGTTTTGTGGGCATAGGCCTGGCAGAGAGAGGGGTTGGCCGCTCAGCTCCACCTGCAGACAGTTATTAGCAAACTGTGTCCCCGGGCCAGTCGACACTCTGCCTTTCTGTCAGGAGTCTGCATGTCCTCCCTGAGTCTGTGTCCCAACACATGCATGTGCAGGAGAAATGGTGAACAAATGTGAGCGTGAATGGTTGTTTCAAAATATGGCATGGCCAAGGGCTGCTTGGATTTAACAGATGAAGAAGGTGGTGTTTTTTTGGTGTTCCTCAGTAAGGAATCTCTCAGACTGGTAAAAAGAAGAGCACTGAGGCACTCAATAGGGTGAAAGAATTAAAAAGCCATTATTAAAACATGGCTCTTTGTTTAACGCATTTGGCAAAACATTTCAACGTTTTAGGACTTCATCAGGGCAAACTCAGGATGGCTGCCAGATACAAACTTTTGTACCTGTAGAAAACAGTCACATGTCTAAGGTGGGAAGGTACAAAAAATCCTCAATTTTATCAATTACTCCAGAAAACATCTTCAGCCTTATAAACAGAAGGCATAATACCACATCAGTAATCATATCGATTACATGGATGTTTGTTGTTAGCGGCTGGTTTTGTGGGACGCACAAAACATGTAATAACCATTGTTTTCATGAAGACCGTAAAATTGAACTTCAACAAAAATTACTTAGAACCTGCCTTGTGTGATAATTAAATCATCTTTATGTTTGTGTCTACATGTCTAGTGTATAACTTGAATCTGTCTTGTCTGAATATTTGAATTGTAGGATGTGAGGAAAACCTACTGTTTTTAGTATAAGACCCTTGTAGTCTGTTACATGCAGGGGATATTTGTTTCTGCCTCCCTGCTCCTGTCTTTCCTCCTCCCTTATTTGCTCTCAGGTGCTGTGAGTGGAACCTGTTTGCCACACCCTGGTTGGATAATTCACTACCTGGAGCAGCCAATCAGGGCCTGGCTCAAGATTTAAAAGGGAAGCACCTGGAGCTGCATTCTCTCTTGCTCTCTCTCGCTTTGTTTGAATGGGCTTTGTATTTGTAAATCACATGTTGTTGGTTGGGAGGTTGGCAGTTGAGTGGGTACCCTAAACATTTTTGCACCACGTAGAAAATTTATGTTTAGCCCACTAGGTTTATTGGTTGTTGCCACCCGTGTATGTTTTGGAGTACAGACCTTTTATTTAGATAATTTAAACCAGGACTTTTGTTTGTTGTTTTAGTTCTCTGCTCAGTTAGTTAGTTAGGCTCTGTTTTGTTATATTGGTTTCTTTAATTTGGCACAACCATACAGCCTTCCTCCCTCCACTTTTGTTTGTTTTATTTTTGTGTGTGTTTGGACCAATAAAAGCCAAACACCAAAACTCTATGACCTTGACTCTCTGTTTGTCTTGTACAACCTTGTCTTCATCAACTGAGGACATAACATAGTCTAAAAACTAGGGGTGCACCGATCCGATATTAGGATCGGATATCGGCCGCGATACTGACAAAATAGCTGGATCGGGGATCGGAAAAATTAACAGATCACGGGCGATCCAGGTTTTTTTTCTTGTCGCTGCAGGACCTCGTCATGCGTCAGCTTCACGTGTGTCGCATGCTAGAAGCAACATGGAGCATCCCAGAGAGTCGGCGGTGTGGAGATATTTCCGTCTCAGTGGGAGTGTCAGAACGGCTCAATAGAAGCCTCATTCTCTACACGCGAGCTGATAAACATGAAAATGACAAATAAAAAATACACCTGTGAAGAAGTTTTGGTATTAGTAATGGCTGACTCTGATTCTGAGGAGAACATCTACCTTTAGAGTCTTTTCAGTTGAGTAAAGTGAGAAGAGCGAGAGTGAGTGCGTGTGTAACTTGGACAGTGGCGCGCTGCTCGTGCCTTTCTAAGCGTCTCTCATAAAGCACCGCGCTGTTTTTCCCACATTTTGACAAGCGTCAGTGAAAAGCCAGGTAGGAAACTAGTCGCTCTGGCATGGTAGTAAAGGCGGTTGAGAAGGAAGCCGTGAGCACGTAGCACCTGCAGCACATTTAGCACCTGCAGCTTTACCTTTAGCACAGGTGATAGAAGCGAGGCGGGTGTACTGCAGTGGCAGCGGTAGTGGCGGGTGTCGGGAATAATGCGGCTTCTATTGACAGCTGTTTGGGACAAATCGTGTTGGTCATCCTGACACTTTACCCAGTCGAGGAGGAGAGGTGCGGGTAAACATAGTCAGCGCAAATGTGCTAATCAAAGCTGTGTGCTGTGCTTTATGAGAGGTCCCACACTCTAAAAAACTACTAAACTGTTCTGGATGTTTATGTTCATTTAATTCTGTTTGACTCTTGTATTTGCACTTTTTATAAACTGCTATTTGTTGCTAATAAAGTTGTTTATATTGTTGTGCATGTTATTTTGTTATTGTTTCAGTATTAGTGTTTGCAGGACTTTGCACTTTATATTTTTGTTTACAATGTTTGGTTACTGTTTGATTACTATTGTATGTTCAACCAATGCACTGTTTTGTTTCTTATGGCTACATTTTATTTATTTTAATTTAAGAGTTTGATTACATTCTATTTTGGATTTGAATGCACAATTGTTTTTTAAATAAATAAGAATTCAGCACTTAACATACAACTGTTATTTTGTCTTAGTTCTGTTAAGTTAGTAAAATCTGATGCCTTTAGTCTCTTCAAGGAAGGTATAAGGTGGAAGGTATACTGTTTATTATTAATTCAACAATAGTATCGGATGGACAGTATCGGGTATCGGCCGATACACAAAGCAGGCATCGTATCGGTACTGAAAAAGTCGGATCGGTGCACCCCTACTAAAAACCTTCATAGTTTAATTTATCAACAAAAAACAATGTGTTTTTCACACATTGGACAAGATGGGGGAATAAAATTGTTCATTATTCTTCATTGACTTTAATTCAAAATGTTGTATCTTGGTGCCAACAGGGAGCTCCTGGAGGGCACTGACTAAGGCTTTCCATCTGGGTTTCTAATCAACCTTGTTAGTCCAGTGAGTTTAATCAAGCTGATAGGGAATAGTTTTATTTGAGTACCATCCCTTGCGAGACAAGTGTACCTCCTTTAAAACATCTTTTGACGTGTGTCCGTTTGCATTGTCAAACTACAGCCCCTCATTTAGAGCTCTTTGTGTTTTGACGACAAAAACACAAGCCAGACAAATGTGTGCTGTAAAAAAAAAAAAAAAAAAATACGACGAGCGGCTGTGTCCTAACTGCAAAGATGGGCGCTCTCTGACAGCTCTTTTCATCCGGTTATTATTCCTCCTTCACACTCAAGGATTTTTTGGTAAAGCACTTGGGCCCCCCTCTCCACTTCCTCCCCCCGTCACTTTGTCTTTCTCTGTGATTGGCTGTTTTGACAGAGCCGTCGTTGGGCTGTCAGCTTCTTCTAAAGCTCGGTTTAATTACTCCTTTTCACCGACATGACACGTTCAGGCGCAGATGCATGCAAATGTGCGCACAAGTCACTTACAAACACATGACTGCACACAAACATCCTCAAAAATACCCATGATTGAGCCCTACCTGAGACAGAAGACCCCCAGATGTTGGCTCTATTCTTCATGAAACGGTGTTGAAATGTAGATTTGTGAAGAGCCGGCCTTCATCGGGGCTTGATGGGCGCCCATCGATCGGTTGCCCCGCTGTGCCAGAAGCTGAAAGACCAATTAAAGCCATTGAGACTGAAGGAAGATTGGAGGGATTTGAAGGCGTTTGACTATGATTACAAACGTGTGATGAAAGGGAAAGGGAAAAGATGCTGCAGCAGGCTCCGGCTTTGGTTCATGTGGAATATTCTGCTCCATACATTTACACAGAATTTTCTTATGCTAATATCTAAGATCATGATTACGTCTCTACTTAGACTGCTGGCCCCTAGAACTAGTCCTGAATAAGCACAGGATTTTTAATTTATTTATTCTTGCAAATTATTCATAAAAATCCACAAAATAAAATTGTGTTAGTGAAACTTCATGTCTTTGCCACATTTCCCGGCGCTATATGCTAACACTGATCGGTCTGCTTAACCCTCTCATTGTTCCTCGCGCTGGATAAGGCTCCACTGTCAGAAGAATTGAGCAGAGCATTGGGTTGAGACCCTGACTGATGGAGGGAAGCCGAGACAGATGCACAGATTTACTCAAACTGGAACCCTCTGAGCACTTGTTGTGTCTGAGTGCCAAGTCGTCTGGGATGGGATTCATATTGTTCTCTGTTTATCTTCTCTGTCTCCTTCCTAAAAACACCTCCATTTTGCTTTCTCCCTTTTTCTCTCACAGGGACACTGCCATACGACATAAAGATTGTAATCGCGGGAAACCACGAGTTGACCTTTGACCAGGAGTTTATGGCCGACCTCATCAAACAGGACTTTTACTACTTCCCCTCGGCCTCGAAGCTGAAGCCGGAGAGCTACGAGAACGTCCAGTCGCTGCTGACCAACTGCATCTATCTGCAAGACTCTGAGGTCACAGTGAGAGGGTTCAAGATCTACGGCTCCCCCTGGTGAGTGCACTGTTATTATTGATAGTTTTGGCTATTTATCACACTTTGGATTAGCTGCAGGAATGGTCTGCTGTGATTGGTTGGTACAATGATCTTTAATTAAGTCTACCATTGCCAAGTGTAGAGTCGAAAAAGTTGGTAATTGTGGGAGCTGAGTGACACAAAGACAGTATAATAACTAATCCTTACATCTTTCTTGAGCCGCAATGGCCGCTGTTGATTTTCAAATGCATTGTTCATTGGCGCAGCATGTCAAGGAAGTTTTTATCTCCGTGTTATGTGGCCCTTGTGCACATGTTCTTATATTTGAATCCCATGTAATCCTTTATGGCCAATGTGCTCAATAAAATGCCATAAAACAATTCAAGTCCAATATTTTATTCGTGTCTTGTAATTTTTTTGCTCCAATACCTCGAGTGGCCACTGGAGTAATGACATTGGGGGGAGATTTTATCATACATCCAGTTGTTCACTGGAGTTGTTCAAAAGCTTTTCTTTATTTGACTGACTGCACTCAGGGCAGACTCTGAGGCCCTAAAATCAACACTTACTTTCTGTCTTTTTCTGAGGTGTTTGTAAGATTTTGCTGGAAATTGTTTCTATAAATTGGCAGTGAAGGTATTTATTCATGCTTAGCTAGTGCAGCTACTAGTGGTGCAATATAAAAGAGTATTTTGAATGGGAACATAGATTGAATTTTAGTACTGTTCCCTGGTCACTTTCCCTTTTGTATTCAATAATCTTGGTCCCAGTCTATAAAAGTTATTTTGAGGCCCTCGCCTCCAAAACATTTCCTGCAGATATATGTTTCACTGAGATAATCCTTTCCCGTTACAGTCCTTCTGGTTGTGTGTGTGTTGATGTCAGGGACTTTGTGTGTTCACGGTCCTCAGTGCAGCTCAGTGGCAGCTCCTTAGGCCACTGTTTGACTGTCCTCCTGCTGCTGCTGGTAATTGGTTTGCTGCGGAGCGGTGTCCCCTGAGTTTATTACTGCTCGGCCCCAGCAGAGACAGAGCGGCCTGAGCCTGAGGACAGTGCACACAGAGAAGAGTGCATAAGCGGACTGTGAGACTTGTGCTGGGGGTTCAACTGTGCATCATTGAACAGTTGAACTATTGCGTGCATAGCCACAGGACGTTTAGTAGGGGGTGTTGAAAGAATTGCTGCTATTGCTACTATTAATAAATAATCAATAATTAATGTAGATGATATACTGTATGTTCAGCTGAACCTGCTGTAGTTATTCAACAACAGATACATAAGCACTGAGCTGCAGTGAGTGAATAGTTTGAAAAGGTTTGGCTGAGTCCTGAGAAACAGTTCTAATGGTACATCTCATCCAGCCAAAAATCTCTAACATTTACACCATTTAGACATTAGACTTAACACGATACACCTTGTCTTCCCCGGAGAAGACACGGGCTGTGGTCACAAAGAAATGACGCATCTATCACCACAACCGCTCACGTTATCACCAGTGTTTACTAAGTTTCATAGTAGTATGCATTTGTAGCTGAATGGTTGAACAATTTTTGAAGCTGTAACTTTTACTCTGAAGCAGCTAATGTGAAGCTGTTCAAAACCCATGGACAGCGCTGTGAGCTCAGTGGACTCGCTCAGGGAGGCGAGCCAGACTTCAGCGCTTAAGTCCGGGCAGAGGAGAGCCACCGCTGAGACACTGCACATAGAGGCATATTAGTTTCTCAAAAACCGCTTCAACAGCCAACTGTCACAGTCACAACCAGGGCAGAAGCACTTTTCTCACGTTTCCAAAGCATTTAGCACATCAGAAAATAAAACCCATGTAAATGAAAAGCACATTAACACCCTGTACCATATTTTCCGATCAAAATGCAGGTATCTGACTGAGACGGAAGCTCATTAAGGGGCGTGTCCATGTTATAATAATTTAAAATTTAACTTGCCACGGACTAAATCCTGCACCTGGGAACTTGTCATGGGGGAGTGTGAACAATACACTTTTACAGCATGATATAAAATCTCATGTATTGTTTACTTTTCCAAGCAAACTTTATCCTGTGCCATTCCTACATGTGTGTGCTTTGCTTCTTTCTTGCAAGAATTAAACCTGAATATTAATTTTAAAGCCGGCTTTTTTTTTTTTTGTAAGCCGGCTCCATCGTTTCTCGTGGTTAATCTAAACTAAATATCCTTAACACAGTCCAAAATCTCCTTTTTACGATTTTCAGGGCGTAGATGGCGGTACAAACAGGCAGGACCTATATGTGACCTGTGTTTTGTTTTTAACCAATCACAGGGCTTTCCTGCAGTACATTGTCGATTATTGATTCATTCATTCATTTTCTACCGCTTAGTCTCATTAGGGGTTATGGGTGACTGGAGCCTATCCCAGCAGCTTTGGGACGTAGGCGGGGTACATCCTGGACAATGTCCAGTTGGTTGCAGGGCTGACATTTAGAGACAGACAGTGACAGACAACCATTCACTCTCACATTCATTCACTAGGGACACTTTAGGGTTGCCAATTAACCCATCTCCCCAGACACTTCCTCCAGTTCTTCTGGGGGGATACCGAGGCTTTTCCAGGCCAGCCGAGAGACATAGTCCCTCCAGTGTGTCCTAGGTCTTATAATAATAATAATAATAATTGTTATATTTATATAGCGCCTTTCCAGAGCTCAAGGACGCTTTACATATCAATTATTCATTCACTCCACAGTCACACACTGGTGTTAGTAAGCTACATCTGTAGCCACAGCTGCCCTGGGGCAGACTGACAGAGACGTGGCAGCCATTCCGCGCCTACGGACTCTCCGACCAACACCTTCAACATTCTTACACATTCATACGAGGCAAGGTGGGTTAAGTGTCTTGCCCAAGGACACAACGACAGTATGAACTGTGGGGAGAGCGGGAATCGAACCTACTACCTTCCGGTTGAAGGACGGCCGCTCTACCACTGAGCTACTGCCGCCCTACTGCCGTCTTCCCCGGGGTCTCCCGGTTTTAGATGCCGAGCCACCTCAGCTGGCTCCTCTCGATGTGAAGGAGCAGCGGCTCTACTTTGAGCTCATCCCGAGTGACCGAGCTCCTCACCTTATCTCTAAGGGAGCGCCCCCCCACCCTGCGGAGAAAGCTCATTTCGGCCGCTTGTATCCGGGATCTTGTTCTTTCGGTCATGACCCAAAGCTCATGACCATAGGTGAGAGTAGGAACGTAGATTGACCGTTAAATCGAGAGCTTTGCCTTACAGCTCAGCTGCTTCTTCACCACGACAGATCGGTACATCGACCGCATCACTGCAGAAGCTGCACCGATCCGTCTGTCAATCTCACGTTCCCTCCTTCCCTCACTCGTGAACAAGACCCCAAGATACTTGAACTCCTCCACTTGAGGCAGGATCTCTCCACCAACCTGAAGGGGACGAGCCACCCTTTTCTGACTGAGAACCATGGTCTCAGACTTGGAGGTGCTAATCCTCATCCCAGCTGCTTCACACTCAGCTGCAAACCGTCCCAGTGCACACTGAATCATTAAATTATATAACTTTTATTATGTTTTAATTTTATTTGGATTAATATCGTATGAGCAGATTATCAGAAAATTACTAATTATTCAGACAAGCTTATCACTCTTTTTATTATAAACAAAGTCACTTACATCCAGAGAAAATTATATTTTATCATCATTTTGGATTTTTACATGAAGTTTTATGTGTGATCATTTTAATTGTGCAAATCATCTGCAAAACGACACCTACAGCTACATGTCTGCAGATGCCCTGTATCAACATGAGAGAGTATTTTATACAAACTGCCACATTTTAGATTATTTTAATTTGGTAGTGGGCTACAGGCAAAAGTAACCATTACAAGCACAAGAAACCTTATTGGTCTCAATTACATGGAGGCTGCCTGATCACTTCAGATTCATAACAAGCTCTGGAGCATTGTTACGCATGGAAAGCAGCGTGGGTCTCAGAGAGACAGAGCAGACAGGTGTCACACCTGTCAGGACTTGGTAAAGGCCCAGGAAGAAATGAGGAATGTGGATAATAGCAGCACCAATACATTTTGGGACTGTATTTTCACAATGTTCCAAACACAGATCCAAGCTCCTGATCAAGTTGTTTCCCGGTGATTTTCCTCTGTTCTGCTTCTAAAGTTTTCTCCTTGTTTAAGCTAAACTTTTACTCTTTCTCCGCCTCAATCATAATGTGTACTGGCTGTAGAATAATGATTTTTTTATTATTAGCAATCAGCAATTTATTACATTTGATTTATTTTATATTCTTTTTATTAGGTATATTAGGTGCATGTGCACAATAATAATAAAAATGTCTGTGGCAATAACTTTACATCCTAACTGAATTTAATGATCATTCCATGTGTTGACTAAGATCAGCTGTTTTACCCGCCTGTGCAATGCCACGCCTCGCTTTTTTAACCACCGCCCCTGGCAGGAGGTAGCTGTGTCGGGCACAATAGGATAGGAAATATACCACCGTCTTGATCATTGTCAGGCCTGCACCGCCGCAAGATACAACCCCACAGCTTAAACAAAACAAAAATTTAGTAGCACTCACTCATCATCCTGTCGTGCCCAGGTTCACCGTGCAAATTAAAATACCTTAGAAATCAGGCTCTAGTCACTTTGCTAAACTTTTGTATTTTAGTTTGTCCTTGTAATATTAGTCTACTTATAAAATCCTCAAAAACGTAATGTAACGTCGTCATATTGAATTTGTACCAAACAAACTACATTTACCACCATGCACTTCTAAATGTTTATCCCCTCTGCGTTTACTTACAACAACCTACTTCATCAACACTTGTACACAAAGAATCACATCTAAATTTTTGTGAACATTTTACAGACAGAAAGAGCATCTAAGCATAATGGGGGGGCAGTGCCACCCCTGCCAACATTTGTATTGATTTGTTTTTTTTATCATTATTTTATGTATTTATTTATTCATAAATAAGACTCTTTAATTTGTATTAGTGGCTTGTGGATGGAGATGTTTAGTCTTTTGGGAAAATGTTCAGAAATATTTGTGTGTGGATTTGGACTAAGGTGTGCAGCCAAAAAGATGGAGCCCAGGAAAGGAGTGAAGTGTGAGGCAGATGTACAGTCGGAGCAGGAGGTGGGACACCAGTGAATCTGTGTGTGTCTGAGAGTGTGTGTGTGAATGTGTGTGTGAGCCGAAGCCTGGGGTGGGGTGTTAGTGCAGCTCAGAGTGACTCCAGCTGGAGCCTCCATGTGGCCCCCACTGCTCTCTCTCACCCCCCCTTTCATTTATTACCCATCCCATTTTTCTCCACACTGCCTTCCTCTGACACACTGACAGTAGTTCTCCTCATCTCAGTTAACTCCTCTCGGCTCCTGACGCTCTCCTCGCCTGTAATCCCATGTTATAAGATGTTATATCACGTATAGTCAGCCTTAATATAGCAACAAAATCCTTTTAATTAATAACATAGACATCCCACTGTTCTTTCAGCCTGGCGTCCCCTATCACTTCATTTGGTTTCAGTTCTGTATGGCACAATTTCCTCTAATAATTATAGGAAATTTATAATTTCCATAACAGACGCCACAAGATGTGATAAAGCAGGCATTAGGTCAACATGAGCCTCTATTGCTATGTCAATTTGGGATTGACTTCTTTTGGCCTGAACTGCTGAACTATTTTACCTGTTGTTGCTGTGTAATTGTTGAGTTGTATTGTATTTGAGCTTTTATGGGTGGAGTCTGCATGCCCCGTGATACCAATGGTTCTCTCTGTGCAAATCTTAAGTGTCCCAAGTGCATGAATGTGAGAGTAAATGGTTGTCTTCTCTGTCTATGTCTAAATGTGACTAACTGGCCATACCCTGCCTCGAGCCCAAAGCTGCTGGGATAGGCTCCAGTGACCCCATAACGGGACAAAGTGGTAGAAAAATTAATGAATTTTGATCATTTAAAAAAGATTTGAGTTGTGAATCTCTGAGGCCGCTTTTGACCATTGTTTTTTATTTATTTTATTATATTTTCTTTTATCGGAGGATCTATTTAATTTGTGCTCTTAATACTTTTTATCTGTCCTTTATGTCTTGTTAGATTTGTCTTTAATATTTTAGTGTTTTATTATATTTCAAGTGCTAAGCCTATAAAGCACTTTGGGCAGCAATGCTTGTTTTAAAGGTGCTACACAATTACATATGACCTTGACCTTGGTCTTGCAACTAGTCTTTGGGGCACTTGGTAAAGGTCTTGGTCTTGAACAAATTTTTACTGAGTCTTTTCTCAGTCTCGGACGCCAAGACCAACCAAGACCAGAATGGTTTGTCTAATTGGATGAAATCACTTTTTTGTATATTCAGTTATAAATTCTCTTCTGTGTAAGAACCTGGTCTAAGACCGGACTAACTCTGTCTCCTTCAAACACTGACCTCCATGAGTCTGGACCTGGTCTAAGACCGGACTAACTCTGTCTCCTTCAAACACTGACCTCCGTGAGTCTGGACCTGGTCTAAGACCGGACTAACTCTGTCTCCTTCAAACACTGACCTCCGTGAGTCTGGACCTGGTCTAAGACCGGACTAACTCTGTCTCCTTCACCAAACACTGACCTCCCCGAGTCTGGACCTGGTCTAAGACCGGACTAACTCTGTCTCCTTCACCAAACACTGACCTCCCCGAGTCTGGACCTGGTCTAAGACAGGACTAACTCTGTCTCCGTCACCAAACACTGACCTCCCCGAGTCTGGACCTGGTCTAAGACCGGACTAACTCTGTCTCCTTCACCAAACACTGACCTCCGTGAGTCTGGACCTGGTCTAAGACCGGACTAACTCTGTCTCCTTCAAACACTGACCTCCATGAGTCTGGACCTGGTCTAAGTCTGGACTAACTCTGTCTCCTTCAAACACTGACCTCCATGAGTCTGGACCTGGTCTAAGTCCGGACTAACTCTGTCTCCTTCAAACACTGACCTCCGTGAGTCTGGACCTGGTCTAAGACCGGACTAACTCTGTCTCCTTCAAACACTGACCTCCGTGAGTCTGGACCTGGTCTAAGTCTGGATGTGGACTTGGTCTTCACTTGGGCTCTATTGTCTTTAACATGACATAGCTGGTGAGATCTTGACTACAACACAATACTTTCTGCACTGTCTGTAAATACCTGGAGAGACATTATTAAAATAAGCTCTTCATACAGAATTTTAAAACCAAAACTACACTTTTGAAATATTATGGGGATATATTTAGTCTGTTGTATTTATGAGCTGTCAGCTCCCACCACTAAAGCTAATGTCTCCACTCTCAACCAACAAGTCCCAGAGATGTATCATTAAAGAAATAACACCAAAGCTGAAGGATACTAATTTTGTTTAGGCTTTTTTTTGTTTGTGTAAAGAAATCCCAAGCCCCTATGGAATAAATAGTCTGTTTATTGCTCATCTTAGAATAAGATGAATTGTTTGCACCAGAACTACTCTGTTTAATCCCACATGAGCACAGATGATGAGTGGGGTTTTCTTTTAGAAGCATGAATAAAAAACAAATACAGGTTATTAATTTAGTCTGTCAGTCATGGATGCTGCATGATAAAATGGGTCCAGGTTATTCTAGAGTGCATTATTTAGAATGGTCTTAAATCTATTTAGTTTAAAAACTCCTTCAGGCTCAAGCAGTGCTGCATTAACAACAGGCCTGAGTCTGAAATCCCTGCATGGATCAGGAACACTTCCAGAAGTCACGTTGACCGCTGCAGTGAGGAAACACTGAGGCTGATGTACTTTGACTCTGTTGTGGGAAGACGTTTGCTGTGGTGCAGTTGTAACAGACCTTTACAGACAGTACAAACAGCACTGATCCTGCTTCATTTCTTCTTTTGCAGAGCTGTCTTTGACATCACACTGAGGGAGAGAGGTTCTTTAGGTTTAAAGCTACAACTACATTCAAATAAAGCTTGTTTAAATGTAATATGGCAGAGTGGTTAGCACTCCTGCCTCACAGCAAGAAGGTTGTGAGTTCAAAACCCGGCCGACTCTGGTCTTTCTGTGAGGAGTCTGCATGTCCTCCACGTGTTACCGTGGGTTCTCTCCGGGTACTCCGGCTTCCTCCCACCGTCCAAAGACATGCATGTACAGGTTAACTGACAACTCTAAAGTGTCCCTAGTGAATGAATGTGAGAGTGAATGGTTGTCTGTCACTGTCTGTCTCTAAATGTTAGCCCTGCGACAAACTGTCCAGGGTGTACCCCACCTCATGCCCAAAGCTGCTGGGATAGGCTCCAGTCACCCACGACCCCTAACGGGACTAAGCGGTAGAGAATAAATGAATGAATAAAAGTAATATGTGAATTCCTAATCAGTACAATTACATTTTTTCTTGTGAATCATATGGAGGAGCTGTAGACTGGCACTTCAGGTGATGGTCTGGATTTATCCATCCTCCCAAAGAATGATTCTGGGCTCAATCTTACGGCTGGCGAAAGGCTCATAGTCAGTGACACTTGGCTGATTTGCCATCTTCCACCTGACGCAGGTGTGGACGAGCCACCATGCACCACTGTGAGTGTTCTGAGGAGGGGTTTGGACACAGACAGCCTGATAATACTCATGTATTTGAAGACATTGAAGGAGCCCGCTATTTGAGATTTATAAATAAACTAAATATAATATAGTATTACTATAATTCCTAAAATATTATAATTATTATTATTATTAGTCTAAATACAAATTATAAACATACATACAGTATATTTAATACATAATTTGATTATACATTAAAATGAGTATTGTAGGCTAATACTTTGTAAAAATGAAGAATTAATGAACTTGTATAAAATAAATAATAATAATAAATGAGGATGTTTTACAAAAACAGTGGTAACTGGACTTGGTTCTAGAAGCATCTCTTTTCTGGAGCTGGAGACTTCTGTGATGTATGTTATATTATGTATTATTATTTATTCATCCACGTGCTGCTTTGTGTAAGGCTAATGCCGTTTTACACCTATACAGCGCTATTGTTCTTCCTTTATTTCAGTAAAACACAAGCATAACAAGAACAGTAAGTTTCTATAAACATACGACAGTGAGAGTCTGATTGACGGTGTCTCTTCCTGATTCTCTGTCTCCTCCATTTATATTCTATAAAAGAGGCCTTTATTTTGTTCATTGTTCAGACATGACGATTTGCGTTTCACGTCATGAAGATCTAGCCCTTAATCTTTGACAGCTGGGTGGGGATTGTTTTCAGAGATATACATGCTTGAATGTGATTGGAAGAGAATGAGGTGTGGTTTTACGGAGAACAGAGACTGCGGAAATGAGTACAGAATATATTTTTTGCTTTATTAAAAATGTAGTTCTTGTTTTTCAAACTGAAACCTTGTGCCGAGGCCTTTATGTTATTAAGACATTCGATGATGCAGTTATATGAATACAGTACAGTATATCTTTAACCTTTTAAATGACTCTGGATTTGGCCATGGGCCTTTGGGTTAAACCCTGGGGTCTTTGTTCTTCATCTGGCCCACTTTATTTCCCTGACAGTGATCTTCAATGACCAATGAAAAAATAACATTTTGGTGTCTTTATGTTCTGCTTTTGGTCCCGTCATGGAGAGAAAGCTGCATTTCCTTTTTAATCCAGAGACAAACTAAAAAGTGTATATTGCAGAGATATTGAGTGTCAAAGAAGTCATGAGACTTGAGATTTATGCACATTTGCCACACGTGCCTTTTTGGCTCTAATGCTTCATGCCATTTCCAGTTTAAAAACAAAACAAAACTATATGGATTTAGGCCTTTTAGCCTAGACTGATCACATGTTCTGAGGTTGGTTTAGATCTTCAGATTGGGCCTTGGTTGTAAACAGTAGGAGAGCAGCAGATGAACAGCAGGGTGCTGCATTAGACTGTAACAAGTGTTAAAGTAGGCCAATGGTTTCCTTCTCTGCAGCAGCCCTTCTTTAAACAGCACTTTATTAATGCTCAGTGTTTGTAGGCTGCGTTATCTGGCTCCGCGGGGACTCGGGGAGAACAGGGAGATGGGACGGGGCTCAGGGGATGCTCTCACAGGCGGTAGGATCTTTGTTTAATGTGGGCCGTGATGGAGCAGGTTCTAGTCCATTGAGCTTCTTCACATTACATTAAAGATAATAAGGTTCTCTGTTGTTTTCAGTCGAGTGGCTTTTCTTCAGGCGGACGTCGGTCTCAGCTCATTTCAGTTCACTGTTTAACACCAGCTCCCGACGACCACATTTCCCTGACAGACATTATTACGGCAAACAGTTTCTTTGTTAATATGCATTTTAATAATACATATTAACAGTCAGGACGACTACTTTGTCAAAGAATAAGTAAGTTACTGTTTGTGGCTGGATTTGCCTTTTATGATGTTTGCATTAGTCAAAATAAATCAGAAGTACCTAAAGGAGGCAGTGGACTCTGCAGACTTGGGCATATCAAGTATACATCTCTAGCCATATCTCCACAAGTTCAGTTCAGTTAGAGCCACATATCTAAAACATGTTTATTGCAGCACTTGAATGTATGTACTACTTTAGAAAAAGTAAAGGGATGCATATAAACGGTTTGAGAAAACAGTCTTGTATTTGTGCAAAGATGTGGCGTAGGAAATGCAACACTGCAACACCTTCGCTTGAAAAAGAGTGACAGAACTACTGGTAAATTATAAAAGTTGTAAATGCACCGTCAGCACTAAAATTATGTTGTGTTTTTATATTTTGTTTTAAGTGTGTTCATATACGGCTGCCAGTATTTACATTTACATCTACATTTATTCATTTAGCAGACGCTTTTATCCAAAGCGACTTACATTACATTACCAGTGTTACAGTCACTGGAGGCAAGGTGGGTTAAGTGTCTTGCCCAAGGACACAACGACAGTATGAACTGTGGGGCGAGCGGGAATCGATCCTACTACCTTCCGGCCGCTCTACCACTGAGCTACTGCCGCCCTATTTCTCAGAGTAAAAAAAATATAACACAATGTGCCACAAAAAGAAAGTGCTATTTTCAAAACTGCAATTTAGCACCCCCTATCAGAGCTCCCAGTGACCCTAAATATATATTTTTGTAATCTTGTAATCTTTTTGTAGATTTTATTATAAATTATTCCTTGTTACTTTAGTGGTGCCAGGAGTTTGATCGTACAACAGGGAACTAAAACAGGAGCAGGACTAAACCACTCAATTATTTGCTGTGGAAATCCCTGAAGGCAGCAGCTGAATGTGTTAATCATAGTATGAATTAACACATTCATACATTGTTTTGTATGGTGTATCAACACAAACATCAGGTGGAAATCCAAACACGACCCTCCAGAGCCACGAGGCCATAGAAATCTCAAGGTTGGGAATCTTTAAGCCAGGTGTCCGTGAAGGCTAGAATACACACATTATGTTACCTTGTTACGGGGGGGACTGGTCATTGTCTCCTGAGGATCTGCCATATGCCGTTGCATCTCCTTATTTTCCTTGTCGTTGGCCTTGGGTCTCTAGCGAGGATTCCGGTGCCCAAACTCATCCTGGTATTGAACAATAAAAAGGAGGATTCTTGGGTTTACTGGAATGATTCTCCAAAAACAAAAAGCTGACATGGGAGTTTGTCCAACTAGTCCACATTTGCTTTATGGATCTGGAGAAGGCATTTGACTGTGTACCTTGCGGCGCCCTGTGGGGGGTGCTCTGGGAGTATGGCGCTAAGGACTGTCCGGTCCCTGTACGACCGGACCAGGAGCTTGGTTCATTGCCGGCAGTAAGTCAGACTTGTTCCCAGTGCATGTTGGACTCCGACAGGGCTGCCCTTTGTCACCGGTCCTGTTCATTATCTTTATGGACAGGATTTCTAGGAATCTCTGCTTCTTGCAGATGATGTTGATCTGTTGGCTTCATCAAACCAGGTACAAGGCTGAGGAAATGGTTCTCAGCTGGAGAAGTGTGGCTTGTCTCCTTCAGGTTGGTGGACGGTCACAAGTGGAGGAGTATCTTGGAGTCTTGAGGGAAGGATGGTACTGTACTGCAGTCGATGTACCGGTCTGTTCTGGTGAAGAAGGAGCTGAACTGCTTATTAGCTTCAGTTTTCTCAATGGTTTAAAACAGACGGGGATAACAAAGACCTGTTCTGAGAAGAAAAAACAGGTCACGTCAGCTCTGTGTCATCTCCGTATCATTAGACTCATTATCATTAGAGAAAACTTTTACACTCTACGTTTTACTGCTCCCCACAGCCCACCCCTCGGCTCCCACCGTCAAAACAAGCAAGTTAATTAAAGTCGCTAAAACGTTCCTGCTTTTCCTGCTCATCAGCGAGGACAAGCCATCAAACGCAGCGTACGCAGGTAGTGTCAAACTGAGAGCGCACAAAAACCAACGCGAGGAGGAAGAAGAAGAGGAGGAGAAGCA